>JARBWK010000007.1:48399642-48558739 GCA_030556195.1 Anolis apletophallus
ATAGTCCACCATGCTGCGTTGTTTACATTGTAGCTGAATGGTTAGAAAGCGCGCATGGGCAAATGAGGCCATTCCTGTTGGCAGGCACAGGGGAATGGCCGTAGAAATGTTGCGATTCAAGAACATCTTGCCCATATGGCAGATAACATACCGTGAGAATGAAAAATTAATACTGCGCCACATCTTTTAACAAATAAGAGTGTAATGCTGAACAATGCTGTGTTTAATTGGGTAATGAAATGGGCTCATGAGTGCCAGCCTATTGCAAGTTGTGAAGATGGGCGGGATCAAGGGTCTGTCGCCATTGAATGTATAAAAACTAAGTGTTGGCATTTGTTCGGGGCTCTGCCATATTAGCAGCTTTTATGCTAGGCAGACTCCGTCAGCTGATGTTTTGCAAATAAAGTTGGCTTCATTTGTACCAGTATCAATTGTTGCGTTTTCCGTCCCTGTGCCCGCACGAAAGTCGCCGCCTGAGAGTTAGAAGTATTTGCCTGGGAGTTTTGGGACTCCAGATTGCTGCTACAGTATAAAACCTGTTTACCGGAAGAATGAGTGTGCTGTTCTCGCAACTGGTTTTGCTAAGGAACAGACCCCTCAGCTGTTGTAAATTGAATAAACTGATTTCCTGAATCGCAGCCAAGTTGTCGCATCGTCTCCGTCCCTGCGCTCGCACGTAAACGCAGCCTGGCTTATAAGGTATTGCCTGGGAGTTTTGGGGCTCCAGATTCTGCTACAATACTCCAGATTAGGCCGCCGATCATGGGATCCTTTGTATGGCCTGTGTATGTACCTTCACCCAATGCACTTCACAAAAAACACTGCAACCCCTAAAAATCACAGACTATGCCCAAAATTGACAGTAAAGCTTCATTAACTTGATTTTCCTGACTAGGCCTCACTTAATGGGATAATGTTTAAGGCATGATTTGACAGTAAGGCTTCATTAACTTGATTTTCCTGACTAGGCCTCAGCTGATGGGACAACCTTGGCACACAGAGCCCCTATGGCCCATGCTACATTCTACTGCAGTTTGGAGGAGGGTGGACTATGGATGATGGGACTTGAAGTACCTCCACGGATTATGGGATTTGCAGTACTTTCAAACCCTTCATTCCCCACAGACCACTGCAGCCCTGAACAAAGACCAATAAAGACAAAACTTGGCACACAGTGCCCTCATGACACACACTCCATCCTACTGCAGTTTAGAGGAGGGCTGACCATGGATGATGGGATTTCAAGTACCTCCACTCACTCCCCGAGCCCGCTGAGACCCTCATCCAGTGAATGATCATGCCCACACTTGGCACACAAAGCCCCCATGATCCACTTTACCTCCTGGTGCAGTTCGGAGGAGGGTGGACCATGGATGATGGGACTTGAAGTACCTCCACTCACTTCACAAGACCGCTGCCAACCTCATCCAAAGACTGATCAAGACCAAACTTGGCACACAGAGCCCCCATGACCCACTCTACATCCTGTTGCAGTTTGGAGGAGGATGAACCATGGACCATGGGACTCCCAGCACCTTCACTCACTTCCCGAGACCACTGCAAGCCACATAAACAACAGATAAAGACCAACCTTGGCACAAAATGCCTTTCTCAAATAAGCCGGGCAGCGCCGGGTCCCCCAAGCTAGTAATAAATAATAATAAACTTTATTTGTACCCCGCACCCATCTCCCTAAAGGGGACTCGGGAGGACTCACATGAGGCCAAGCCCAAACAGCAAATTACAACAAAATAAAATCAAGAACATCAACAATAAACAGAGTAAAAATACATACATTTTTTTAAAAAAAACAGTATACAACTAGCTATCTAAAATCACAAGAACAGGGCGGGCCACAGGCACAAATATAAAGTGTTAAAAACTCAGGGTGAGATAAGCGGAATAGTATCCTTTACATGGGGGAGGGGGATAGACACCAAGAACGGGGAATTGAAGAGAGCAATGGTAGAAATTAAATCATTACTCTCCAAAGGCACAGCGGAAAAGCCAGGTTTTCATGTGTTTTTAAAAGGTCTCCAAGGTGGAGGCTTTCCTAATCTCTCCGGGCAAGGAATTCCAGAGTCGGGGGGCCACAGCGGAAAAGGCCCTTTCCCTTGTGCCCACCAAACGATGTGCTAGTACATCCAGATTTTTATGAGTTTGAGGCAATCAGCTTTCTTCAACTAATTGCTTCCGAATGATATTTGCAGCCGCATATTAGAAGATCACCATATGGAAACAGAATATATTGAAAACTATATTTTAAAAACTAAGCAATGCCATTCTTGGTGCTTGTCATAATCTTGTCATTCTTTTGTTTGTTCTTTGTAATATTGAATGATGAGATGTGCTACACAGCTGGCGATACTGGGAAGAGGGATTATTTTTCATTCACAGCTTGGGGTAATATGTGGGAGGAAAACCGAGCTTGGAGTTGCCATGGTCATTTCTGTGAGACACCTGCTAAGAGGGAGAAGGAGGGGTAAGGCCCAGGAAGACGGCATGTTATGAATTGTTGGAGAATGGGCTGAAAGCCCATGGAAATATTTGAAGTGTTTTGTGCTTTAGTGTAACTGGAAGTTTTCAGTCTGGACAACAACTACGTGTTGTGATCAACTCTGTTTTCTGAATAAAGCTGTCGGAATCTGCTGAAAGCTTATGTTTCTGGACTGGAGTTTGACAGTGCACTATAGTGCTTTGTTTAGTGTAGCAGTACAAAGAGACATCATGGGAAATAACTTGCTGAATAATCTCAAATTCTGGCTCTGCAGGAACTACATGGAAGAATAATGTTTACTTTACAGATACCTCAGGAGCTGTTGTCCATATAGCACAGGGGTGGGCAATTATTTTTTCCAAGGGGCCACACGAGAGGCAAAAAATATTATGGAGGGCCGCACCTAAAGGCGGAACTACATGCTAATCTACATTATTTATTTATTCACTTACTATATTTACTATATATTACACATCATTAATATTAACATATTAATATATCAAGAAATATTCATATATTATTAGTATTAATATCATAATTATTATATTATAGTATATATATAGACATTATAATATATTGAAATTATAATATAATATAACATTATATTATATTATATTATTATTTTAAAATTATTATAAAATAATAATAAAAACCACTAAAATAAAATAATGCTTCCTTGTAGTCCCCTTCTCTGGAGAGTTTTATGCAGAGGCTTGATGGCCATCAGTCGGGGGTGCTTTGATTGCGTATCCCTGGGGGTTGGGCTGGATAGCCCTAGGGTCCCTGCCCTCTTGATGACTTCCTGTTCCCACCTTTCTAAAAACCTCCTGACAGCGAGCCTTTGAGATTTGTGATGGAAAAGGAAGAGATCAAACCCCATTGGAAGGATGAGAAACGCAGGACCAAACTTGGCACGAATCCTCAATATGCCCAAATGTGAACACTGGGGAAATTTGGGGAAAATAGACATTTGGGAGTTGGAGTTGCTGGGATGTATAGTTCACTTATTAAGGATGCTCTCTGGCCTCCTCCTCTTCTCCCCCCTCTCTTTCCATTTTTGTTCAAAGACATACTATGCATTTCATTTACCGTATTGTGTGAGTTATGGAGTGTGTGTTTGCTTCCTTTATTTCATATATTTGGACACTTGCTGTATTAAGGGGTAGGCAACCTTTGGCTCCAAAAATGTTTAGATCACCTAGTCATTGAGAGATGGTAATAGACTAAAAAAATAAATGGTATTCTTCAGTCCCGGGGGCCAATCCCCATTGCCACCCCAATTCTTTGGGCTCTAAGAACCCGAAGGAATGGGATGGCACCCCACCGTCCGAGTTCCCCGTTTTGCCCCCAAACCTATTGGGGAGCCTTGCTGCTTACACAGCCCCCTCAAAAACAGCTTCTGATGTGTCAAAATGACATGTTGAGTGGTTGTGGGGGGTGAAGGATTTCCCTCCTCCCCTCAACCTCCCTATGCATCATTTGGGTGCATCTGAAGCTGTTTTTGAGGGGCCTGTGCACGCAGCCAGTTTCCTCCAATAGGTTTGGGGGGAAAAACCGGGAACTGGGGTGGTGGGGGTGCCATCCCTTTGGGTTCTTAGAGCCCAAACAACTGGGGTAGCAATGGGGATTGGCCCCCAGGATCGCAGAATGCAGTCCCAGGAGTCAATCCCCACAGGTCCACACCTGGAAAGATCTGGACCTTACATTAAAGTCCGGATCTTTCCAGGTGTCAAATTAATCCAGAGTAAACTGGGAAATCCCAGTTTACTCCAGATTAACTTGGGTTTACCTGAGGCATCATTTGGACGCCTCAAGTAAACCCTTGACCCATCACGGGTTTTAGGGCATGTCTAGAAGTCTTTTATGTCACTTTGTCCAAGAAAGGAGGATTCATGAGGCTCCTTCCTCAGGATGGCTGACACTCACACGTGAGAACGAGTTTTAGGGCTCTTCCTCTAAAATAGGTGATCTTCTCTTGTTTCTATTTATTTATTTACTGCATTTATATACAGCTTTTCTCACTCCTGAGAGAACTCAAAGTGGTTTCTAACATAATAATGGCAAAATTCAATGCCGAACAAAGAACCAAAACATAAAATCTAGACAATAACATATAACTATAAATTAAAAACCATTAACCATATAAAAACATCAAGCATGAACAAACATTTAAACATTAAGGCAAATAATTTAAACATCCTGATATAAACATTTTCTATCCAAGATTTCTTTACTGAAAAAAGTCTACTTTTTTAACCTTACAAGAGTGTACTAAGGTTTTCTCTTTTGTTTTCTACCACAAGCTCATAATGCATTGAATTCTTCTAAATAACAGATATAGTTCCTATGCAGCATAGCACCTTTCGTAACCCAAGACTATGAGGAAATCTCTGATTTCTTGAGTTTTGCAATTTTTTAAATTTTTATGTTTTGCTTTTGCAAAGGGGGAGGTCTTCCCTCGGAATGGCGTTCCAAAGTCGAGGAGCAATAACTGAGAGGCCCCACCAAGGTACTATCCTATTAGATGTGCTCCTGCACCATGCACATCTTCGACGACAAGGAAATTGTGTTACTGCGGATAGGCAACAAAAATATAACAATAATCCCCCATAGGCTCAAAACTCAGTCTCTGTTCGTGTGAATAATAAAACTCTCATTCAATTCAAATGGTAAGTATAAAACTTTGTATTGAATTGTATTTAATAATATCTAGCTAAGCATCAAAAACAACAGCCATCAGCTACCTTTCTTAACATACAACCTTCCCTCACAGATATCAAATCCCAACTGACAAATCCCAACTGTCACGTTCTCAAGGTTCCATTCAGCAGTCTTGAAACAGCGCCATCTGGTGTCAAACATGCCACACCGCAGGTCATCTCAAACTGCAAAAATACATCTTGTGTTGACTCATGAATTACTTTTCAAATGCAAGAATCTGACAGCACATGTGTTCATTATTCAGTTGGATGGGCAAGGGAGGCTGCCAAGAATCCGTTCCACATTTACAAACTGGGATTGTTGTGGATTAAAACAGTTTCTGTGTCATAAGAGGACCAACACTTGTTTAATAAAATCTCAGAACAGTATGTGGGCCTACCGTTGGCCACGACTCGGAGGTTGAGACTCATCCAGAATGCAGCGGCCAGACTCATCTCCGGGGTATCGGCCAGGAGCCATATTTCACCAATTTTAAAAGATCTTCACTGGTTACCCATTGAGCTTAGAGCGATCTACAAACTCATGGTGATAACCTTCAAAGCTCGGCAAAAAATGGGACCAGCCTACCTGGGCGATCAGCTGACGGACCAACGCTGCGAAAGACCCGCACGCGTAATAAACGGCGTCCGGTTAGCTGTCCCTGGGGTGAGAGAGGCCCGGCTGACAGAGACCCGTAGAAGAGCCTTCTCGGTGGCGGCCCCTACGATCTGGAACTCGCTCCCGCCTGCGCTCAGGGCCACACTGGCCCCGGCCAGATTTCTGGCTGGCCTGAAAACCTGGCTCTTCCGCCAGGCTTTCGGGGACTGAACTGGATGGATGGCAGAGCCTTTTACGGCTCATATCTGCTGTTTTAATTGATGTATCTGTGTTTTTAAAGGATGTAAGTCGCCCGGAGCACCATTGGTGGAGGGCGACTCACAAGTAATAAAGTATTATTATTATTAAGTATTATAAATTGAATATTCCTTAGCTGAAATACTTGGGATCCAAAGTGTCCTGTATTTCAGACTTTTTTGGATTTTGGGACCTCCATGTTTGCTGTTCTGACTTTTGAGGATTTGAGTAAAAATGTTATTTCTGTGATTCTATGATCAACTTCTTCCAGTCATGCTAGATCAGTGTTTCCCAACCTTTTTTGAGCCACGGCACACTTTTTACATTTAAAAATCCTGGGGCACACCACCAATCAAAATGACACAAAATGACACTCTAACACAGTAATACATATAGTTAATATGTTTTTAAATGTATTTATACACTCAGTTTGAAACCTGGGCCTGTTTCGATGAACACAACATAGATATCCTGGCAGGAATGGCAGAAAGACACAAACTTCCCACACAGAACTCCCATAACCAAGAGAAAATGCTATAAGAGTTTGGTGGGCATTAACCTTGAGTTTTGAAGTTGTAGTTCACCTATATCCAGAGAGCACTGTGGACTCAAACAATGTTAGATCAGGACCAAACTTGGAATGAATACTCAATATGCCCAAATGTGAACACAGATGGAGTTTGGGGAAAATAGACCTTGACATTCGGGAACTACAGTTTCTGGAGGGGGGGGGCCTCGAAAGACCAGCAGTCTCCCTCTCACTTAGGTTGCCCCCTCCCTCCCCGCCAGGCTTGAATTGGGGTCGTGGAGAGCAGGAGCCTCACTCACCACCTGCGCAGCTCCTTGGGGTCAGCAGGGCGGCCCGGGTGGGCATCTCGGGGCTGGCGAAGCAGGCAGGAAGGAAGGCGGCAGCGGCGGGCAGGGAGCCGGAGGGAGTCCGAGAGCGGTTTCGCGCGCACCGGGGAGGCGGGGCAGGAGGGAGGGGCGGGACCAGTGCTGGACTGAATCATCTGGCATTAGGCCCGGTGGGGGGGGGGGAGGCAAGAGGAGGTCTCTACTTGGGGAAAGGGAGGTGGGCCTTCCCAATGCATGGAGAGGAAGAGACCAAGTAGACAACAGGTGGGGAGGGGGTGTTTGTAATTTTGTGCCTTTATCAAGGTAGGTTTCTTAGGGTGTTTATACTTCAACACACTAGACTCTCCCCCCTCCCCTCCTGGAGGTTCCAATTTCCCACAGCACACCTGATGATCTCTCACGGCACACTAGTGTGCCCCGGCACACTGGTTGGGAAACACTGTGCTAGATGACATATAGATGTCGAAGGAGCACAATTTTCTAGAAATCTCTAGGTCCCAAAATGCTTTTAAAAAAATCTTTATTGAGATTTTTCCTTAAAATCAATTTAAATCTCAAAAGGAAAATAATAGAGAAAAAGAAAAAGAAAGAAAGAAATTAAAAAGTGAAGAAAAAAAAAGAAAAATAGAATATTTTGACTCCCAGATATCTTCTTCGGGCTTTTCTTCTTTTCCTATGTTCTCTCTCTTTCTTCTTATTCATCCCACCCTCTTTTTTTTTTCTTTCAGTCCTGGCACATATTATTTTCCTCCTTATATCAATATTTCCATTTTATTTCTTTTTAAGCATTCTGTGACTAGGTTCCAATTGGTTTCTTTCCTATGATTTTCTTTATTTTGGGAGATCAGGAGTGTGAGGAAAAAAACCTAAAATACACTTATGCGGCAGATCTGAAAGAAAATGTATAAAGATGGCATACAGATGGCACTTAACATCACAGAAACTTGGGAAATATTATAAAAACACAAACACTTTCTGCTGGAAGTGTGGAGAAATAGAAGGATCATACTTCCACAGGTGGTGGACGTGCAGCAAGGCAAAAAATATATTGGAAAAAGATACAGAAATATTCAAGAAATATTAGAGATAAATATATCATTAAATCCAGAAACCTTACTGGAGATACATGAACAAAAATACATGAAAATGTTATCGAACAATTTGGAAATAGCCTGGCCCAGAGGGGGCAGAGGCCCAGAAGTACCCCTAAAGCGAGGATTTCAGCAACCCCCCGGCGAGTTTTTAAAAGAAATTAAAAATCCCTTGCCCAAATGATCTCACCAAAGAAGTCCGGAAGAAGATGCCACTGAAGTTTTTATTCTCGTCAGCTGAGGAGGATGACAACCGTAATATCCTTGTCGCAAAGCAGTAATCAAGTTACATTCAAAATACATGCTTTTTTATAAGGTTACAAATTCAAATTTTCCACTTCCTGCTTTGTGTTGCTTGCTGGCTGGCTGCATCTTCTTTCGGTTTCCAGCCAATGGGGGCGAACAGGTGAGTGATGAGTAGAACAATGAAGGTAGAAAAACATTTTAATGGGATTAAATATGTAGATCAAGTGGCCAAGTGTTCAGCAAGAACCTTCTTGTTCTCAGGCTGAGCAATTCTATTGTCTTTTGGTTGGTGATCAAATGTCCTCATCTGTGTTTTTCTCTGTTTGATAGACACAGATTAATATATTGCTGCAGGGTCTCAGTTCTTTGGATGGTAAACAACTGAAGAAGCTGTAGCCATGTACCAGGTTCTGAGGCTGATAGAGGTGACCGTTTATGAAATATAGAAATAGTTTTGCCTATTAATCAATAGCCCAAGGTAGGCAAAACTCAGAGGCCTTTGTCTAATGATTAGCAAAAACCAGTTTTAGCCCAAGGGGGAAAGACCCTTTTGGAAAGAGCTGTCTCCTGCCATTGTCATGCAAATGAGGCTAGTGGAGGGGTGATTGAATCACAAGCTTGCAGCTGGCAAACCTCGCCCAAGGTAGCTGGCTAAAGGTAAACAGTGGCACTTTCATTTTTTAAAAATTACATACATGGGGAAAACATGAGGGAAGATACATTGGGGTTTACAGGGAAAATATACCATCCTGATCACCCCTGCCTACCCACCAGAAAGATACACAGTTTATTGGATTCATAAAAGATAGCCCAAGGGGTCCTAGACAGAAATTGAAAAAGTCTTTGGGAATGAGCAAAAGTCCATAAGAGTAATGCAAAAGGAAAATAACTGGGTGTATCCATAAACTGTGGGTTACAGAGGCATTGTCCTGTGCGACCATGGGGCCATGGGAAGAGCCTTAGATTCCCACGTGGGGAGAGTTAGGGGATTATGGGATCACTTCCAGCCTGGTGTTCTTGGGAAAACTATGAATCCCTTGGTTTTAAACTATCTTCTACAGAGCCCAAGAAAAGGGGTGGTCACATCTGATATCAAAAATAAGGATAAAATATTATTTCTACTAACCACCGCAACAAGGATATGCTACGCAAGACTATGGAAAAGGAAAGAGACACCGGAAGAGGAAGTTTGGTATCCTGAGCTCCTTTGAAATAGCAAAGACAACTAAGGACCCATCTCAGAACTGTAACATTCACATGGTGCTCTTATCAACCTACTGTCCTGCTGTTGGGTCTTTTTCGATACTGTTTCCCCTTGAACTACTTTTATGGCTTTTTTCCCCACTGATCACACGCTCTTTCCATTACCAGTCATTTCTGTTCCAACCTAGTAGTGTTATAATTCGTACTGATGGGAGTGGCTTTAAAGCTACATAACCTGTTTTGCATCTTCCCCCTCACATCCATATCTTTCACCTCCTCCCTTTCCTGACTCCTCTCTCTACCAAGGATTTGGTTCAGATTTGCAAGCAGAAAATCATGGTAGGTTTTATAAAGATTTTAAAAAAAATAATATAAAAATGCAGCTATGAATCACCTCAGAAAAAGGGAACCTAAAACATCAATGTGACGTTCTCGTCGCACCCATCAGTTGTGTTTTCCTCATTCTTTCTTAAATGGATTTTGGTAGGATTTATGGGTAGGAAAGTTATACCTTGTATTTGTTTTATTGTTTTTAGCAGGGCACCTACCTAGCCATATAGCTGCAAAACCACAGGGTTTATTTTTAAACTATTCCTTCATACCTGCAAAGGTTAATACTCATGTAAGGTAAAGGTAAATGTTTTCCTCTGACATTAAGTCCAGTCATTTCTGACTCTGGAGATTGGTACTCATCTCCATTTCTAAGCCAAAGAGCCGTTGTTGTCCATAGACACCTCCAAGGTCATGTGGCCGGCGTGACTACATGGAGCGCTGTTACCTTCCTGCTGGAGTGGTACCTGTTGATCTACTCCAGGGGTGCTCACATTTTTTCAGCATGCGAGCTACTTATAAAACAACCAAGTCAAAATGATCTACCTACACACTACAAAAATGTGAAACATATAACACAATCTCTGCTTTGAACTGGGTTTTCTGAGTCCACACTGCCATATAATCCGATGCAAAGCAGATAACATGGGATTTTATTCAACTGTGTGGAAAGGACCTCAGATAACCCAGGGCTGGCAGCACTTGGGCGGCGGCGGGAGCCTGCGGGGCGGGACTGAGCCTTCCTCCCGCCCTGCCTGCGATCTACCAGGACGCCCTATGCGATCTACCAGTAGATCATGATCTACCTAATGAGCATCCCTGATCTACTCACATTTGCATGTTTTTGAACTTCTAGGTTGGCAGAAGCTGGGGCTAATAGCAGGAGCTCACGCCGCTCCCCGGATTCCAACCTGCAACCTTTCGGTCAGCAAGTTCAGCATCTCAGCGCTTTAGCCCACTGTACCACCGGGGGCTCCCAGTAACACTTAGTTAGTGGACTATTTTTTAAGCAACCAGAAACTGCTGCATAACCTCCCACTTGCGAATTGAGGTCCAGATGCTATGCAATAGACAAAGATGTGCCTTTGGAGCACTTTCTTTTCTTTTTTTTTGAAAAAAAGGGCATCTTAGTAGCATCTCATAGACATAAGGGGTGCAAATGAAGAGCCTATTAAAATCAAGATTAAAGTATGACCCTGTTATCTACTGATTCAGTATCCATGATTCCACTTACCTATGCTCTTTACCCTCCCACAAGGGTTTGTGGGCTTCTGTAGGTCTTACAATGCTATTCTATGGTATGTTTCCAGTCCAGGTAGAGTCTATATATATAAACTCTACCTGGACTGGAAACATACCATAGAATAAAATTTAGTTTCGGGTATCCACAGTCTATATGTGTCTTGAAACCCCTCCCTTGAGGCTATGAATGGTGGTCAGGGTGTCATATTCAACTATTCTTTAACATCACATGATTACTTTTTTACTATTCAAGTAACCTCGTGATGTAAGTAAGGTTGGTTTCCAAGTGTTAATAATATGTTTGAATGTGTATCTAAGTATAATTGGAAATAAATATAGGGTTGGTGCTTTTTTCTAGGTCCAGATTGGTATATTATACGTATTTGACTGGATTGAAAATATTTCCATTGATATCAGTGGGGCAGAGTTAGTAATGACTAATGTAAATCCTGTTGATTTTGAAGGATCTGTTTAAAATGTGACCTGATGTAGCATAGGATATTGTTTTATGTTATGATGTTGTTTATAAAATAATAAAAAAAACCTTAAACATTAAATGCTAATCAAGCCAGCCAATTGCAGCATTCGCACTTGCCTCAAGAGTTCGTTCTCCCACCTTGGACATTCCACAGATACATAAACCTCACTTGCCTAGTTTCCAACAGTCTTCATAACCTCTGAGGATGCCTGCCATAGATGTGGGTGAAACATCAGGAGAGAATGCTTCTGGAACATTTTTTTCCATTTAAACTGATGATCAAATAAACATATGCTAGACGAGGAAGTTGGAATGATGATTTCTTCCATGTCATATGTTTACTTGCTCCTCTTGATTTGTGTGTAAAATCTGCCTCCCACTTTTGTCTCTTTAATAACTCTTTACTACAACCATGGAGATTGAACTAGGCACTCCATCACCATAGACACATTTTGCATTTGTATCACCTCGACTCCCACCTAGCAGCATATATGTTTGCCTAAGAGGCTTCACTTCATTCATCTGAAAAAGTGGACTGGGGTCCATGGACGGTTATAGTAGAAATCACCTTTTTCTCAGTTTCAAAGCTGCTATAAGTCATGGCTATTAAGGCTATGATTTTGAACATTACTATATGACTTTTAAAAAACACATTATATTAGATAATTTAATGGTAAATGGTAGTAGAGGACAAAAGGAAGGTGAGAGTGCTCAGCACGTAGGCTGGATCTACACTGCCCTATACTGTATCCCAGAATCCTATCCCAGATTATTTGCTTTGAATTGGATTGTATGAGTCTGCACTGCCAGATAATATGATTTAAGAAGATAATCTGGGATCAGATCCTGCAATATAGGACAGTGTATATCCAGCCTTACTTGGCCTTAGGTTGGATAGAATTATAGAATCTAGTTCAAATCAGATAATCTGGAATCAGATTCTGGGAGGTCTGGGTCTAACCTTACTCTTCTTCAAAAAGTAAAATAGTTTTAACTTGGTACTGACAGAAAAAAATAACCGAAGTCCAGAATAGATAGAAAGGCCACACATGAATACCTAGCTACCTGAAATTTATTTATTTATTTATTTTAAAAAATTATATTCCTCCCTTCTCACCCTGAAGGGACAGATCACAACATGTGTACGGCAAACATTCAATGCTGGAACATAAAATAAACTATAAATATACATAAACACTAAATTAAATTATCTCCACTTTGAAATCAATTGTTTAAAACTATCTCAGATCAACCATACCAGATCCGGTCAGCAGGGTAAAGTTTCCTATTGTTGCCTTATTGCACTGTCCCAAAGGTTTGGTCCCACAGTGCAATTTTTTACCATCTTCCTGAAAGGCAGGAGGGAGGGGGCTGACCTAAGGGACTTCCATAGTCGAGGGGCAATCACTGAGAAGGCCTCTCTCTTGCCCCCACCAATCATGCCTATGATGCTGGTGGGACTGAAAGTAGGGCCTTCCTGGAAGACGCATTCAGACAGGTAAACTAGGCCGTGGCTGTTTATGGCTTTATAGGCCAAAGCCAGCACGTTGAAATTAACTCAAGTCTCGATGTACTGATGAACTGCAATGTAAAATACTACAGGAATAAGCAGATGAAAGTTTGGACACTCTACTAATACTGTTTAAGCATACTTAGAAAACAGGGGAACTTAAGCAACTGCCTACTACCGGTAGTTAGGTTGATGTTGATACCAGGAAAGGTTCTAAAATAGTCAGTCTGTACGGATTCTTGTGATTACTAAAAAGTGTCAGCATGGGTTTCTCAAAAAAGAAGTTTAAAAATAAACCCTGTGGTTTTGCAGTTCTATCTTGTCTCCTGTGCTTTACTTATAATATATGTAATATAATACAATGTATATACATATAATATTTATAATATTATAATGTATTACAATGTAATACTAATAATAATACAATATTATAATTATATATTTTGTATTACATGTAATATTACTAATAATATTACAATATAATGGTAGAGTACAATCTCTCTCGGCATTACTTCGCGAACAAAGATTCTTAGGAAGGACTCATCCCACGCTTTTTACAAGCACGCTGATGACTAAAAAGGCCAATCTGAGAAAGGCAAGTTCGGTTACAGAAAGCACAGCAGAAAGTCTCCTTGGGTGATGTTGCTTCCAAGTTGCCGTTCTTTCTGCGTTGTCGTTTCTCTTCGAGACCCTTTCGCCGTGTCTTCTCGAAAGAGGCCGCAGCATTGTGGATAGTGCATCTCCATGCCTCCCGATGTGAGGCCAGGGTGGACCATTTTTGGTGATCAATCTGGCCGAGCCTGAGATGTTGTTTCAGGGAGTCCTTATATCTCTTTTTGGGGGCGCCTCTCTTGCGCCTCAGAGAGGCAAGCAAGATAGTACAATATAGTAATATATAATATTGATATTGCACTATGCTAATAATATAATATATTGTATGTATATATATCTTGTAAGCCGCTCTGAGTCCCCTTCAGGGTGAGAAGGGCGGCATATAAATGTTGTAAATAAATAAATAATAAATAAATATCTCCTCCTCCTCTTCCCCCTCCATTACTTTTTGAAAAGAATTATAAGTTTGATAGATATGGGGAATGCTACAGGTGTAATACATCTTGATTTTAGTAATGACTTTAACCAGATTCCTTGTGATATTCTTCTAAACAACCTAATAAAAATATAGGCTAGACAATTTTACTGTCAGATAGATTTGAAATTGGTTAATAGAGGAAATCCAGTGAATGGTCATTAATGAGTCTTCTTAACCCTGGAGAGAAGTGTCATGGAGTACTGTCCTGGGCTGATATTGTTAAACATCTTTGTAAATAATGTGAATGCTACAATAGAGGATGCATTTGCAGATGAGGAGGGATAATAGCCCAGAGGACAAAATCAGGATTCAAAATTATCGTAGAGACTGGAGTGAGGGGCAGAAAATAATAAAATGTGTATTAACATGGAATATTATTTTAAGCCAAAGAACAGAAAATTTATTTAATAAACAATGTGTTTTTTTATTTAAAAGGTCAGATACAGAATGAGATATACCTAAGTTGACAACAATATCTGTGAAAAAGTTATAGAGGTTTTAGTGAAACATAAAGTTGACGTGAATCAACAATGTTGCGCAGTAGCCAAAAAAGGCAATGCAATTCTTGGCTGCAATTCTTGGTAAGCCCTGTTGAGGACTGGGAAATTGCCAATACAATACCACGTGCAATAGAATATATTTCAGAGAAAAGAACTAGCAAAAGCACCATTGAGCATTTTTTGCCTAACAAAACCCTATGATATGCATGAGGTTGACTGGTGCCTTGAAGACACATACATGTACACATATGCACACCTGGAATAATATGTCCTGCTCTTGACATCATAATTCAAGAAGGATAACACATATCCAGAGGAGGATGACCAAGATGGTAAAATATCCGAAAACCATGTCCTATGAAGAATATCTGACATAGAAGGGTATTGAAGAAGAGAATATTAGAAGTTTTTTTGCACTTAATCCACTTCCCTGGCCTTATGTGTCCCCATTCGTTGAGTCCTCTTATAGCTGTGCAGCAGGCCTTGGTAATAAATAGCTCCAGGTCCCACCCTGGCCATCAGGTAGGGCCATGTTTGCACTTTACCCATTCCCCAGGCCTCAGTCTACTTTGTTATACTAGCCTAGCCCTCTCATAGTCGTCTAGGCCCACTCTGGAATTCTGTCCATTGGAAGCTGATCTAGCCCGATGGTGATTAGTACTGAACTAGTCTTTAATTTTAAGTATGTACGACTGTTCTATAGTATTATGTCTGTGATTTATAGTGATTATTTTGTATGCTTTGTGTTGGTAATTGCAATGCTGAAAACCACCCCGAGTCCCCTTGGGGAGATAGAGCGGTATATAAATAAAAGTTTATTAAAGTTTATTAAGTGTTTCCCAACTGGTGTTCCGTGGCACACTAGTGTGCCGTGAACGATCATCATGTGTACCGTGGGAAATTGGCACCCTTCCCCCTCCTAGCAGCTCTTTCTCCCTCTTTCCCTCCCCAAAGATCCTCCCCGAGGCAAAGGAAAGGCTCCGCCAAATGCCAGGGCCAGGCCCACCTTGAGGAAGCCTTCAGGAGCCTCGATTCAGCATGGCTCCAGGGCAGTGAGTGAACCTGGGAGCATTGGGAGGCTGAAGCATTCACAGGTTTCCAAGAAACAAATTGAGCCTCTCTGCTTGGAAATGTTTTTTTTTAACTATTTTACTGGATTTTTCGAGAGTCGTCCCCCCCCCCCTTCCAAGGAATTGTTTATAACAGCTTCAAGACATCCATAGTTAACTGGAAGCAAGTTTCACTCAGAGTGAAATTTCACAAGGGTCTGGAGAACAAGCCTTATGAGGAGCGGCTTAAAGAGCTGGGCATGTTTAGCCTGAAGAAGAGAAGGCTGAGAGAAGACATGATAGCCATGTATAAGTATGTGAGAAGAAGTCATATATATGTTGTGTTCATTGAAACAGGCCCAGGTTTCACACTGAGTGTATAAATGCATTTATAAACATATTAACTATATGTATTACTGTGTTAGAGTGTCATTTTGTCTCATTTTGGTTGGTGGTGTGCCCCAGGATTTTGTAAATGTAAAAAATGTGCCGAGGCTCAAAAAGGTTGAAAAACACTGTATTAAGTGACATGAGAATCTTCTGTAAATATCTGGAGGGATATCATGTAAAATGTGTAACAAGCTTGAAAACTAATAACAAAAAAGAAATTGCACCTAAATATAGGGAAGGACTTCCCGACATCAATGCCTATTCAACAGTAGAATAGACCGCTTCTCCTTTTTGCAGGATTATTATAGCTTGTATCTCTGCATGATAGGACGCTAGATTAGACAGACTTTGTGGTTTGTTTAGTCTCTATGACTCTAAGACTAGGATGGAAGTTCATGAGATGTCTTTATATATGATCATATATGATCCTGCACCATTTCTGTAAATAAGGAAAATAGTTGTGATGAGACAAGTTTGAGAGGCCAAACCACGATGGGCGAAACAGCTCTTCTATCCTGCTGTGCTTCTGATTTTTGTTCAAATTTTAAGGCTGCTTTTTATTAAAGGAACATGAATTAGAGGAAACAATTGTGCACATAAGTGTCACAGAAGATTGCTTTAGATACCCAACATATCAAGGAACTGTTCACATGTGATCTACAGTAAAATATATGAGGCAACTTTATTACGCTATCACTCATTCACTAACCCTTCTGAGGCTCACTTGGACATTTCATATCAACAACTTCAAAATCAATCAGACTGTCAGATAAATTTTTCTTCTTTCATGTAATGGTATATTATTCTCCCTCCCACATCATTTCTTTAAGGTTTAGCAGTTTTTCTTGAAATTCTTTGATGCGCAAACTGAAAGATAAATTTCACTGCAAATATTTTTTTATTACTAGATCAAGAGGGTCTTTGATTTTTACTGCTAGTTGTCTAAAGTTCAAGTGTAGTGGTGTCATATTCTTTTTTTCTTGTACATTTTGCACAATTGGACTCAAAACCAATTTTAATCCATGCATGCTTAGTCAACAGCACACTACTCAAAGAAACGTAATCCAACATGTAGAAGTGTAGCATTCTGGGATTACAGAAATATTAGGAACATTAACAAATTCAATAAGTTTCAGTTGCTTAACAATCCATCTTTTAACTAATATATTAAATATATATATATTTGCGCATTATTCCCTCCCTCCAAAAACCTAATCTTGGTGCCTCTTTGAGATACCATGCAATGCAATATAAATGTTTAATATGCTGGAAAAGTCCAATAAGAGCATGCTAAAGAGCAATGTAATAAGAATGAAAGCCCAGATGTAGTACCTTTCAAATCTTAGTTTATGATGTATTTTTCATGTTCTATTACTACAGTGTTTTTCAACCTTTTTTGAGCCACGGCACTTTTTTTTTACATTTACAAAATCCTGGGGCACACCACCAACCAAAATGACACAAAATGACACAATTTATAGTTAACACACAATCAAAGAGCATCCTGAACTCTAGCAACAATGGAATTGAACCAAACGTGGCATATTGAACTCTGGCTTGCTGACGTGTTCCAGCGAGGGTCTCTGTAGGTCTGTAGATCAGAAGTGACTTTCAGCATGATGATGATGAGGAGGAGGAGGAGGGGTTTCTGGGTTTTAGTCTGCCACTTTTGGACTCATGCTTGCTGAGGTGTTCCAGGCAACCCTGTATCTGTAGATCATGATGAGTTTCTTGCAGCATGATGATGAAGATGATGATGATGGAGTTTCTGGTTTTAGTCTGCCACTTTTGGACTCTGGCTTGCTGAGTTGTTCAAGCGAGTGTCTCTGTAGATCTGTAGATCAGAAACGACGTGCAGTATGATGATGATGATTCAGAGGGATGGCTTTGTAGGAGGCGAGTTCTGCTGCCTGCCCAGTCCACCTCCAAACTTCCATTTGCCTCTTGGGTTCCCTGCCTTTCGCAGCTCACCTCCCCTCCCTTCCACTCAAGGCAGGCGATTGGCAACGCGAGGCAGGAACCAGAAGAAAGGAAGGGAAAGGAGGAATGGAAGGAGAGGGGTGGAAGAGCAGGCACCCATGTATTTGAAACAAGACAAGTCTTCCAAAATAAATCCATCTGTTGCTGCAGAGCCTGAGCGCTCCCCAAACGCCACCTCCTCTCCGTGGAAACCCCCTCCACGCAAAGACCTCGGATTCACCGCTTCAATGGCCAGCCTTCTCCTTCCTCCTCCTCCTTCCCTGCTGCTGCGGCTGCCCAGGCTCCGGCCAGGCGCCCCATCCCATGAGCACCCAATGCAGCGGTGTCCATACTGCAGGCCTGCGATGGAACGCTCAGCCCCCGCCGACACTCCCCGCAGCCAATCAGGGCGCCGGAGGCCATGCTAAATTCTGGCATGGTCTCGCCATTGGCTGGCCCATTGCAGGAGGGGAGGGGGCACGTGAAGGGGCTCCTGCCTGATCCCACCTGCGGGTCATGCCTCCCTTACTCCCTCCTGGAGCCCCCTCCCCCCTCCGAGCCAAAAAGCAGACCAGGCCCGGCTTCCCACGCCAGGCAGGGAGAAGAGAGGTGAAAGGGGGGGGAGGTCCTCCCACAATCACGGAATACCTGATGATCAGTCACGGCACACTAGTGTGCCACGTCACACCAGTTGGGAAACACTGTATTACTACATCAGGCAAAATGATTTCACAATGGTATGTGGTCTTAAATTGCAGATCTAATGAATAAAATTATGTCTCCCACAGCCACAGATCCAATGAAGACACAATCCACACTAAATGGACTGTGGTCTATGCAGGCAATTATACTCTGGACACTTGGTCCTCATCATTTACTACTCTCACTACCATTGTCCTCCTCTGTCACCGTATGCTCCTTTGGTCACTGGGGAGAAAACTTATGCCAGAGCCTAGTGGCACACAAAAGATCTGTCAGAGGACTCCATAACAAGTACCCCCAAATCTGAAAAAGAGTATGAGAAGTAGTTCATTTTAACCACGATCGTTGAGATTCTGAAGTTTTGGAGAGATTTTCACTTTGGCCCAAATTCTACATGGCTGGCTAGTTGTTGTTGCGTGCCTTCAAGTTGCTTTTGACTACTCATGGCCCTAAGTGTTGGAAACAGCAACCTTCTACAAGCCTTCTGGACCCCCTGGCAGCACAGCGCGTTAAACTGCTGAGCTGCTGAACTTGCTGACTGAAAAGTTGATGGTTCGAATCCGGGAAGCAGGGTGAGTCCCCGCTGTTAGCCCCAGCTTCTGCCAACCTAGCAGTTCAAAAACATGCAAATGTGAGTAGATCAATAGGTACCGCTTTGGCGGGAAAGTTACGGCACTCCATGCAGTCATGCTGGCCACATGACCTAGGAGGTGTCTACGAACAACACCGGCTCTTCGGCTGAGAAATGGAGATGAGCACCGCCCCTCAGAGTCGGACACAACTAGAATTAATGTCAAGGGAAACTTTTACCTCTGCCTCACAAGCCTCCAATGCTAGTTATTTGTTATGTATATAATTGAGATTGCTTACTATATAGTTTGTATATATAGGTATGCCGTTTTTCCCTTAGAGGTTGTTAGAGGCTGTGGGAGTAGAGACCATGTGATCTTAGAATGTTCAGAGTGAGACTCCATTTTAGAATGCGTTTGAATCAGAAGTCAGTTGGAGTCAGTTAGGTCAGTTAGAAGTCAATTGAGGTTTGAGTCAGTTTGAGTTAGAAGTCAGTTGAGTTGGTAGATGTCAGTTAGATCAGGAGTGTAGTCAGTAGGCTGCAGTGAGATTTTCAGTTAATACAGTGTTTCTCAACCTGGGGGTGTTAGAGTGAGAGAGACAAAAGGGGGTCTACAAGAGGGGTCACCAAAGACCATCAGAAAACACAGTATTTTTTGTTGGTCATGGGGGTTCTGTGTGGAAAGTTTGACCCAATTCTATCGTTGGTGTGGTTCTGAATGCTCTTTGATTGTAGGTGAACTATAAATCCCAAAAACTACAACTTCCAACTGTCATGTCTATTTTCCCCAAACTCCACCAGTGTTCACATTTGGGCATATGGAGCATTCATGCCAAGTTTGGTCCAGATCCATCATTGTTTGAATCCACAGCGCTGTCTGGATGTAAGTAAACTATAAGTCAAGGTCAATGCCCACCAAACCCTTCGAGTATTTTCTGTTGGTCACGGGAGTTCTGTGTGCTAAGTTTGGTTCAGTTCCATCATTGGTGGAGTTCAGAATGCTCTTTGATTGTAGGTTAACTATAAATCCCAGCAACTACAACTCCCAAATGACAAAATCAATCCCACCCACCCCCACCCACCCTTCAACTCCAACAGTATTCAAATTTGGGTGTATCGGGTATTTGTGTCAAATTTGGACCAGTGAATGAAAATACATCCTGCATATTGGATAAATATTTATGTTATGATTCATAACAGTAGCAAAATTATGAAGTAGCAACAAAAATAATGTTATGGTTGGGGGTCACCACAACATGAAGAACTCTGTTAAGGGGTCGTGGCATTAGGAAGGTTGAGAACCACTGAGATAATATATGAGTCTGATTGCAGCAGATCTATAGTCTACAGCAGTGTTTCCCAAACGCTGTTCCGCAGTACACTACTGTTCCGTAACGGATTAGCTGGTGTGTCGCTGAAAACATATCTCCTGCCGAACTCCTCCTCCCTCTCCCTCCCTCCCTGCCGGGATCCATCTGGGGCGCAGTAGGTCGGGCGCAGCAGCAGAGTGGAAGCCATGGCGGAGGGAGGCGAAGGCGAGGAGCTGCTCCAGCTGCTGCTGCCCCCTGCAGGGGGCTCTCCGGGGCCCAAGCGCCTCTATTCCCGCGGGGTGGCACTCCTGGCGGAAGAGGAGGTGGCGGTCCAGGTTGCAGAGGCGGCCCAGGCAGCAGCCCCCACCTGGCCTCCCTGTCTTCCGCCGCCCCGGCCCCTTTGCGGCCCCTCCTGCAGCCCGAGTCCCTGCTGGACTGGCGGCCAAGCGGGTGGCCGTCAGCTAGGCCTTCGAGCAGATCGAGGGCCGTGGGAAACAGAGGTACCACCGCGTCTTCCCCGACCGGCACCCTCACAGTGTCCTTGTCCGCTGCCGCCACCCAGGCCCCTGGGCCCGCCGCCCCTGTCCTCCCCGCCGAGGGGCTGCCCTTCTGAAGGTGGATACGGTTCCTGGAGGCCGGCGCCGTGGAGAACGTCCTGCAAGTCGGTGAGTTAGCGAGGGAGAGGGTCACCCCCTTCTTTCATTCCTCCTTCCCTTCCTCTTCCTATACTTCTCCCCCCGTCCTGCAAGTCGGAGAGTGTGCGGGAGGGAGACAGAGAGGGCCCTGGGCTCCCTTCTCTTGCGATCACCCCTTCTTTCATTTCTTCCTTCTCTTCCCTGTCCCCTTCACCTGCACTTCCCTCTCGGTGAAATCTCATTCTTCTGGCCTTCCCCCTTCTTTATTTTCCCCTTAGAGGTGTTTATATGTGCATTCCTTCTTTGGTTTGCCTTGCTTCCATTACTGTGGCTCTATGTTTACTATCTGCGCACTTCCTGGTTCCATGGGTCTCTTCCGTTTCTTCGATCTATGTTCTCCTCTCTCCTTCCATCTTTCCTTGTGTCGCATCCCTTTCGTTATCCACTGCGCCTGTGTCAAGCTCCAGAGCGCCTTCCTGCACATTTCTCCTCCCTCTCTCTCACTCTCTCTTCCTCGTATTCTCTCTCACTCTTTCTCGCCTTTATCCTCGCTTTTATTCTCTCACACGCTCCTAGTACTCTTCTTACTTTCTTACTCACTACTTCTCTCTCTCTCTCTCTCTCTCTCACACACACACACCCTTTCTCTCACTTTCTCAGACTGCACTCTCACTCTTTCTCTCTCAAATTCTTCTCCTTCTCTTCCGCCTCACTCTCTTCCCCCTTCGCTTCTCTTCCACCTCGTTCTCTCTTCCCCTGTCGCACGGGCCAACTTCAACCCTTCAGGTGTTTTGGACTTCACCTCACACAATTCCTAACAGCCCGTAGGCCAGCGTTTCTCAACCTGGGCATCAGGGCTCCTAGGGGGGTTGCGAAGGGGTTGCGAGGGATTGCCAAAGACCATTAGAAAACATAGGATTTTCTGTTGGTCATTGCGGTTCTGTGTGGGAAACTTGGCCAAATTCTATCATTGGTGGAGTTTAGAATACTCTTTGATTGAAGGTGAACTATAAATCCCAGCAACTACAACTCCCAAATGTTAAGGTCTATTTTCCCCAAACTCCATCTGTGTTCATATTTGGGCATATTGAGTATTCATGCCAAGTGTGGTCCTGATCATTGTTTGAGTCCGGAGTGCTCTCTGGATGTAGGTGAACTATAACTCCAAAACTCAAGGTCAATTAACTATATGTATTACTGTGTTAGAGTGTCATTTTGTGTCATTTTGGTTGGTGGTGTACCCCGAGGATTTTGTAATGTAAAAAGTGTGCTGTGGCTCAAAAAAGGTTGGGAAACACTGGTCTACAGATTCTTAAGTTTCGGAGAGATTTTCACTGTGACCCAAATTCTACATGGCTGTCTATAATTTCTCTTTCTGCAAGTTCTTCTTCTTGTTGTTGTGTGCCTTCAAGTTGTTTTTAACTAATCATGGCTCAAAGATTATTATCATGGGGTTTTCTGGGGCTAAAGATGTATGATTTGTTAAAAAATGTTTTCATGACTGAGCAGGGAATCAAACTGGTTTTTAGGGTTGTAGTCCAACAATCAAATATAGCAGAAAAGTGAAACATATATCATGACACACTTGTCACTGAATAAACTAATACATTTTCCTGCTGTTAGTAAGTATTTTTGATGGATAGACACTACACCATAAAATGAACCGTGCTTTTTGACCAAGTAAGAATAAAATATATTTCTTGTCCTTGGACAATCCAAAAGATGATATGGGAAAGTAAGAGAAGACGAGATAAAAGATGAAGGTAGATGCAATGGTATACAAGGGGAGGAAATGTGTTCAGTTTGGTTATATGCGGTTTGGCTTTGTCTCAGGCCAATAAGGATTAATGATCAAGAGAATACACTAAGTTTTTAAAGAAATCACAGGTTTCTTTTTAAAATAATAGTCAAAATATTGACTGATAGACTCAGTCAAAATTGGCTCTCATTAATCAGGCAAATGTAATTAAGCCAATCTGTCTTAATTACAAAGTTTGCATCTCTCTCTGCTTCAATGCCTTGGATCTTGGCTGGTCCAGTCAGTGTGAGATGTCAGGGAAACTGGCCATGTTTAATGCTTCATTTACAGCCAATGATAAATAAAATGGTAATATTTCTAGCTCAACTCACCATATATCAAATTGTCAATCCTCTCTTAAACAACATTTTAAATGCAAATTATGAGAAACCGGTTCATTCTACTTAAAATACTGGCGATAAACATACAAGTTGGTAAAATGGATAAAAGGCCAACTAGTATTAGAGTGAAACCTGGCTTAATATAGTACATGCTACTTACAGTATGAACTGGCATGAATTGGTTTTCTCTCTTTTGGTAACAAAACCCAGTACCATCATTTTAAATTGTTTTGAGAAAAATAAAGTAAAAGTGTTTTCAAATAACAATTAACATTTGTTTTTAATTATTTATTTATTTTATTTATTTACATTATTTATATTCCGCCCTTCTCACCCCACAGGGGACTCAGGGCGGATCGCAATGCACATATACAGGCAAACATTCAATGCCATAGACAAACAACATATATAGACAGACAATGAGCTACACAATTGGTCGAGAGCTCACCCCGACCCGGGCAGGCCTCAAACTCATGACCTTCTGGTCAATAGAGATCTTATGCAGCTGACTCCCAGCCAGTTGCGCCACATTCCCGGTGCATAATTATAAAATGTTTTGGGGGCATGTCACTGTTTCAGTGTCAGGGCATGTTTATACTTTTCAAATTATGTTTTTCAGTAAAATGTTAGGAACTTTTTCCCCAACAAATAATATAATGTTCTTACTTTATTGATAGTAGGCAAAGTTAAAAATATTAATGCAGCAAAAGCATTTCAGTTTTTTTAAAGTCAAATTTATAACCAGGGTTGTAAACATCTAATACAACAAATAGCGGTATTCAACTACTAGTAAACTTCTAAGAGTTGGTATTAGCAAATTACATCGTTATCTTTTAAGGCAGGCCCCTTCCACACTGCTTCTATATCCCAGGATTTGATCCCAGATTATCTGTTTATGCCAGGTTATCTGGCAGTGAAGACTAATACAATCCAGTTTAAAGCAGATAATCTAGGATCAGATCCTGAGATATAGGGCAGTGTGGAAAGGACCTCAGTCATGGTTATCTGGGGGTAACCATTCACTGTAACAGCCAGTGTGTTGTAGGAGTTTAAGTGTTGGACTAAGGCCATTCCACACAGCCCTATATTCCATAATATCAAGGCAGAAAATCCCACATTATCTGAGTGTGGACCCAGATAACCCAGTTCACAGCAGATATTGTGGGATTTTCTGCTTTGATATTCTGGGATATAGGACTGTGTGGCAGGGCCCAAGGACTCTGGAGACCATCTAGTCATGAAGACCCACCAGATGACTTGGTCAAGGTAATATCAGGGTCTTCACACAGCCATATTGTAGCAGCAAATTAGGAGTCCCAGAACTCCGGATTGGCAAATACCTTCTTACCAAAGGCGACGTGGACGCGCGGGCACAGGAACGAGAGAACGGACAATTGACTGTTTTCAAAGTGAAGTCAAGTTTATTAAAATTTGGACACCAGCTGGTGGGGTTCACCCACAGAACAAGCTGCTCGGGGAACATACATTCTAAGAGCAGTCATTATATACTCCTCATGGCGGCAGATCTTGGCCCGCCCTTCTTTATGACCCCCCATTGGCCAGTGAATCCACATACATTTCATTATCCAATTAAACACAATACTTTCATTAGCATCATATCATTATCAGCTTCTATTCGTTTAGCATTGTGGCGCAGCAAGAAATTCATTTCTCATAGAACAGTATCAGTGGCTCTGGTCAGCCTGTACCCAAATCGCAACATTTGCAGCTGCCTCTTCCTTGCCAGCAAAGGAGGGGGCAGACCCTTCTGCGCTTGCGTAGTTCTTGACCTATTATCATTCAGGTAAACAAACCCATGTCTTGTACTGCTTTGGGCAATCAAGGCTTTTGTTATCATTGAAGACACATGATGTACTTTGGCAAATCATTGCATACACTTGGCATACCAATCAGGGCACAGCATTTACGGCATACATGCCAGCGTGATTTCTGGCACAGAAAGCCAGCTACTCTAAAGCTCTTGCTTGTGCATCACTCTCCTCTGACTGTACTCCTGCTCAAAGTACGAACTCTGCTATAATATAATATAACCCAGAATATCAAGGCAGAAAATCCCTGCATATTATCTGCTTAGAACTGAGTTATCGGAGTCCACTTGCAGTCATGCCAGCCACATGACCTTGGAGGCGTCTACAGACAATGCCAGCTCTTCGGCTTAGAAATGGAGATGAGCACCAACCCCCAGAGCTGGACACAACTGGACTTAATGTCAGGGGAAACCTTTACCTTTATCTATCTGAGTTCACACTGCCATATATTCCACTTCAAAGCTGAAAATGTGGGATCTTATTCAACTGTGTGGGAGGGGCCTAGATCACAAGTAGTACTTACGTAGTGTAACGCTTTAGATGAAGAAAGTGATAATAACATAAGTATGGTATAATACCATGAGTATGGTATTTTGAGATGGCAGAAAATTGGGAGTCAGCTAGCAAATCCATTGGATATTGCACAACAATGAATAAAATCAAAATCTGGAAATGTAAAATGTTATACGCTGCAGAGAAATGATAACAAACTTTATCTAACTTTTGCTATGTAGTCATGCAAATCACTGGGCATTTTAAATTCCAATAAGTCAGGGATGCTCATTAGGTAGATCACGATCTACTGGTAGATCGCGTAGGGCATCCTGGTAGATCGCAGGTAGGACGGGAGGAAGGCTCAGTCCCACCTCGCAGGATCCTGACGCTGCCCAGGTACAGAAGGAGGTTGGACTGGATGGCCCTTGGAGGTCTCCTCCTATTCTAGGAACCCATTGTTGTTGTTGTTGTTGGTATTATTATCAGAGGCAGAATGGCCATCTGTGAGGAATGCTGATTGTGTTTTTCCCTTATGGCAGAAGGAGGTTGGACTTGGAGGTCTCCTTCTACTCTAGGAGCCTGTTGTTGTTGTTGTTGTTAGCAGAGGCTGAATGAATATTATCATTATTATTATGAATAAATTCAGGGGCTTTTATACTCACATTTAGTTGAATTCAGTCTTAAAATATATTATATGGCTCTCACTGAAATAAATTTTCAAATAGTTGGCTTTTATGGCTCTCTGAGTAGTGGGTAGGTAGATCATTTTGACTTGGTTGTGTTATAAGTAGCTCGCATGCTGAAAAAGTGTGAGCACCCCTGCAATAGGTTATACACAGATATGTCCTAGTGCTAGTAAATGAAAAAAATGGGCAATGAGAACAGCACTACAAGTGGACATGATCACAACATGGTACTCTACTTCTATAATGCTATATATTTTCATGCTACAGATATTGTCGATCTAATTTATGTTGCCTGTTGAAAAAGCTTCCATGAACTTTTCTTTATTAGAGTGGAACTTGATTGAGAATGCCATCAGAGCACTAGTTTTGATAAAATAGTTGATATTTTATAATTTTAACGTGTTGAATAGTTTGAATATTTCTGACAGTCATCCAGGATATGCTTCAGTGTAAAGCAACATTGGTAATTTAAGAGAGGATGAGCACATGAAACCTCAAAAAATCAAAGAAAGCATCTGTTTTTGATATCATGGTTGAAGACATTGAAATGCTCAATTTGAATGTATCTCATGAACTCAAGACACTTAGTACAAAATACAATGTTGGTCAACCAAACTGTTTTACCAGGAAAGAAAATATAGATCTCCCTTTTTTGGCAAAGTTTTCCCCCCTCGAACCATAATTTATAAC
This sequence comes from Anolis apletophallus, assembly GCA_030556195.1. Lineage (NCBI taxonomy): Eukaryota > Metazoa > Chordata > Lepidosauria > Squamata > Anolidae > Anolis > Anolis apletophallus. The sequence continues at coordinate 48,426,695 of JARBWK010000007.1, forward strand.
CCAGAAACAGTCAATTAAACTTCTGAAATGTCTGCATTTTCTACAAGTGTCATAGCAAAGACTGTCCATGCAAAATGAAACTGAATATACAATAATGAGCAACATTACAACTTTGGTGATTAGGAAACAAATTCACTACTTCCCAGTCTGACATAAACAAAAATCCCTACTTGTAATCCATCTATTTAAATCTCTTCTGAGAACATATTCAGTGCTGCAGAAATTGGAGTCAATAAGCTTTGCCCATCCATGGATTCTGCAAATGTAAACAACCTTCAGTACTTTGTTTTAAAATCCTAGCTGCATAAGAAGTGAAGTAATCCTGAGATGCATTTTGTCTTGTTTATTGTTCCCATACTCTACAAATCTGAAAATCAGTTCTTTGTATTTTCTTTCCAGGTAAACATACTTCCATTTTTTTTTGTAAACTGACTTCCTTCTTGAAATCTTGGTTTTAGGTAAGAAATTATGATAAATTAACCTTATATTGTCTGAGTATTTTTGAATATATGTCAAACATCACTTAATGCTGCTGTCCATAGTTGTCTGGGTCTTGATTCTGTAACTATGTTTTGCCCTGAGAAAAAGCCATGATTTAGAGGAAATATTTAATTAATTGTATTATGTTGGAGCTAAAGACATTTTCTAGGAAGTCATTCATTAATTTTCCTGCTGTTGTATGAATTTCTTCTTGCTCAAATTGTCTGCTAGCATTTTGTTTTGTGGCAATAAGTCCATAGATAGCCAACTGATGTTTCGATAAATTGATAACTCAGGACTATAGTAAAACAAAATGGGTAAATAGGCAAAGATGTGGACAGATAGAAACTAAGGGATGAATGGGTCTTAAAATATATGGGAGTGGATGGACAGTGGAAGAGATTGGGAAGCACAGCAAAATAGAAATACGGTAGGTGAAAGCAATAAAGGTAAAGATGAATGAGAAGATTAATCGAGAAAACTAAAAAAGGTGTTGAGTAGGGAATACTTCTAAGGTTATTAGCAAGTTAATGTATAATGGATGGGCTAAATATAATAAATGATGAAATGGATAGGTAATAACAGGAAAGAACGGGGAACATGTAAAAAGATGAAAATAATAGATTTGAAAATGCTAGATTGAGGAACTGATGGAGATAATTGGATATGTAGAAGTTTAATGGAGGGAATAGAAGTACAGGATGAAATATAAAATTATTGGGAGATTGCAAATGGATGGGAATGGCACTCTGAATGAGTAAAATCCAAGTAGCCATGGAGACCATATGGATGGCCAAGGCAAAGGGACAGGATAGTAAATGAGGGATGTAAACAACTGTTGATGTGTTGATGGCAAGAATAGAGATGGGGAAATAGAACTTGTGAGAGATAAAACCATGAAATGTGAGAAAGCTATGCAAATGAGTAATTTGAAATGGAAAAAAGCTAGGCAAATAAACTGATGGAAAGGATGAACTCATGATGGTCACCATTTGCCAGAGATGGATTTGGATGGATCCAAGCTGGATTGGAGGAATTTAGAGGCAAGTCTAAAAGGAGAGGCTGAGCAAGAAAAGGAGACATGGAGGTGAGAATTGAGTGTTAAGTGATAGTGAAATGGATGGATCCCAGGAAAGAGGGGCTGAGAAAAAAGAGGAGACAGGGAGATGAGAAATGAGTGTTAAAAGGTGGTGAAAGGGATGGAGAGGATGAGGGAGAAAGAAAGATATGGAAATGAGAAATGAGTGTTAAATGATGGTGAAAGGGAGGAAGACCAGGAAGGAGAGGATGAGGAAGAAGAGGAGACATAGATGAGAAATGGGTGTTAAATGACAGTGAAGTGGTTGGAGACCAGGAAGGACAGGATGAGGAAGAAGTGAAGAAGAAGAGATGAGAAGTGAGTGTTAAATGATGGTGAAATGAAAGACCAGAAAGGAAAGGATGGGGAAGGGGAGAAATGAATATGAGAAATGATGGTGAAATTGATGAAGACCAGGCAGGAGAAGATGGGGAAGAAGAGGAGACATAGAGGTGTTATCATGGTGAAGTTGATGGAGACCAGGAGGGAGATGATGAGGAAGAAGACGTGACATGGTGATGAGAAATTAGTGTTAATTAATGGTGGAATGGATGAAGACCAGGCGGGATAAGATGAGGAAGAAGAGGAGACATGGAGATGAGAAATTAGTGTTAATTAATGGTGGAACGGATGAAGACCAGGCAGGAGATGAGGAAGAAGAGGAGACATGGAGATGAGAAATTAGTGTCAATTAATGGTGGAACGGATGAAGACCAGGCAGGAGATGAGGAAGAAGAGGAGACATGGAGATGAGAAATTAGTGTCAATTAATGGTGGTACAGATGAAGACCAGGCAGGAGAAGATGAGGAAGGAGAAGGGACATGGAGATGAGGAAGAAGAGAGGAGAAATTAGTGTTAATTAATGGTGGAATGGATGAAGACCACGCAGGAGAAGTTGAGGAAGGAGAAGGGACATGGAGAGGAGAAATTAGTGTTAATTAATGGTGGAATGGATGAAGACCACGCAGGAGAAGTTGAGGAAGGAGAAGGGACATGGAGAGGAGAAATTAGTGTTAATTAATGGTGGAATGGATGAAGACCAGGCAGGAGAAGTTGAGGAAGGAGAAGGGACATGGAGAGGAGAAATTAGTGTTAATTAATGGTGGAATGGATGAAGACCAGGCAGGAGAAGTTGAGGAAGGAGAAGGGACATGGAGAGGAGAAATTAGTGTTAATTAATGGTGGAATGGATGAAGACCACGCAGGAGAAGTTGAGGAAGGAGAAGGGACATGGAGACATGGAATGATGAAGAAAGGAGAAGTTGAGTGAAGGAGAAGGGACATGGAGATGAGAAATTAGTGTCAATGGTGGAATGGATGAAGACCAGGCAGGAGAAGATGAGGAAGGAGAAGGGACATGGAGATGAGAAATTAGTGTTAATTAATGGTGGTACAGATGAAGACCAGGCAGGAGAAGATGAGGAAGGAGAAGGGACATGGAGATGAGAAATTAGTGTTAATTAATGGTGGAATGGATGAAGACCAGGCAGGAGAAGTTGAGGAAGGAGAAGGGACATGGGACATGGTGGAGATGAAGACCAGGAAATTGAGTGTTAATGTAATGGTGGAATGGATGAAGACCATGGCAGGAGATGAAGACCACGCAGAGGAAGGAGAAGGGACATGGAGAGGAGAAATTAGTGTTAATTAATGGTGGAATGGAGAAGACCAGGCAGGAGAAGGAAGAATTAGTGTTAATTAATGGTGGAAATGGATGAAGAACAGGAGATCAAGAGGAAGGGACATGGAGATGAGAAATTAGTGTTAATTAATGGTGGAAATGAAGACCAAGGAGAAGAGAGGAAACATGGACATGGAGATGAAATTATGGATGAAGACAAAATGGTGGACATTAGTTATGAAATGGATGAAGACCAGGCAGGAGAAGATGAGGAAGAAGAGGAGACATGGAGATGAGAAATTAGTGTCAATTAATGGTGGTACAGATGAAGACCAGGCAGGAGAAGATGAGGAAGAGGAGACATGGAGATGAGAAATGTTGGTGAAATTGGGTGAAGAGCATCCAAGTTGGGCCACCAATGGAGGAAGAAGGTTAGCCAATGTAGACTTGAAGGAATGGTGCCTGGGGGGGTGGGTCCAGTTGCCCCTTGAGATGAAGTTTGGGAAGCCCCAGTTGCCTTGCCCAATGGGGGCCTAGTCCTCCCTTCCAACATGGCTGCCAGGCCCCACCACTTCCTCCCACGAGGCGCCCCCCCTCCCCCCTGTATTCCCCTCCTCCTGGCGCCCCTCCTCCCCATTTCCTGGGAAGCTCCTCCCCTTTTTCCCCTCCCGGCGGCCATTGGCCCAATCGCGGCCGCCCCCTCGCGCCGCCGCTCAGCTGAGGAGACAATGGGCGATCAAAGGAGGGGAGGGGGAGGAGGAGGAAGAGGAGGGTGACGGTGCTGCTGGAGCCGTGGGGCGCGCGCTCGGCGCTCGATTGGCCAGCCCAGAAGGAAGGAAGGCAGGAAGGAGGGAGCCAGGCACCGAGGAGGAGGAGGAGGAGAGAAGTGGCGGCGGGGTACGAGGGAGGGATCGTCGCCCTCTTCCTCCATTTCCAGCGAGAGTGAGTGCGAGTGTGAGTGCGGGAGGGAGCTGAGGGAGCCCCACTGCGCAGCTCGCTCTGCGCACGAGCACCGCCACAAGGAGCAGCAGCCGAGGCAGCACCAGAGGGAGAAGGACGGCGGCGAGGCGGCGGAGGAGGAGGAGGAGGAGAGCGGCACCTCGGGCTGAAGAGGAGGAGGAGGAGGAGCACCGTGGAGAGCGAGGAGTGGGAGCCGAGGCCCCACCTCCCTGCCTCCCCCCCGCTTCCCCTCAAGTGAGACAAAAGTCTCTCCAAACCCGCGCCCAACTCCTCCACCTTGGGAGGCATGGCTTCCGGGGAACTCTATGAGGTAACAGCCTTGCCGCCTGCTTTCGGGCCCCTTCCCCCTCTCCCCCTTGGCCTAGGGGCCTGGGCTGCTGGTGTGCTTCCACATTACGCCCCTCTCTTGGCGCCCTCCCCCAGTTCCCCCCCTCTCTCTCTCTTTCTTTCAGGGAGGAGGACGGAAATAGGACTGGGAGGAGGAGGAGGAGGCGGCAAAGTGCTGCCCGTTGGCTTCCCCTGCCGCTCTTCTTCTTAATCCAACTCCACAGCCTTCCTCTCCTCCCTCTCCTCCTCCTCCTCTTCTGGTCTCGCCACGAGGAGAAGGTGGTGGCCAAGCCAAGAGGCGCTGACAGCCCTGCCTGCCTCGCTCTCACACTCTTTTCTTTCTTTTTGTGTATGTGTGTGCGAGTGCACAAAATAAGGGGCGTGTGTGCATGCCAAAGCAAGCCCTGTCCTCTCCTAGGAGGGCAAGAAGGACAGCTCTCTTATCCCCCTCTCCCCCCAATCCCCACTCTTCTTGGACCTCCATTTCTGACCCCCTTCTTGAGTGGATGCAAAACACAACACCCCACTAGAGGCGATTATAAGTTTGGGGTGGGTGTTTTGTCCCTCTTCCTCCCCCCAAGTGTACCTAGGGGGGCAAGAAGGACATATCTCTATCCCCCCTCTCCCCCCAATCCCTACTCTTCTTGGACCTCCATTTCTGACCCCCTTCTTGAGTGGATGCAAAACACAACACCCCACTAGAGGCGATTATAAGTTTGGGGTGGGTGTTTTGTCCCTCTTCCTCCCCCCCAAGTGTACCCAGGGGGCAAGAAGGACATCTCTCTATCCCCCAATCCCCACTCTTCTTGGACCCCCATTTCTGACCCCCTTCTTGAGTGGATGCAAAACACAACACCCCCTAGAGGCGATTATAAGTTTTGGGTGGATGTTTTGTGCCTCTTCCTCCCCCCAAGTGTACCCAGGGGGGCAAGAAGGACATATCTCTATCCCCTCCAATCCCCACTCTTCTTGGACCCCTATTTCTGACCCCCTTCTTGAGTGGATGCAAAACACAACACCCCCCCCTAGAGGCGATTCTAAGTTTTGGGTGGATGTTGTGTGCCTCTTCCTCTCCCCAAGTGTACCCAGGGGGGCAAGAAGGACATCTCTCCCTCCCCCCCAATCCCCACTCTTCTTGGACCCCTATTTCTGACCCCCTTCTTGAGTGGATGCAAAACACAACACCCCACTAGAGGCGATTATAAGTTTGGGGTGGGTGTTTTGTCCCTCTTCCTCTCCCCAAGTGTACCCAGGGGGGCAAGAAGGACATCTCTCCCTCCCCCCCAATCCCCACTCTTCTTGGACCTCCATTTCTGACCCCCTTCTTGAGTGGATGCAAAACACAACACCCCCTAGAGGTGATTATAAGTTTGGGGTGGGTGTTTTGTCCCTCTTCCTCCCCCCAAGTGTACCTAGGGGGGCAAGAAGGACATCTCTCTATCCCCCCTCCCCCCCCAATCCCTACTCTTCTTGGACCTCCATTTCTGACCCCCTTCTTGAGTGGATGCAAAACACAACACCCCACTAGAGGCGATTATAAGTTTGGGGTGGGTGTTTTGTCCCTCTTCCTCTCCCCAAGTGTACCTAGGGGGGCATGAAGGACATCTCTCTATCCCCCCTCCCCCCAATCCCCACTCTTCTTGGACCCCCATTTCTGACCCCCTTCTTGAGTGGATGCAAAACACAACACCCTACTGAGGCGATTATAAGTTTTGGGTGGATGTTTTGTCCCTCTTCCTCTCCCCAAGTGTACTTAGGGGGGCAAGAAGGACATCTCTCCCCCCCCCCCCAATCCCCACTCTTCTTGGACCCCCATTTCTGACCCCCTTCTTGAGTGGATGCAAAACACAACATCCCCACTGAGGCGATTATAAGTTTTGGGTGGATGTTTTGTCCCTCTTCCTCCTCCCAAGTGTACCTAGGGGGGCAAGAAGGACATATCTCTATCCCCCCATCCCTCCCCCCACCCAATCCCCACTGTTCTTGGACCCTTATTTCTGACCCCTTCTTGAGTGGATGCAAAACACAACACCCCCACTGAGGCGATTCTAAGTTTTGGGTGGATGTTTTGTGCCTCTTCCTCCCCCCAAGTGTACCTTGGCAGTGTACTTGAGATGTCAACGTCCTTGCTTTCATTTATTTTTTCTTCTTCGCTTTTGAGAAATGGTTGAACCACTGAGTGGCATCCATTGGGGTCTTCTCTCTCTCTGGCTGAGAAGGAGGTGACTCCTCTTTCTTTGATTTCCGGTCTTCTGTGGGCAGTTTCCTATCCTTCATGGCCTTCAGGAGCACTTTGGGATTCCTCTTGGATGGAACTTCCTGGTTTGGAGATTTTCAGCAAAGGATGGAAGAGCCATGATAAGCATGCTCAGCCATAGTTTTCTTGACCCTTGTGCAAGTACAGTATGGGCAGGGGATGCCTTCCAAGACCCTAATGGATACTCAAAGTCATGGACAACCACTGATCCTATATGTTGATAATACTTGCATTGGAAGTACTCAAGGATCTAGAGCAGTGGTTCTCAAACTTTGAGGTTCTCACAACCTCTGGGGATGCCAGCCATAGATGCAGGCAAAATGTCAGGAGATAATGCTTCTGGAACATGGCCATACAGCCCTGAAAACTCATTATTGACTATTATGCAAGTACAGTATGCACAGGGGATGCCTTCCAAGACCCTAATGCAGGCCTGGGCAAACTTCGGCCCTCCAGGTGTTTTGGACTACAACTCCCACAATTCCTATCCTTCATGGCCTTCAGGAGCACTTTGGGATTCCTCTTGGATGGAACTTCCTGGTTTGGAGATTTTCAGCAAAGGATGGAAGTGTTTTGGACTACAAGTACAGTATGGGCTGCCCCAAGACCCTAATTCCTAACAGCCCACTGATCCTAGGCTGGAAGTACTCAAGGATCTAGAGCAATTGTAGGAGTTGTAGTCCAAAACACCTGGAGGTCGAAGTTTGCCCAGGCCTGCCCTAATGGATACTCAGAATCATGAGCAACCACTGGTCCTATGTGTTGATAATACTTGCATTGGAAGCATGCTATAGAACAGTACCCAAGGATCTAGAACAGTGGTTCTCAACCTTTGAGGTTCTCACAACCTCCGGGAATGTCTGCCATAGATGCAGGCAAAATGCCAGGAGATAATACTTCTGGAACATGGACATACAGCCCTGAAAACTCATTCTTGACCATTGTGCAAGTACAGTATGCACAGGGGATGCCTTCCAAGACTCTAATGGATACTCAAAATCATGGACAACCACTGATCCTATGTGTTGATAATACTTGCATTGGAAGCATGCTTTAGATCAGCACTCAAGGATCTAGACAAGGATCTAGAGCAGTGGTTCTCAACCTTTGAGGTTCTCACAACCTCTGAAGATGCCTGCCATAGATGAGGGCAAAATGCCAGGAGATAATGCTTCTGGAACATGGCCATGCAGCCCTGAAAACTCATTCACGACCTTTTGGCAAGTACAGTATGCACAGGGATGCCTTCCAAGACCCTAATGCAGCTGGGCAAACTTGGGCCCTCAGGTGTTTTGGACTACAACTCCACAATTCCTAACAGCCAGTAGGCTGTTGGGAATTGGGGAGTTGTAGTCCAAAACACCTGGAGGGCCCAAGTTTGCCCAGGCCTGCCCTAATGGATACTCAAAATCATGAACAACCACTGATCCTATGTTTTGGTAATACTTGCATTGGAAGCATGCTATAGAACAGCACTCAAGGATCTAGAGCAGTGGTTCTCAACCTTTGAGGTTCTCACAACCTCCGGGAATGCCTGCCATAGATGCAGGCAAAATGGCAGGAGATAATGCTTCTGGAACATGGTCATATAGCCCTGAGAGCTCATTCTTGACCATTGTGCAAGTACAGTATGCACAGGGGATGCCTTCCAAGACCCTAATTAATGCAGGCCTGGGTAAACTTGGGCCCTCAGGTGTTTTGGCCTACAACTCCCACAATTCCTAACTGCCTACCAGCTGTTAGGAATTGTAGGAGTTGTAGTCCAAAACACCTGGAGAGGGTCGAAGTTTGCCCAGGCCTGCCCTAATGGATACTCGAAATCATGAACAACCACTGATCCTATGTGTTGGTAATACTTGCATTGGAAGCATGCTATAGAACAGCACTCAAGGATCTAGAACAGTGGTTCTCAACCTTTGAGGTTCTCACAACCTCTGGGGATGCCAGCCATAGATGCAGGCAAAATGTCAGGAGATAATGCTTCTGGAACATGGCCATACAGCCCTGAAAACTCATTATTGACTATTATGCAAGTACAGTATGCACAGGGGATGCCTTCCAAGACCCTAATGCAGGCCTGGGCAAACTTCCGGCCCTCAGGTGTTTTGGACTAAACTCCACAATTCCTAACAGCCGGTAGGCTGTTAGGAATTGTAGGAGTTGTAGTCCAAAACACCTGAGGCATTTGCCCAGGCCTGCATGCTACTCAGAATCATGAGCAACCACTGGTCCTATGTGTTGATAATACTTGCATTGGAAGCATGCTATAGAACAGTACCCAAGGATCTAGAACAGTGGTTCTTAACCTTTGAGGTTCTCACAACCTCCGGGAATGTCTGCCATAGATGCAGGCAAAATGCCAGGAGATAATACTTCTGGAACATGGACATACAGCCCTGAAAACTCATTCTTGACCATTGTGCAAGTACAGTATGCACAGGGGATGCCTTCCAAGACTCTAATGGATACTCAAAATCATGGACAACCACTGATCCTATGTGTTGATAATACTTGCATTGGAAGCATGCTTTAGATCAGCACTCAAGGATCTAGACAAGGATCTAGAGCAGTGGTTCTCAACCTTTGAGGTTCTCACAACCTCTGAAGATGCCTGCCATAGATGAGGGCAAAATGCCAGGAGATAATGCTTCTGGAACATGGCCATGCAGCCCTGAAAACTCATTCACGACCTTTTGGCAAGTACAGTATGCACAGGGGATGCCTTCCAAGACCCTAATGCAGGCCTGGGCAAACTTGGGCCCTCCAGGTGTTTTGGACTACAACTCCCACAATTCCCAACAGCCTAAGCTCATTCTTGACCATTGTGCAAGTACAGTATGCACAGGGGATGCCTTCCAAGACCCTAATTAATGCAGGCCTGGGTAAACTTCGGCCCTCCAGGTGTTTTGGCCAACAACTCCCACAATTACTAACAGCCTACCAGCTGTTAGGAATTGTAGGAGTTGTAGTCCAAAACACCCGGAGGGCCGAAGTTTGCCCAGGCCTGCCCTAATGGATACTCGAAATCATGAACAACCACTGATCCTATGTGTTGGTAATACTTGCATTGGAAGCATGCTATAGAACAGCACTCAAGGATCTAGAACAGTGGTTCTCAACCTTTGAGGTTCTCACAACCTCTGGGAATGTCTACCATAGATGCAGGCAAAATGTCAGGAGATAATGCTTCTGGGACATGGCCATACAACCCTGAAAACTCACAGTTCTCAACCTGTTGGTCCTCAGATGTTTTGGCCTTCAGCTCCCAGAAATCCTAGCAAACTGGCTGGGATTTCTGGGAGTTGTAGGCCAAAACACCTGGGGATCCACAAGTTGAGAAGCACTGATCTAGAGGGGCCCACAAACACTTATGGGGAAGGATTGTTATGTTTTGTTTTGGGGCATGGGTAAGTGAAGCCATGGATGTTGAAGCTATGGATATAAGGGGGTTGTACTGTACACATTTTGATAGGTGTCAACAGTACATCTGTGTTGTCTTAGGTCGCTGAACTTGGAATAATAGAACTATTGATGTATCTTGAGCAAAGACTATGAAGCTTGGCCTAGAACAGGGCTGTCCAACTTCTACCGGACCTGTGGCCGGAATTCCAGTTACTGATGACCTGAACACCAAAATCCCAGTCTCAAGTCCCAGTCCCTGCTTTGAACTGGATTATATTGCAGTGTGGACTCAGGGCCCTTCACACAGCCATATAACGCAGAATATCCAGGCAGGAAACCCCACAAAACCTGCTTTGAACTGGATTATATTGCAGTGTGGATTCAGGGCCCTTCCACACAGCCATATAACCCAGAATACCTGCTTTGAACTGGATTATCGGAGTCCACACTCATATAATCTGGTTTAAAGCAAATAACATGGGATTTTATTCAGATGTGTGGAAAGGAAGGCAAATAAGAAGCCAGGGCCCTTCCACACAGGCCTATAACCCTGAATGATAAGGCATAATATTCATTCTGCCTCTGCTAATAATAATAATAACAACAACAACAACAGGTTCCTGGAGTAGGAGACCTCCAAGGGCCATCCAGGGCCATCCAGTCCAATCTCCTTCTGCCATAAGGGGAAAACACAATCAAAGCATTCCTCACAGATGACCATTCAGCCTCTGATGATAATAATAATAATAATAATTACAATGGGTTCCTAGAATAGGAGACCTCCAAGGGCCATCCAGTCCAATCTCCTTCTGCCATAAGGGGAAAACACAATCAAAGCATTCCTCACAGATGACCATTCAGCCTCTGATGATAATAATAACAATAATAATTACAATGGGTTCCTAGAATAGGAGACCTCCAAGGGCCATCCAGTCCAATCTCCTTCTGCCATAAGGGGAAAACACAATCAAAGCATTCCTCACAGATGACCATTCAGCCTCTGATGATAATAATAATAATAATAATAATAATTACAATGGGTTCCTAGAATAGAGACCGCCAAGGGCCATCCAGTCCAATCTCCTTCTGCCATAAGGGGAAAACACACTCAAAAGCATTCCTCACAGATGACCATTCAGCCTCTGATGATAATAATATTAATAATAATAATACTATGGGTTCATAGAAGAGGAGACCTCCAAGGGCCATCCAGTCCAATCTCCTTCTGCCATAAGGGGAAAACACAATCAAAGCATTCCTCACAGATGACCATTCAGCCTCTGATGATAATAATAATAATAATAATAATAATAATAATAATTACAATGGGTTCCTAGAATAGAGACCTCCAAGGGCCATCCAGTCCAATCTCCTTCTGCCATAAGGGGAAAACACAATCAAAGCATTCCTCAGCCATGTTGAATCAAACCTAAACTCTCATGAGAGCAACAGAAAGTACTGAACCTTGAGTTTGGGAGTTGTAATTCTCCTCCATCCAGAGAGCACTGTGGACTCAAATAATGATGGATCAGGACCAAACTTGGCACGAAGCCTCAGGAGAGGAGGAAGCCGGAAGGGGAATGAATGAGCACCCCCCCATGCTCCGAACTCGGCCCCGCCCCTTTTTCGCTCTGGCCACGCCCCCTCTCACTCGTGCACTCTCTCTCTCTCCTTCCCTCTTTCCTTCAGGTGGTGGAAGGGAGAAGGAATGAAAGGGGGAAAGAGAGAGAGAAGGAGGGAGGGAGAGAGAGAGGGGGGAGGGAGGGAGGGAAGGAGGAGGAGGAGGAAGAGAGCCTGCTCCTCCCTCCCTGCCCCCTCACCCCCACCTGCGAAAAAAATAAATAAAAAATATTCCGGAAAATATTCCAAAAAATATTCCAAAAAAATATTTAAAAAAAATTTTTTTTAAATCTTAAAAGGCAGATATCTTGCAGGAGGGTAGGGGGCCGTGGGGAAGGGGCTGGGGGGCCGTATACGGCCCTGGGGCCGCCAGTTGGACAGCCCTGGCCTAGAACATTGAACACAATGTGGGTGATCCCTGTTGAAAATCATGGGCCTTCCTTTTGAGTAAGCATGTGTCAGATTGTTCTTTTAGTACATTGCCAATACAACTAGAACAACTTCTTACATATTGAGAACATACCTGTGTCATCCAACTGAAGAGAGCATATATTATGAATGCTTTAAGTGAGTTGGCTGCTATAAAGTTTTTGAACTAATCAAGTTTTAGGCAACAGTTTTCAATTATAAGGGTGATGGGCCATGGTTAATGGTTGTGAGGTTTTGGCTGCCTTCAGAGTATAAGATAAACTAAATCTTTCAGGAGCCCTCATAGTAAGGAAATAGTTCTGTGGCCAGGTTCAACAGATGTACTTAGACCTTCATTATTTCATACAGTTCCTAACCTAAGTAAGTTAGAATGCTATTGGGCAAGTTTCAGATTTGAAGATTTCCAATTCTGCCATCTAAAAAGCAATCTCTCTGTGGTTTTGAGTTACCTGTTGAGTGTGACGGCCAAGTTATCCTTGATTTAGCTAGATGTGATCAAGGTGCATTTATTCCTTATACTGGTCTGTGGAGGCTTAACTGTGCTGGATTGATTGGAAAGGGTCATTGGCTGGGAAAACGATTTAAAGTTGTAAATCTAGACAAAGTGCTATAAATTATGCCATTTAGCTTGAATTTGGATTTTGACTTTGAAATGTTAACTTCAGTAGCAGTCCCAAGCATACTTCAGTCCTGGAGAACTTAGTGAGACTTAGATGTGCATAGGATTGTAAATGGTTTTAAGTGTAGCTTGATGACCAAGCTCGTGATTTATGTTATATCTTAGTATGGAAACTTTATTTTCAAAAGCATTTCAACTCTTATCTTAAAGCACCCTGTAAAATGTGATCATCTTCTATACATTTATTGCTTTTGATAAATATTCACTCTTGAAATATTCTGATATATATGTTCAGTAATGTCAAAGTTGTTTGATAATCTTCATGCCAAGTTTCTTGTGGAAGAGAACTGAGTTTGATTCTGGTTATAAAGAGTTGGATAGAAATATTTAACTGGGATATACATTAAGTCCTGACTTGGCACTGTATTATGAAATGATTAATTGGTAACTACTAATATACAATATTAAATCAATTAGGAACTCCATACTCCCTTCCTTGGGTACTGGTTGGCTCTATCCATGAGAGTTGGAAATGTTAGTACTGCCTTGAGTCTACATTAATTTTTTTAAAGAAAGGTTTATGGGTTTTAAATCATATTTTATGGAAGTATAAGGTAATATATAAAGGTTTCTACTGATATTAAGTCTAGTCATGTCCGACTAGAGGTTGGTGCCCATCACCATTTCTAAGCCGAAGAGCCGATATTGCCTGTAGACACCTCAAAGGTCATGTGGCCAGCATGACTGCATGGAGCATCGTTACTTTCCTGCAGAAGTATAAAGAAGCCATTAAAAAAGGAATGCAAATTTCAATTATTGGATGTTGTTGGGAATCGTACGTACACTTTCTTGTTTGGGAATAGAACCAGGAACTGGCAAATTGAAAGCTTTCAGTTCAAAGAAAATGTATTTTTTTTATTGAAATGTGGATTATACAATCCTTGTAACGATTTTTTATTGAATGCTGTGGATCATTTTTGGGCACAATTCTTCACAACCCAAAAGCAACTCAACCAGCGCTTGTTTCCATATTGGATGAAAACTTGCTTTGAGAAGCTGTGGATCAAATGTATCACCTTTTCTGGATATAGTTCTCTGCGTTAATTCAGTTATTCAAAGGATTGAAGAAATAAATGCAATTTCAGGAATATTACAGTTGTTGCAGTCTAATAGCATTCTGGAAATTATAAAACAAACATTCATTCATTTGAGGAACTGGATGACTCTTAAAGTCAGTGAATACAACGCCATCCTCCTCCACTTCTGAAAATATGGACTTCTGCTCTATATGAATGGCATCACTATTTTTTTTCTAGTAAGGAGTTCCATGCACCTTTAAGCTTAGCAGCATCTGTAATTATTTTAACTTGGAGTTAAATATCCTGCGTCCATTGTTTGCGTTCTGCAGTACTTGCTGAGTTTGTTTTTGTGGTGGGAAAGAAAGAAAAGCAACAGGAAGAAGAATTGTTCCAAATGACCACCTAACTTCTGCATGAAACTACTGAATTGTTAAAGATATTCAAAGACCTTTCAGCTGTGTTTTGGTTTTGTGAATTAAACTATCAGTACCTCAGGATAATACTTTTTTTTCCTGTGGCAATACTCTTGTTATGGAACCTCTTCCTCAGAGAAGTTCATCTGACCTTATGGACTTCTATGTGATTGGTAAAAAAAAAAAAGTCTTTATGCCTCCATTAGATTATGAGATTTTCTTTTGCTGTTATTGTTATCTTTTCAGTAGAAGTTTGAGTCAGTTTAAATAGGTTTTTCTATCTTATTTTATATTGTGTTTATCACTGTGATAGGTGTTATGGTTTGTGTGCCCATTTGGAATCTACCTTTAGGATTTTCTCGTAAAATACAGGTTGGGCAAAAGCATTCTCTATAAGTAGGTGGTTATTGACTAACTGCTTCATTCATAAGATAGTTAGGTGAAGAACTTGAATTAGTTTAACTGTTAACATCAACGGCTGACTTAGACACTTATATGTATATTCTTGTGCTGTATTGTCTATTGGGGTCGAGGCAACTTATCATTTGAAATAGACAAGATAAACTGTGAATTCAACCTCTCACATTGTCTATGAATGTTGACCACTAAATGACAGAGTAAAAAGATTTATTACAGCAGTTCTAAATCATAGGCTTTAGTGACTATCTTGGGAAAGGGAATAACCATTGCTATTTAGATTTGACACATTGATGAAGTAATCAAGATAATGTTATGGACTGAGAAATGTGAGATGTATAGGAAGACATCGTAAGGCAACAATATCCTGTCTTTTAAAATATATTTTTATACTGATTTTTAGTCTGATTTTAAATAACTGTTTACTGGGGAGTTGTCCTTCTCCTCTTAGGGCACTTGTGCCCGCTTTGTGCTGGTCTGTGACCGTAATAAAGTTTTGATTGATTGTAGAGGAAGGAGAGAATTCTCTAGTACAGTGTTTCCCAACCTTTTTTGAGCCGCGGCACACTTTTAACATTAAAAAAAATCCGGGGGCACACCACCAACCAAAATGACACTCTAACACAGTAAAGAACGGCTGGGGGATGGTGACCTGCTGGGAGCAGCTGCTGGGAGTGCCAAAGCCGGGGGAGGGGGAGAAGCCAGGCCGCGCCATGCCCCACCCCCTCCACGTGGCTTCAGTTCTCCCACAGCTTTGCCAGCCTTGAGGGGGCAGTGCCAAGCCAGCGGTGGCAGAGCCAGCACAATGCTGGCTTGGCACTGCCCCCTCAAGGCTGGCAAAGCTGTGGGAGCGCTGAAGCTGGGGGAGGGGGCGGAGCCAGGCCGCGCCATGCCCTGCCCCCTCCCCCCGGTTTCAGTTCTCCCACAGAGGAGAAGCATGAGCGGTGGACGGGCTTCAGTAGGCGGGGCTCCTCCTCCCCACAGCTTCAGCGAGTGAGGGGTGAGAGTCATGGCGGGAGTCATGGCGGATTGGAGGCTGGCTGGGGAAACGGCCGAAGGAGGTGGCGTCCGGCCCTTCTTTTCTTCTTCGCCGCCGCCTTCTTCCTCCTCTCCCAAGCAGCAGGAGGAGGGGGAAGGAAGGGGGGCAGGGAGCTGTTCCCACGGCACACTAGTGTGCCACGGCACACTGGTTGAGAAACACTGCTCTAGTAGGTCCCAACGAATTTTGAACTACTGTAAAGGTATTATCAGTATGATTAGGAGACAAGTGATTTCTTTATTACTGGTTAATCAAATGACATTTAGTTATTTAGTGTGAAGTTCTTTCATGAAAAAGTATGGTGGACTGTTTATTGCAGTCATAAGAATGGGAAGCAATTAGTACAAAGTAAGCCCATTATCTAATGTGATGAAAAGGCAAATATTATTTATTTGATTTATATCTTGCATTTCTCCCAGAACAGAAAGACAGAATGTAAGGGCCTGAAAAGAAAATCAAATGTACAGATGTTAAAAGTTTGTGACGTCTGAAGATTCTTGAACTCTAAAGGAAGATGTGGAGCTAAACCATGAGTTATTAAAATGTTTGAATCTTTATAATATGATCATCAGTTTGTATTTTATCCTGTCATTGTATTTGCTGCATATATATTTCATCTTCAAAGTTTGGGAATGTCTATTAGAGATGCATTAGGAGGTGGAAGCTAATTGCAATTCTTGGGTTGATGGCCTAATGTGTCTGGAGATGCACAACTGTCCTTTGATTGTTGTGATTTCAGTGCACACAAAACTCAAATGTTAATTGGTCCTAAAGTAAAGCAAGTTTTTAAGAATGCTGATCCAGGAGTGAGATGTATAAAGGAATAAAATATACAGATTTGACGTGCTGGATTAGACCATGGTCCACCCATTGTAATTTTCCAGAAGTGGCAAGTCACCTGCTTTTGGAAGCAGATTGTATTGTGTCTTCTTTGTTCTCATTCTCTGCTAATCAGGGGCATAGGGGCACTGAAACTAGAGGTTCTGTATTGTAGCTGTCATAATTAAAAAGTAGACGGAATTGCCCCGTAAGAATGGTATAATTTTCAAGTATCCAAACTAGAGTTCTTTGAGTGCAGCAATCATAATCCAAGTTGAGGTGTGTTGTGTCAAAGAGGTAAATACACTTTCAGTAAACATGTTAAATAGATATTAGTGGAGAATGCTTTCAGTGGAAGAGCTGTTTCTAAATAAGAACATTTCATAATGTGCATATTACTGTATATTTAATTTTAGATGCAAAAATATTTCAGGTTTAGGTTTTTGCTCTCAAATAACCATGTGGAGATTGTTAGGTTAGCATATTTGGGAAGTTAATTTGTTGAAATTACAACAGTGCTTATAAAATATGCTAGGATGAACTTTTAACCACGACAAAAATATTTGAAAAGATATAAATTTTATGAAAAATTAAATTTGATTGTAGTGAAATTGCACACTTTATGTGCATGCCTCAGGCTTAAACATGTTCTTCAATTACTGGTTAATAGGCTTGTTTGATAAAAAATGGTTCAAAACTCATTTCGGATGTAGGGGGCGCTGGTGGTTCGGATCTAAAATCAATTCCGATTTTCACAGAAAAAAAGTTCAAAACTTTTCAAAACTTCCGAGACTTCCGAATCCTTCGTTAATGGTTTCAAAGAGTTATTTCCTGTTTCATTGGGTGGTCTATACTTCGACAGTGGTTGTTTTATTCCAGAAAGGTGGGGAAGCAAAGGGAAGAAATCCATCCACACTGGGTTAAACTGCTTCTCTTGCCCAGGACTGATGTGGGAGAGAAAGGAAACCGAAGGAGAGCCATCCAAACTGGGTTAAACAGGGCTCTCACCTGGGACTGACACAGGAGAGAAAGGAAACCAAAGGAAAGCCATCCAAACTTGGTTAAACAGCGGCTCTCTCTCGAGATTGACGCGGGAGAGAAAGGAAACCAAAGGAAAGTCATTCAAACTAGATTAAACAGCGGTTCTTGCCCGAGACTGAGGCGGGAGAGAAAGGAAACCAAAGGAAAGCCATCCAAACTGGGTTAAACAGCTGCTCTCACCCGGGACTGACATGGGAGAAGAAGGAAACCGAAGGAAAGCCATCCAAACTGGGTTAAACAGGGCTCTCGTCCGGGACTGACGTGGGAGAGAAAGAAAATGGAAGGAAACCCATCCAAACTGCATTAAACAGCAGCTCTCGCCCGTGACTGATGCGGGAGAGAAAGGAAACAGAAGGAAAGCCATCCAAACTGGGCTAAACAGTGGTCCTCGCTTGGAACTGATGCGGGAGAGGAAAGAAACCGAAGTAAAGCCATCCAACCTGGGTTAAACAGCGGCTCTCGCCCAAGACTGACATGGGAGAGGAAAGAAACCGAAGGAGAGCCATCCAAACTTGGTTAAACAGCGGTACTCGCCCCAGACTGATGTGGGAGAGAAAGGAAACCAAAGGAAAGCCATCCAAACTGGGTTACACAGGCCTCTCGCCCGGAACTGATGCGGGAGAGAAAGGAAACCCAAAGAAAAGCCATCCAAACTGGGTTAAACAGGGGCTCTCACCCGGGACTGACATGGGAGAGGAAGGAAACCGAAGGAAAGCCATCCAAACTGCATTAAACAGCAGCTCTCACCCGGGACTGATGCGGGAGAGGAAAGAAACCGAAGTAAACCCATCCAAACTGGGTTAAACAGCGGCTCTCGCTTGGGACTGACGCGGGAGAGGAAAAAACCTGAAGGAAAGCCATCCAAACTGGGTTAAACAGGGCTCTCATCCGGGACTGACGTGGGAGAGAAAGGAAACCAAAGGAAAGCCATCCAAACTGGGTTAAACTGCGGCTCTCGCCCAGGACTAACGCGGGAGGGAAAAGAAACGAAGGGAATCCATCCAAATTGGGTTAATCAGGGCTCTCGCCCAGGACTGACACAGGGGAGAAAGGAAACAAAGAGAATCCATACACACTGGTTTGAAAAGCTGCATAATTTCCGACTCACTTATTGATTCATAAGATAAATGGTGGAAAAGGCTTCGAAATGGCAAGGATACTTTCGGGTTCCCCAATAGCGTAGAAATCGCTTCAAAAAGGCATTTGATCCAAATTTATTCCAGATTACAAAGATTTCGACTGAACCTACCCATGCCTACTGGTTAACTGTGTTACTCATATACACTTTACTCATACAGTACTGTGTTGTATTGAAACATTCTTTTGATTAAAAAAATTATAGTTGGACTATAAACCTTATTTAATAGATAAGCCTAATATTGCTGTCAGATGTTCCCTTCTAATACCTGTTAATAAAAAACCTGTATTTAGTTGAATATAATGTGCCATCGAATGTAATGCACACTTCCATTTTGAAGGAGCACATTACAAAAAAAGATTTGCTGTTGAATGTAATATGCCCAATTTATTTGACTTATATCTGGAAACCACAGCTCTTTGCCAGCCTCACATAGTTCCCAACTGGCCTCATTCAAATAGAGAGCCTTCAAAACTGTGTGTGTATTTGGGGGGTGTTGAAGGAGAGTTGGGAGACGCCTGCTCCCTGTTATCTCACATCCTTTTTGCCAATGCCACCCTGAGGGACGCGGGTGTCTTGCAGTGAGGTAGGCAGTGGAATTGCTGACAGCAAGGGGAAGCTGCACCTATCCCTTGCTGAGTCAAGGGTAGCGGGGGGGAGGGGGGGCTGGGCTGCTGAATTAGTGACTGACCCGATGGGAGAGGGAGGAGAAGAAAGTGGCAGAAGCAGTAGTTTCAAAGCACCCGCATCCTCCAGCATGGTGGTATCAAAAAGCAAGAGATAGAGCAGGGAGTGGGTGCATTTTATGCGTAATTCTAATGTGCCATCAAGTCTAGTGCACATCCCAATTTTGACGATGTAATTCAGCCAGAAAAGGTGGTCATTAAATTTGAGTAAATATGGTATTTGATGGTAGTTATGATCATGTTTCCAGTTTTAAAAATGTTTATTCAATTAAAACTTCATAGTTATAACAACAGGATACAGGGCAAATACAAAAACATATAGTAACAGTACATTGATCTTTTAAATCCACAGGGTTTTTTAAACTTAAGACAACCCATTTTGATAAGATAAATATTGACATAAGTGTTTAAAATAAAAGTCACCTTAAATATGAGTTGTTAGTTACCAGTACAATAATACACCTTTGCAGCTAAATTATGAGCACTCAATGTATAACTGTCACATTTCACAATCAGATGTATAGGACAGATAATTTACATATAGAACATTGTTGCTGTTTTTCTTCATTTGTGTCAGCACCTGAAATGACATGTACACCTATTCTTATTCGCATGTTTACAGTCAGAATCTACTGTCAGGGACTGCCTCTTGATATTTCAGGCAAACTGAGTATCTCTCTAGATTCAACTAAGTTGCCAATGAATTGTATCAGACATCTTTAGTAATGTTTATAGCATTGTAGATTAGTCCCCACTGTATAACACACATGGAGAAATGATTTTGGAGTTGGTTCTGCTTCTGGAGTGCAAGGTTCTGATTCCCACATGACAGTGGAAATCTACTAGGTAACTGTGGACAAGGTATACTCTCTCAGTTTCAGTTGAAAGCAGAGGGAAATTTCCTCTTGAACAAATCTTGAGAAGAAAACACTGTAATAGGGTCACTTTAGGATCATCACAAGTTCCAGGCGATTTGAAGGCATGGTACAGCAAGGGGCAGTCACCAGTACATTTGAACAAGAATGCCATTCACAATTTCATTTCATATTTACTGTAAGCAGTTCATAGAAATGAGATGTTAAAATATAATAATACACATGCTTGACAGTGTATCTTGAGACTGGTTATAGATGTCTATACAACTTTTGGATTGATATGCATTGAAGAAATGAGAATAACAGTTACTTCTTTGGTAGCTAATTAACAAGTGTTTAATCTTTTGGAAAACAAAATTCTGCTGTTCATCCATTTAGATTTTTAGGAATTTCTGAGTTGTTAATGTTTTTCCAACATGTCTAACAGAATCAGATTTTTCTAAATTTAGCCAATTCTCTGACTGTCTGCAAAAATTGTCATGACATACCATACATACTCATATATAAATCAATCTCATGTATAAATTCTCGGTCAGGTTTGACATCAAAAACATGGATTTTTATGGGATTCATGGCTAAATTGAGGGTCATTTTGTGGAGAGGGAAAGTGCCAGTGCTGTCCCAAGAGGCAAACGGTCCTTACCCACTACTACCATTTCCCAACTCTGATGTTCAAAAAGGCTCGAAGTAACATTGTGATAGACAAAAGTGCTTCTTTTACGTTCTCCCAAGAGAGACTAGGCACTTGCATTTCTATTCAGAAAAGAGGATAGCTCTTTTTTATATAAGAGTTCAGTACTGTACTTACACTGGCCTATGGTTTTGGGGATCAATCTTTTGGATAAAATTTCTAGACTTCTACATCTATATATATAAAAGGGAAGTGGTCGTGCAACGAGGCAAATGCACGCCAAAACTACATTTCCCAAAAAAAACCCAACCACAGGCCCACTCATCCATACCCCGAGGTACATACTCCACCCACTAAAACACCCCGAAACACCACACAACACCCCCAAAACATCCCCCAAAAACAACATTACTACGCATGCGCAAACACCCAACACACAAAATGGCCGCCATGAACACATCACCATACCGAGCATGCGCAACAACCGACCGGCCCCATGCCACTGCCACCGAGCACACCACCACCGCTACCTTCACAGCCTCCTTCGCCGCCTCCACGCCGCTTCCCGCATGCTAACCAACACCCACATCCCGGGAGGACACCACCACGGTGCCACCCGCACGCCCCTCCACCAGGAGAGCAAGCAAAACGGCGAAGGACAACGCCGCAGCCACGGGACTACAATTCCCAGAAGGCTCCGCGCGGCTCACTCGGAGGAAGGGCGGAGACAGGACCGGAAATAGGCCAGAGTAGCCACGCAGAGCCTTCTGGGAGGCGGGGACAAGGGGTGAGCCTCCATTACCCTGCCGGCGCCGGCGCCGTGCCCGGCTCTTCCAACCCCTTATCGCCCTCTCTTCCGCTGGCCGGGGAGGAGGCCGCAGGGAAAGAGAGAGCACCCGGTTCCCCTTCGACCTCCTCTTCGGCCACCGGAAGAGAGCCGGCAGAGGCCTCTCCTCCGCCGCCCACCGCCTCCCTTCCGCTGCCCGGGGATGGGGCCGGGGGAGAAGCCGCGCCGTCTCTCACCCTGCGGCCTCCTCTTCGGACAGCGGAAAGGAGGCGGCGGACGCCGTAGGAGAGCCCTCTGCCGCCTCTCTTCCGCAGCCCAAGGAGGAGGCCACAGGGAGAGGGGATGCCCGGTTCCCCTTCGACCTCCTCTTCGGCCACCGGAAGAGAGGCGACAGAGACCTCTCCGCCGCCGCCCACCGCCTCCCTTCCGCTGCCCGGGGTTGGGGCCGGGGGAGAAGCCGCACCATCTCTCTCCCTACGGCCTCCTCTTCGGACAGCGGAAGGGAGGCGGCAGACGGCGTAGGAGAGCCCTCTGCCGCCTCTCCTCCGCTGCCCGAGGAGAGGGCCGCAGGGGAAGGAGAACGAGCGGCTGCCCTTCGCCCTCTTCGGCCTCCTCCTCTACACAAATACACACACACGTACATACACTACAACATATACACACAAACA
The DNA here is from genome assembly GCA_030556195.1 of Anolis apletophallus. Classification (NCBI taxonomy): domain Eukaryota; kingdom Metazoa; phylum Chordata; class Lepidosauria; order Squamata; family Anolidae; genus Anolis; species Anolis apletophallus. The sequence continues at coordinate 48,449,082 of JARBWK010000007.1, forward strand.
TAAAAACACATACAAATACACAACCACATACAAACACACATATATCTACACACCTAAACATACACATCCACACTAATACATACACATATATACACACACATATCATCACATCTCCAAAAATACACATACATACATACACAAACACACATATATGCACACGTAATCAAACACAAAAAACCCACAGATAAATACACACACATATATACACATACCAATACCTATATATATACACACACACAAATACACACACACACATATATACACACACATACACCCCAAAAAAATTCACACATACAACTATAAACACACACACACATCTACACACAACAAACATGCTCACATCATTCCCACAACTTACATACCCAGACTTCCTCACATCACCAACATAGGGCACAGCAACGCGTGCCGAGTTCAGCTAGTAAATATATACAGGAGATTCTGGCCATGCTCACAAATGAGAGTGTCATAAACGCACAATCTAGAATTTCAACACAGACCAACCCTTATTTTAGACTTTGTCTTGGATGTCATTTATTGCTTTATTGGGCATCTTCCACTGAGTTGTACTAATTCATCAATTTTACTATCCCATTACTATATGAAAGTCTTGTTGCTGGGAGCAAAAGTGTCCCCCAAACCAGATTAATAGATTTTATGCAATATGATAATTATATGGAGGAAGTTTAGAACATTACGTTTGTAAGTCACTTTGGAAAACCTGTGGGATACTATTGATCCTTGTTGTTGTTTGTGTTGATCTTATAAATAGTAATGAGAATACGCAAAACAATAACATTTAATAATAACTGTATTTTATGCCCCACCACCATCTCCCCGAAGAGACTTGGGGCGGCTTACAAGAGGACAAGCCCAAAAATACAGATTAAAACACACACAATCAAATAAAATGAAACAAAATAAAAACGATAACAAAATCAGAAAAACATTACAATCACAGTGCACATTTTAAAAAGTTTAATGATTAAGTACTGAGTGCAGAGGAGCAGGAAATGTGCAATCGTTCCTAGATAGAGCCCAGGGAAAGTGCAAGATGCGCTTCAATTCATTTAAGGTCACAGCTGAGAGGGTAACGTCCTTAGGTATTTCGAGTAGCAGGATTACAGATGGGAAGGCCAACAAAAGTGCAAAGAGCTATGGTGAGACTGATCCAATTCTCTGGTGAACCGCCTAATCAAATGCACAGTGGAACATCCAGGTTTTTAGCTCCTTGCAGAAAATGGAAATGGTAGGTGCCAACCTGATCTCTTTGGATAGCGAATTCCAGAACCGAGGGGCCACCACCGAGAAGGCCCTCTCGTCCCCACCAGCCGCACTCGAGATGGCAGCGGAAGCAAGAGTAGAGCCTCCCCAGATGATCTTAAAGTATGTGCTGATTCATAGGGGAAGATGCGATCTCGAAGATAGGCAAGCCCTAAAATATTTAGGGCTTTGTAAGTAATCACCTGCACCTTGAATTGGGACCGGAAACTTATTGGCAAGCAGTAGAGCTATTTAAATAGGGGGGTTGACCTCTCCCTGTAACCAGTTATTAACCTGGCCCCTGATCTTTGAACCAGCTGCAGTTTTCAGGCCGCCTTCAAAGGCAGCCCTACGTAGAGTTCATTGCTGTAATCCAATCTGGAGGTAACTAGGGTGTGGACTACCATGGCCAAGTCAGACTTCACAAGGTACAGGTGTAGTTGGCGCACAAGTTTTCATTGCGCAAAGGCCCTCCCAGCCACCGCCGACACTTGAGCATTAAGTGTCAAAGTGGAGTCCAGAAGAACCCCCAAACTTCAGACCTGTATCTCAGGGGGAGTGTAAACCCCTCAAATACAGGTTGCCACCTTATACTCCGATTGGCCACACTACTGACCTGTAGGACCTCTGTTTTGTCAGGATTAAGCTTCAGTTTATTAGCCCTCATCCAGCCCATCACATCAGCCAGACACTGGTCAAGGATCCGGGGGGGGGGGGTCCTTGAAGTCTGGTGGAAAAGAGAAATAGAGTTGTGTGTCATCTGCGTTGAGATGGCACCAAACTCCAAAACTCCGGAATAATGTGTTTTTTGTTCTCTAGCCACTTTGTCTTCATGGAAGGAGTAAAGCTATGAGTAAAGCTATTTCTGGTTTAATCACCTGTAGACAAGTGACTGAAAGTGTTAAATAATATTTAGCAATGTCACTTTGGCACTTTATCAATGTCACTTTGGCACGTTTGTAAGTCACTTTGGAAAACCTGTGGGATACTATTGATCCTTGCTGTTGTTTGTGTTGATCTTATAAATAGTAATGAGAATACACAAAACAATAACATTTAATAATAACTTTATTTTTATGCCCCACCACCATCTCCCCGAAGGGACTTGGGGCGGCTTACAAGAGGACAAGCCCAAAAATACAGATTAAAACACACACAATCAAATAAAATGAAACAAAATGCATGGATTTTTATATGCATGGATTTTTAGCTGATCAAGTCTTAAGTAAATATAAAATTGTAATATTTCCCCCCCCACTAAATGGAATTCTCCCTCTCCCCCCTTCAAACAGACACACAAACCTTATGACAATTTATATCATTATGGTTATAGACAGCCTGCAATGTAGAGTTGTGAAGACTGATGCAAACATAATATAATTTTGCCCTCACTGCTGCTGGGATCCATTTAATGTTGCATGTAGTGGCAGGGCTAAAGACAACTGTTCATCTGGTGCTTTGTGGAAACTGCTGCTAAGTGCATAGGTTTCTTCCACATAAAATATATGTTCAGCCAATTTAGTAAAGTCCATGTACTGTTTTGATATCTGGGATTGCAAATATTGAAAAGGACGGTCATTATCGCATAAAAGTAGAGAGGTCTGAAACTTTATGAGGGTTTATGCTTGTATCATGTATAACATATTTTGGTTGTTTAAGAAATGTGATATGTCATTTTATATTTCTTTTTAGTTCTCTTGTCTTTGTGCGAGTTTTTAAAATGTTACATATTTAACATTTTCACAGTAATAGCAAACCTCTTCAACATTTTTCCAAAATTTTCCTTGAAATAAAATGACAAGTAAAAATTAGAATAGAGCTAGATCATAATAATTTCTGGGTCAGTTTTTCTGTACACCAATTCCATTTATATATCAATGCAAGTTGATTTAAATTGATGAGCAAAACTTTGCTTGTACTAGTAGCCAGATTCCAGTATCTTACCATAATAAGCATTACTGTTGCTAATAGATTAACAGCAAGAAGCTAGTTTATAGTTATGAGCATCCTTTATATAATTAAGTAATACTGAGTTCAACTCCTGTCTGACCCAGTTTGTTCAACCAAGTTTAATGTGTGTATACTTTTATTTCAGGGAAAATCAGCAAAATAAGAGTAAATCCCACATTTTGATACTCTGCACCTCCCAGAAACCAGGATTATGTGTTCCAAAATAATTATTTCTGTAGCCTCTGTGCTCAATTTTGTTTTCATGTGTTTGTTAATTGGTCATCCTGATGTTTATATTTGTGTAAAACAACATTGATACTTTGAAATTTCAAACTAAAACTTGTCGTTTGATGCTGTTGTGTTATGTAAGAACTAACCGATTCTGTTCATTGTAAGATTTAAAAGTTACAAGATTTCTTAAAGTATTGTCAAGCTACTGAATTATGCTTTAATTCACCTGGCGAAGATGGAGATCTTGTGGCTGGGCCGACGTTTGATGGCGTGGCACTTCGCCCACAGCCTCTAGTTAAGAGCTTAGGGGTCCGGCTGGACACCCAGCTGTCTATGGAGGCGCAGATCGCCTGCGCCTGCAAGACAGCGTTCTACCATCTGCGGCAGGCAAAACGTCTGGCTCCTTACCTCTCCCGCTGCGACTTGGCCACGGTGATCCAGACTACGGTCATCTCGAGGCTCGATTACTGTAATGTGCTGTACATTGGCCTACCCTTGTCGGCGATCCGGAAACTTAAGCTGGTGCAGAACGCAGCAGCGCGCCTGCTCTCAGGAGCCCCAAGATCTGCGCATGTGACCCCACTCCTGCGTGCACTGCACTGGCTTCCTATCGAATTCCGGCTCTCCTTCAAGGTGTTAGTTTTAACTTTCAAGGCCTTATATGGTTTGGGGCCAGTGTACCTGAAGGAGCGGCTTACCCCATACGTGCCCAGAAGATCACTGCGCTCTGAGGGGCTTAATTTACTGGAGGTGCCTAGTATTAAGATCTGCAGGCTGTCGAGCACGCGGCAGAGGGCGTTCACAGTGGCTGCTCCGAGCCTCTGGAACTCTCTGCCTGAGGAGACACGAGCACTACGGGGCTTGATGGCATTTCGCAAGTCCGTAAAGACTTGGCTGTTTAGGCAGGCATTTGGCTCCGACTGATGCCTCCTATAACTTGCCAACATGCCATCCTGCCACATCTTGTCACCTACATTATTGTCGCCTGCTGGGGTTTTTTATTGTTGGGAGCGGGGTTAATTGGTTTATATGTTGTTTTATCTGTTTTTATTGGTGCTTTTATTGGTTTTATGCTGTAAACCGCTCTGGGCTCCAGAGAGAGCGATCTACTAAATCGAATAAATAAATAAATAAATACCAAAAAACCCTTACAATACAGTTGTAGAATTGAAAGGTGTCCCAAGAGGCATCCAGTTTACTTACACCAGTAGCCATCTTCCAATATGATCAGTGCTGGAATCCATAGCTAAACATTTCTGACAGGTATCCACCCAGCCTCGGTTTAAAACTGTCCAGTGAAAACCATTAATGACTCTAAAGGAGAATCCATTTCATTCCATTATTGAACAATTCTGTTAAGAAGCTGTTCCTAATGTTTTCTCATAATCTTGTCTGGAAAAGTAGTAGGCTGGATAGTGAGTTTATCCATTCGTAGGTGAAACGTTGCTTGTTATGTTGACATTCAATCTACTGATATTTTAAATAGATTTGCAGTCCTGTGAAGGACCGGATTCAACGAAAGTTCAGAAAATCAGTCAGCCTGGATACCAGAAACACACTTCCTGTGATGCTGGAACTGTAATGTAATCATCATAACTGGGATCCATTTATTGCTTTATCTTCCATGAGTATAGCTAATCCCTGTATTGTCGAAGGCTTTCATGGCTGGAATCGCTGCGTTGTTGTAGGTTTTTTGGGCTATATGGCCATGTTCTAGAGCAGGGGTGGGCAATTACCGGCCCTCTAGGTGTTTTGGACTTCAACTCCCAGAAATTCTAGCCAGTTTACCCGCTGTTAGGATTTCTGGGAGTTGAAGTCCAAAACACCTGGAGGGCCGGTAATTGCCCACCCCTGTCCTAGAGACATTCTCTCTTGATGTTTTGCCTCCATCTATGGCAAGCATCCTCAGAGGTGAATGCTAGAACATGGCCATATAGCCTGGGGAAAAAACTACAACCATGCATAGCTAATTCCAATTTAAAGATTTCCAAGTTGCCAAACATCAGTACATATTCTCATAATGGAATTGGTGTACAGAAAAACCACACATATATATATATACACATGCACACATACATTCATACACATATAAACAAGCACACAAAAATATCTACATATACACACACATATATAAATTTATGCACACACATAAAGACATATACATATACACATACATTTCCCACCTTGATAACCTTTTAAAAGCCTTGCAGCTTAAAAGCCTGGCTTCTTCCTGCCTACAGGAAACCTTTGTGGGAAAGTGTTCCCTATCCCAGATTGTTTCATGTCTGGAATTCCTGTTTTCTGAGAGCCAAAGCAACTCGTGGCCAGGGTACAGCTAGTAAAACATAAAATTGTAGACCTTGATAACAAATATGTCACCAGATCTGGATGATATCCATTTAAGAGTTTTTAAAAGAAACTATATGTGAAATATGTAAGATTTTGCAGTATGAGTTTCAAGAAGTTACTCGAGCTAGAAGACTAAAAAAACTTATTTTAAAAAGTTGGATCCAGGGAGAACCATGAGGTTATACAATAAGAACATGATATGTGAGAAGCATACACCAGGGGTGGGGTCCTCAAATTGTTTTAGTCACAAAGCACCTTTGAAATGTGAAATTCAAGATAGAGCACTAAATTTCATCTCGCAGATAACTACTGTATTTGGTAAATGAAATAACTAATATTGATGAAGAAAGCTAGTTTCTCAATTTAAACATGCGAAATATTAAGTTTTATTCAAAAATTTTATTTTTTCAACCAATTTCACACTACAGACAGAACTACAGTCACAAAAGAAAAAATAGAAAAAAGAAAAATTGTGACAAAACTATAAGACAAAGCATTTTCAAATGAATTCAGAACAAATATCCGTTAAGAGCCTTGGGGTCACATTGGACCCTCTATTGTCGATGGAGGCTCACGTCTCCACCGTTAGCAGAGTGGCGTTTTTCTATCTTCGCCAGGTGAGGAAGCTGGCCCCCTACTTGTCCCGGCATGACCTGGCCACAGTGATCCAAGCTACGGTCATCTCGAGGCTAGACTGCTGTAACTCTCTCGGTGATCCGGAAACTTAAGCTGGTGCAGAACGCTGCAGCTCGAGTCCTTGCTGGGGCCTTGGTAAGCTGTCACATCACACCAATTCTGCGCAAACTGCACTGGCTTCCTGTAGAATGCCAAATTACCTTCAAAGTGTTAGTCTTGACTTTTAAGGCCTTGCATGGTCTGGGGCCAGTGTACCTGCGGGACCGCCTCATCCCGTACTATCCCACCAGATCTCTGCGCTCTGAAGAGCAAAACCTCCTGGCCGTTCCTAGTCCTAAGACATATCACCTGACCGTCGCCGGGCTTTCTCGATCGTGGCGCCAGTACTTTGGAACGCGTTGCTCGCTGACGTTCGTGCCATTCAGAACCTCCTTCCGTTCAGGTGTCGGGTAAACTGCAGTCTTTCTTTGTGTATCGCCATCTTGCACTAACTTTTTCTGTCACAATGTTTTGTAATGCGCGGTCTATTGTGATATTTTAATCTGTTTTTTTAATTGTGGTTTTTAACGTTTCAGCTATGTTTGGCTGTTTTTATGAACATGTTGTAAGCCGCCCCGAGCCATTGGGAGGGGCAGCAAACAAATACGAATAAATAAATAAATAAATATTGCTGATTCATAATTTGTTACATACAATAGGCTTTGTTAAAAAAAGGGATGAGATGGATGAGCCTGTTTTAATTTTTTACAGTGAGACTGTATTTGGTTGAATTTTTGACAATTGCAACCAAATATGCTCTGCATTGAGATGTGGTGTGTGTTTTACTTACTAGAAATGGATGCAGAGAATCCTGTTTCGCATAAATAAGTGGTTGCCTAGGATAGAAGAATAAGTTTAGCTTTATCTGATAAGATTTTAAACTCATCTTTTAGTGTACACCAAAAATCTGAGACTGATGGATTAGTTTCAAACTTGCTTTTTATTTCAGAATCCGATGTCAAATCAAGCAAGCATTCATATTGCTTTAATGTCAGAGGTTGGCTACTTGGATATAAAATATGAATTTAAACCCAAACATTTTCTTTAATGTCTTTTTGCAAACGTTTTGGAAAATATTAGTTCAAAGTATCAAGGAAAAGCACATTTGTTTAGGATATCTGCAGGAATGTCTGAATTCAGTACTTCTCTAAATCCTTTTGTTATTGTAAAACTATCCAGATTTCTATTGTTAAGTGACTGTACCCAAAACTTTAGTTTCTTTGAAAATCCTTCCACTTTTATCATTAGCATCAAAAACAGTTAATTCATTTCTTTGAAATGACAGACATTAAAAAAAATACTGGCTAAATATTCCAATTTCATTAGCCAACAATTGTCACCCAATTTCTCTCCCAAAGTGAAATCATTATCAGTCATGAAGATTCTGACTTCATTCCTCAATTCAAGGAGGTTAATTGAACTTTTACAACAGGAGAACCACCTTACTTCACTATATTGGAAACCTCATTTAAATAAATAAATAAATAAATAATAACAATTAAGTTTTGGAAAGAACTCTGGGAAAATAGTAAGAACTACAACAAAAATCCTGGGTGGATAAAGGAGTTTGAAGAAAAATTCTCACAGAATAAAATGGAACAGATGGAAATAACAACTGAAATGATCAGCAAACAAGTGCAAAAAGTCAAGAACTGGACATCACCTGACAGTGATCAAGTACATGGATTTTGGCTAAAATATCTAACTAGTCTACAAGGAAAATTGGCCCAACAATTCAATGTGATACTGCAAAAAGGAAGTATCAGTGAATGGTTAAGAACAGGGAGAACTTATCTGATACAAAAGGATCCAGCAAAAGGAACAGCACCAAAAAACTATAGGCCGATAACTTGTCTGCCCACTATGTTTAAACTATTAACTGGCATCATAGCTGACAGAATTCAAGATTATCTTGAAGAAAAGAACACATTGCCAGATGAACAGAAAGATAACAAACGGAAAAGCAGGGGCACATAAGAACAGTTATTAATTGACAAAATGATTCTGGAGAACTGCAAAAGCCAAAAAACCAATATTCATATGATGTAGATTGACTACAAAAAAAGCTTTTGACTCATCAAGTGCCTAGACACCATTGGGATTTGTAAAAACGTTGGCACTTTTATTGAAAATACGATGAAGCACTGGAAAACTTGTCACGATGCAAGGACTCGGCCGGCCCCTTAATCACACACACAGAGACGAGCTGAAGGCTAACTACTTTATTGAATATATAGAAACAGTTCAAAAGGATTATTGTCCATAAAAATAGCAAAAGCAATCCAATGGCTGTAAGCAATCAATTGTCCAAAAGCAGCTTGATTATTAATCCAAAAGCTTGGCAAGGCTCCGCGCAGCAGTGCGGATTCAGGATACAAACAAGGTACAAGGAACAAGGCAAGACTTGACGACCACTAGCCAGCTTAGCTCTGTGGTCCCACTTCGCTACACATCTACTCAGAAGAGACGTGGCCGAAGAACTGGGGACCCGTTCCCACGGCTCCCATACTTAATCCTTCGGCCGAGGTCCCCTTCGCTCTAGGCCTTGTCGTCTCAATCTCTATTGTTGGACCTCGGCCGGTCTAGGCTGTGGTACCATCCCCTTCTGCTGGCCTCGATGCTCCGTCTCCTATCAAAGGTTCGGCCTTGCCTCCCAGCACCTGGGTCACTATCTACATGAGAACTTTCCTCCCTAGAATCTTCCCAGCCGCTTTCTTCCATGTTCTCACTCGCAAGCTCCTGCGAGCCCTTCCCATTCGGCCGTTCATAACTTTCACTATCACTGCTATCTAATTGCACCTGGTGATCATCTATGTCTTCATAGGGGTCAGGCCAACCTTCATCCCAAGCCAAGCTTTCGGTGGGAGAAGGGGCCCCAGCGATGGGAAACTCTCCTTCATCTAATCCAGTGGTTCTCAACCTGGGGGTCCCCAGATGTTTTGGCCTCCAACTCCCAGAAACCCTAACAGCTGGCAAACTGGCTCGGAATTCTGGGAGTTGTAGGCCAAAACACCTGGGGACCCACAGGTTGAGAACCACTGATCTAATCCTTCCAAATCCTCTTCAGAATCTATCTCTGCTGGTGCAGGTCCTAATGCTAATGGAATCCCCGGTCCTGTTCCCGGCCCCCCAGGCACGAACGAGAACTGCTGTGCTACAAAACTGAACTGTTTGTTGGAAATGAAAACTACGGACTTGTCAACATCAAGAGAGGAATTATCCAGAGAGACTCATTGTCCCCACTGCTTTTAATCATTGCCATGATCTCAACACTCTTATTTGTTTGTTTATTTATTGGATTTCTGGGCTGCCACTCCCAAAATGCTCGGGGCGGCTCACAACAAACAAACCTCAGCTATCAAACATCTAAGAAATCTCACAAAATTTCACATCTGCTGTACATGGATGACATGAAGCTGTATGGGAAAACCGAAACTGAAATCCAGTATCTGACTAACACTGTCCGAATCTTTAGCACTGATATCAATATGGAGTTTGGTTTGGACAAATGTTCGACAGTGGCACTGAAGAAGGGAAAAATAATTGAAAGTGAGGGAATAAATATGCCTAATGGCCAAGCGATACAGTGTCACCAGCCCGAGGCCTATAAATATCAGGGCATACTACAGTTGGACAACATCAAACATGAACATGTGAAAACTGTGGTCAGCAAAGAATACATTTAAAGGGTCAGAAAAATTACCAAAAGCAAGCTCAATGGAGGCAATACCATCAAAGTCATAAACACCTGGGCCATACCTGTCATAAGATACACTGCTGGCATCATAAACTGGACGCAGGCAGAACTGGACAATTTGGACAGAAAAACAAGAAAACTCATGACCATTCATAATTCACTACATCCTCGCAGTGATGTTGACAGGCTCTATCTGCCTAGAAGGTCTGGTGGCAGAGGACTCTTATAAGGCAAACAAGCAGTTGAAGAAGAAATACATGCCCTGGCAGAATATGTCAAGGAAAGCCAAGAACCTGCTTTATTTGAAGTCCGTAATCAGAAACTTCTCAAAGCACAGCAGACAAAGAGTCAGTACAAGAAAACTGCACTCCAAACCAGAGCTGACAGCTGGCACAACAAAGCATTACATGGACAGTTCCTTGACAAAATGGATGGAAAAGTTGACAAGGAAAAGACCTGGTTATGGCTCACAAATGGAACACTGAAGGAGTCAGAAGGCCTGATTCTTGTAGCCCAGGAGCAAGCCATCAGAACAAATGTAATTAAGGCCAGGATCGAAAAATCAGCTGATGACCTAAAATGCAGACTGTGCAAGGAAGATGATGAACCCATGGACCATATCCTCAGCTGTTGTAAGAAAATCACACAGACAGATTTCAAACAAAAGTACCACCTGCCAGCAGTAAAGAATTGGTGGGAGCATAAACCCGCAGAAGTCATGGAAAATTGACATGCAAAAATACTGTGAGACTTTCAAATCCAGACTGACAAAGTTTTGGAACACAATACACCAGACATCACGATTGTGGAAAAGAAAAAAAAACTGGATTATTGACGTTGCCATATGGGTGTCAGCCGCATTGAGAAAAAACAACAGGAAAGGCTCGGCCGTTATCAAGACCTCAAAATCGAACTCCAAAGTCTCTGGCATAAACCAGTACAGGTGGTCCCAGTGCTCATTGGCACATTGGGTGCGTGCCAAAAGATCTCAGCAGGCATTTGGAAACAATAAACATTGACAAAATCACGATATGTCAACTGCAAAAGACCACCTTACTTGGATCTGTGTGCATCATTTGAAAATACATCATACAGTCCTAGACGCTTGGGAAGTGTTCAACTTGTGATTTTTTGATACGAAATCCAGCATATAAATCTCATTTGCTGTGACATACTGTGGTTTTGTGTCAGTAAAATAATAATAATAGTAATAATAATAATTGTAATTGTTAAAATTCTTACCTTTTCATGGGGCACAGTTTGAGAAGCTGTACATTAGGGGGACCTAAACATTGTAAAATGAAATTCAATGTATGAACAGCAGTATTTAAGATGAGTGAGCTAATGTGGACAGGCATGGAACATTTTTATTCTGATAATTACACAGTGCTTTACTCAGTAAATGAAAACTAAGAAGAAATGGGGTTACATTAAATAGTGAGGAGAGATGTAGGAAAAATACTATCAAGATATACTGAAAAGTCTGATTAAATAATATAAGTATTCATGGAAAAAAATCTATCAATATAATCAAGGTCCAAGTTTATCCTTCTGCTTAAAAGTAGAAAAGGAAGACATTGTTTGATTCTTTTCTTGAGTCCAAGAGGAAATGGATCACACACCAAAATGGGACATGGAGATAATCATACAATATAGGAATGTAGATTTAAAAAGACAGAGTAGAACCATATATTGTTGGAGAATCAGAGAATGAAGTGGGAAAGTGACTCTTTGAATTTTATGAAGTCAAAAATGTGTTCGTTACAAATATATTCTTCAGGCAATTAAACAGGTGACTGTATACAAGGACATCACTGGATGGCCAATACAGAAATCAAATAGACTACATAAGTGGATGAAGAAGCTCTATTCTTTCTACAAAAACAAGACCAGGAGCAGTTAATAGATTTGTACTTTTGAGTTTATTTATGCAAGAGGGAGTACTTCTGTGCTAAATGAAGATGGCACTGTCATGGAAAGATGGAAAAAGGTGCTATCATAAAAAATGCCTCATTTGATGAGAAATGCATTTCACATAGTTAAGGGGAGGCAAGAAGAAAAAGCATAAGATGATTTAAATAGAGTCACAATCCTGAACATAATTGTTCAATGACTTATTTATAGGAACAGAAAGAAAAAACAATGAAGAGAAATAGAAGACAACAGAAAGCGGTCAAAATTAATATCTATTTGGATACCTCTCAATAATCAGGAACTATCAGATCTTTGGAGAATGGAATAAAGTCTTAACAAAATTTGTCTGTCAGGGAAAGAAGCCAAGAATTAAATTCCTTAATTTAGTAGACAACAAGAAGAGAGGAGGTTTTGGCCTGCCAGACTTAAAGCTATACTATGAAGTTTGTGGATTAACTTGGATCAAAGAATTCACTATTCTCGATAAACCAAAAGTTTTGACACTTGAATGATTTGATTTAAGAACAAGATGGCACTTTTATGTTTGGTATGGGAAAAAAAGAGTAGAGAAAAATTTGGAAAACATTTTATAAGATCAGATTTGATTTTTAAAAATCTGGGAAATCTATAGGAATAGATTTTATTCTAAGACTCCACTATAGAAATCGGCATTGTAGGCAGGACAGAGAAAAGAACTAGGATGAGGATCAGTGGCAAAGATGGCGGATGCAACAGATTTCTGATGCTCGTCAGATTTCTGACCCGGATGACTGCCTTAGGTTGAGCTTGTCTCCCCTGTCTAGCGGATGGAAGCCAGGCAGCATAGACCCAAAGACTGAGACCAAGGCGAAGGTCTCCCAAGAGACCCCCCAACATACCAGTTCGGGTAAGGCACAACAAGGACGCCTGATCTTCAGTGAACAATTAAGAAGCTGAGACGAGAGAAAAGAAAGAAAGCGTTATTGGGTAAATAACCGACGGCATTACACCTAAGGAAGTCAACGGACCGGAGGCCAGCAAACTGGTAAGAACTTTTCCCTCCCGGAGACAGAAGTAAGGACCAGCTGCAGCGTCTTAAAGCCACAGCACACCAAACTGAGGTGCCAGGAGCCATAAGAAACATCTCCGACTTTTCCCCCACCACCCTTACTCGATCTTCCGTCCCTTCCCGCTCTTCACCCCAATTCCCACGCACACTCCACCTGCACCCCATCTACCTTCTGGAACCTGGGTCCATGCTTCCCAAACGGTGGAGAGACTTCGGGAATAAAGAAGAAGCAAGAAGAAGAGGAAGAGAATAGGAAATCAAGCTGTGAAGATCCAAGGCTACGACCGACGGAAAGATAGAATATAGTTAACCCCATTCTAAACCACCATAAGGAGGGACGGAGAAGGGAGGAGTGGGAGACAAAAATAAGAGGCCAATAGAAAAAAGACCAGACAAAATTGTGTTTCTGCAAAAGGGGCCCCTAAGGGATATCCCTGCCAAAACAACAGGACTCTAGAGAGGAAAGAAGAGAAGAAGGGGACCAATTAAAATAAAACTCAATCAGGTTAAGACTCGCAGAAAGACATAAAAATAAAGACAAAAATAAGAATATCAATGCGATACACTATATACACGCATCAAATTTGCAAGAATTACAATTAATGGACAACTATCCCCCATGATCCTGATTCATAAAGGAACTAGACAAGGATGCCCCCTGTCCCTCCTCTTGTTTATTTTGACCCTAGAGCTATTATTAACAAATATAAGAAGAAATAACGAGCTAAAGGGTTTAAGAACAAAAAGTCACTCATATAAAGTTCGTGCCTTTGCAGACGACATAATCCATATCATTGAAGAACCGCTGGATCGTATAGACAAATAGTGGTGGGAAATAGAGACTTAAGGTGACATAACAGGATTCAGGATAAATAAAGACAAAACCCAGATGCTAACTAAAAACATTTCAAAAAATAGAAAGAAAGAACTACAGGATAAAACTGGTATTAAAATAGCTACAAAGGTAAAATACCTAGGAACTATAATTACCCCTAGAAATATACAACTTCTCAAAAATAACTACGAAAAAAAATGGTCTCAGATTAAAGAAAAATTTAAAAGATCGGAACCACTAAATCTTTCGCTTATAGGAAGAATCTCAGCGATAAAAATGAATGTATTACGAGACATAATATATTTATTTCAGACACTCTTTATCGTCAAAACAAAGGTGATGTTTAAGACCTGGCATAAAGATATAAGAAAATTTATATGGAAAGGTCATAGACATAGAATAAGCTTAAGAAATTTGTGTGATGACAAGAGGCGGCCTAGGTCTACCCGACCTATAAATATACTACGAGGAGGCAGACTTGATTTGGATAAAAGATTGAGTAACTCTGGGAAAAAAGAAAATTACTAGCCCAAGAAGGATATGGCCTGATGCAGGGGTGGCATAGTTATTTGTGGTGAGAAAAAGACAAAACAGAGAAAAACTTTTAAAATCATTTTATTAGAGCCGCCCTCATCCTGATATGGAACAAGTATAAAGAAAGATTCCATGCCCAGACCCCTCTCTGGTTTTCTCCAAATGAAGCTAACCAAATAAGAGAGATCCCCAGAGAAAAATGACTAACCTATAAGGAACTATTAAAAAGAAACGGGCAAGAGGTAACATTAAAAACCCAGGACAAATTTTTTTAAAAGATCCGTTGATCTCCTAGTTTTTGTACTACCAAATTAAAGAGAATTTTAAACTAGACAGAAAGCTAGGCTTCGAAAAAGAGGAATCCTTCTGGGACAAAATATTAAAAGTGGATCCGAAATTGATTAGAAAAATATACCAGCAACTACTCAGATGGTCAACTGAGGAAGAACAGGTGAAGGAAACCATGATAAAGTGGGCCAAAGATATAGGTCGTTCCATTAGTTTAGCAGAATGGGAAGAGATCTGGATAAAGAAATTAAAATTCACCTACTCAATAGAATTCAAAGAAAATTAGTATAAATTATTTTATAGGTGGTACCTAACTCCAGAACAACTATCAAAATTTAATTTAAAAAAGAACGGATGCGAAATGCTAGAAGTGTGGGAAACATACAGGAAACATGTTCCATATGTGGCAGAGATGTAGAAAAGTTAAGACCTTTTGGTACCAGATTTATAAAAATAAATAGAATTAATTTAATGTTATACAAATAACTAATCGATAGCAGACCGAAGATTTAAGGCTAAGAAGAGGAAAAGACAGTCTTAAGATAGAAGACGAACTGTTGCAACCCTAGGTGACCTGGAAGTGCATCCTCCCCCCCGTCCTGTTTTTTTTCTTTTTCTTTCTCCCACTTATTCTTCTCCTGGGTTTTACTCTTCCACTGCTCCCCTATTTCTAACTTACTCAAACACATTATTCTCACACTTTCTTTGTAATCAAGTTCTCTCACCACGCTCTAATTTCTTGTGAGCAAGTTTATTCTCAATAAAAACTTTTTTTTAAAAAAAAAGAGAACTAGGATGGGAAAGATGGCCACACAGAACAAAGTATTTAAAAAAGGAAAAAGAAGACAAAAAATAAAAACCCAGGGAAAAATAAATTAAGAACTTGAAATTATCTCCTAGTTTCATAGACAGATAAAATAATATAATAAGGACAAAAAAAGTGGGTTTTGCAGAAACAGGTTCTTTCTGGGATAAAATAATGATGATTGAAAAGAAGATAATCACAAAAATGTATATTGTTAGAATGGGCAACAAACTGAGCAGGTCAAGGAATGCGAGGTAAAATGGGTGGCAAATTTAGGCTGTACTATAAAATTTGAAGAATTGGAAAAATGTGGAATCACAGGATAAAGTATACCTATGCATATGAGTTAAAGGAAAACTGGTACAAAAGGATGCACCAGTGGTATATAACTTCTCAAAAACTTGCAAAGTGCTATAAAAATTATCAAATGTTGGAAATGTGAATCACAAACAGGTATTTTTCCACATGTGGTGGACTTGTGGAGTCGCAAGGAAATTCTGGAATGAAGTACATGTGAATATCCAGGAAATGTTGAAAATAAAATTGCAGATGAAACCAGAATATTTTTTTTACTGGAAATGCTTGTTATGGAAAAAAAGAAGAATAAAGAAATACTCCTGCATCTCTCCTCCTTTGCAATCCCTATGTACCTATATATCTGTATTTTATCTATCTACATACATTAATTTTATATATGAATTTTCTCCGCATATGTCTGTAGGACTTTGCAAATCCTACGGTATATACATATAGATATCTAGAGATTTCCATGTACCTGTAAATCTGTATATTTATACATTATTTTTATATATGAATTTCCCCCTCACATGTTTGCAAGCCTTTGCAAATCCTATATATATAGAGAGAGGGGGGGGGGGGTCTAGGTAGATATATATTAATATAGATATTTAGGGCTTGCAAATATTATAGAGGGAAATACACACACACATATATATATACATTTCTATATATATCTATATATATAAAAGGGAAGTGGTCGTGCAACCACAAGGTACATTAAGGGCACAAAAAAACCGCCCTATCTACCTCGCAAGACCCTAAAATAAGACCCCCAAAACTGCCGCCATAGACCACAACGTTCACACACACACAAAATGGCCATCATACACACGTCACAATACCAAGCATGCGCAACATCAGAATCCATGCCCCCCTCCTCTGCCGCTTACAGAACACTCCTGAGACCAAGGGACAACCTTCCCATGCAGGCGCACACAGCGCACGGCGGTGACCGCGGCGGCACCAACAACGCCCCGCACCTCCTCCTCCCTCCAACCCCACCCACGCCCCCCACTCCGTACCCGCCGCATCCACGTCCCGCTGCGGCCCGGGTCCCAAACAGGAAGGCGCCCGGCGAGAGGCTGAGGACGCAGCGGGAAAGGCGTCCGCGCGACCCGGCTCCATTCGGCGCCTGGAAGGTAAGTGAACTACACCTCCCAGAAGGCTCCGCGCTGCTCACTCGGAAGAAGGGCGGAGACAGGGCCGGAAATAGGCCAGAGTGGTCGCGCGGGGCCTTCTGGGAGCCGTAGTCCCCTGCCCGGCCCCGCCCCGCCTTCTCCACCATTTCAAAGCCCTTTCCGCCCCAGCATCAGGCGGCCGGCGCAATGCCCGCTTCCTCAACCCCCTCCACCGCCTCCTCCCGTCCTCCCAGCTACTTCACACTGCCCCCCCCCCACCTCCAGAGAGGTGAGAGACAAGGAAAACCACCGCGGCGCCCAAAAAACCAGAACGGTAATACCTATCCTCCCTTTTCCAAGAGTTCTTTCTGGGTTCGCCCTTGCTTCTCTCTGAGGCCTACACCTTCCTGGGGTCCTTACCATACCTTCTTTCCCTCTTTCCTACCTTTCCTGTCCTCAACACTACACCACACCAATATATATACACAACCACATTCAAATATACATAAACACACATCCACACACATATAGACATACACACATATACACAAACATACAATCATGCAAACACATCCACACACATCAATCTATCAATACATACAACTACATACTAGTATATATATGAATATAAATATTTAGGGCTTGCAAATATTGCAGGGGAAATGCATATGTGAAATTAGTATATATAATTATAGATCTATATCTAGCACTGCATTGTTTATATAGGCATTGCATGTTTGCCTGTTACTATGTTGGAAGTCATCCTGAGTCCTCATGGGGTGATAGGGCAGGATACAAATGAAGATGATGATGACGTTATTGTTGATTAATTGTTTTTGTTGACCCTACTTTTCTATTGGCAGAGCTAGTTTACTGTTTTTCTTTGAAATATGGCAAATATTTAAAACATTTAACCTACTGATGGCTCAATATAATTTTATTGATATCTTTTTATTTTGAAATTTACCAGTAGCTGCTACCTTTCCCACTTTAGACTTATACTCAAGTCAATAAGTTTTCCCAATTTTTGTGGTAGAATTATTTGCCTCTGCTTACATTTGGATTGGCTTATACTCAAGTATATACTGTATTCCAAAATCCAATAGGAAGAAAATCAACTCATCCAAAATGTGACGAGTTCCTGTCAAAATAACAAATCACTGGTTCTAAAAGCAAATCAAGCCTGAACTCTCTAGAAATCTAAATAATCAAACTGAAACTGTTGTATTTTAGACATAACATAACACAACATGATTCATTAGAAAAAAAATTAGTAATGCTCAGTAAAGGTAGTGACTGTAGGAAAATACCAGACAGCATTATAGGCAGATAGATTCAGTCAAGGTAGCCACAGCCTTGACTTTTCAGTGCCTGAGCATAGCTATTGTAGACAGGGTTTCTTAGGTACTGTTCCATTATATAGGCAGACTCCAAAAGGAGGCCCAGACAGAGTAGGACAGTCAGTTTGGGGGGGGGGGAGCTGAAGGAGGAAAACCATTTCCCCCCGTTTTTGCTGGTTATTCCCCCCCCCCTCCCCAAATATCATAAGCTATGGTTCTTCCAACAACTGCAACATGGGTGGGGAGAATAACAGGAAAACAGGGGAAGTGGTTTAACTCCTCCCCCAAATGTACTATCTTCTCTGTCTAGCATCCCCTTGTGGCCTCCGGCCAAATAATAGAACAGTACCGTTCAAAAGGTTGCAAAATGTAGAAGTCAACTTGATAGGAGCTAAGAACAAAATGGTGGCATCTAAACACTTCTTTAGGTGCAAGTTAACCTTCTCTTATTGTGGAGGTGCTTTGATTCCTAGAAAAGATTGACTTCCTTGTAATCACTTCCCTAAAGTTGTCAAACTACAGAGACAGGAAATGATTTGAAGTATCCTGAGGTGTATTGGTGAGCCATTTTGTCATCAAAAATGGCTGTAGGCAATTACACATAATGTAGAGCAGTGTTTTTCAACCTTTTTTGAGCCGTGGCATATTTTTTACATTTACCAAATCCTGGGGCACACTACCAACCAAAATGACACAAAATGACACTCTAACACAGTAATACATATAGTTATTATGTTTTAAAATGTATTTATACACTCAGTGTGAAACCTGGGCCTGTTTCGATGAACACAACATATATATGACTTTCTCTCATATTTATACATGGCTATCATGTCTTCTCTCAGCCTTCTCTTCTTCAGGCTAAACATACCCAGCTCTTCAAGCCGCTCCTCATAGAGCTTGTTCTCCAGACGTTTGTGAAATTTCACCCTGAGTGAAACTTGCTTCCAGTTAACTATGGATGTCATGAAGCTGTTATAAACAGTTCCTAAGGGGGGGAGGCAACTCTCAAAAAATCCAGTAAAATAGTACAAAAAACCCACATGTCCAAGCGGAGAGGTTCAATTTGTTTCTTGGAAACCTGTGAGGGGGCTGCTAGGAGGGGGGAGAGTGTCAATTTCCCATGGCACACCTGATGATCGCTCACGGCACACTAGTGTGCCACGGCACACTGGTTGAGAAACACTGATGTAGAGAAAGTAAATAGTAAAACATCTGGTGCCATCCAGCGAAGGTGAGTCATGTGCTGTTGAAAATGGACAAAAAGAGGTATATCTTAATGAAGCGTATGGAAGCTGCTTCTTCAAAACTAAGTGATGTCCACAAATCTGGAAAACTTATCAAGGCATGGTAGGTTCATTGAGAATAAAGTTATTGGTGGCCAACAGATTTGTTAATAGATATTACGCTCATTGAACTGTGGTGCTGAAGGAAAATTCTGAGAGTGCCTTGGACCACGAAAAGATCCAACTAGTCCATACTCCAGAAAATAAAGCCTGGCTGCTCACTAGAGGGAAGGATAAAGTACTTCGGCCACATAATAAGGAAACAGGAAAGCCTGGAAAAGACAATGATGCTGAGGAAAATGGAAGGAAAAAGGAAGAGGGGCCGACCAAGGGCAAGATGGATGGATGGTATCCTTGAAGTAACTGGCTTGACTTTAAAGGAGCTGGGGGTGACAACGGTCGACAGGGAGCTCTGGCATAGGCTGGTCCATGAGGTCACGAAGAGTCGAAAGTGACTGAATGAATAAACAACAAATTATCTCCAGCACCGATGGCAGCATGCTTTTTTTAGTGCCATTGCACTCATACTTGTTGACTTGCCATAGGAACTGTTTGTACACAGTTCTGGACTAATGACAACTTTGGTTTAATTCTGTCAGATTTTTCTCATGTTGTAGAGGAGGGAGAAAATGTTGGTTTTGGCTGGTCAGTTCTGAATATTTTGGGATTTTTTTTACCACTTTGGTCAAATTTTTGAGGATTATGGATGGTTTTGAATTTGCTTTGTTCTTTAGCTCCCTTCATAAAGTTGATTGTTGCTAACTCATGATAGTTATTTGTATTATAAAAAGTGGGGGATGAGAGTTGACAAAAAAATATTGGAAAGGCAGGGTATTAGTATAGTCCTCCACATTTGCAAGTTTGACTTGTGGATTTGATTTAACCGTTCTCTCTAGGTCCTCCAGAGTGATCTTTTGGTCAATGTATGGTGGATGCTGACTATAGTCATACCGTAGGAGTGAGAAATTACTAGAGAACTGATCGTTCAAGGATTTTTTAAAAGCATTCTTTATTCAATTTTTCACTAACCCCAGCAAATGTGGAGGTCTGACTAATTGTTACAAAATACAAAATTCATTCTGTTATAGATATTCCCTATTTAAATTTTGTTAGTGACCATACTTTCATTCTAGCAGTTTTGAAAAACAAAACAAAACTCAAACTTGCACACATAGTTTATGTTCCTTATGTCATGTCACTTTAAAGCAATAAAATGATGTCAGTGTGCCAGTAGTTTTCATTTTGTAAAAGGCAATAGCTAGCTATAGGCAAGGTCATTTTTCATACAGCAGTTATGTGTGCTGAGTGTATGCTTTTTTTGCTACAGAGAATTCTGAAATTTGAAGGGTAGCATATGAAGGGTAACATGCAATACTTATGTAGGTGTAGAGTTTTGGAATGTGTTTCTCTATGTCAGGGGTCTTTAAACTTCTTAAGCAGAGGGTTGGTATACAGTCCCTCAGATAGTTGCGGCTCAGACTATAGTTTGAAAAGAACATGAATCATATGCACACTGCACATAACTTATTTGTAGTGCAAAAAATGAAAAAACAATACAATCTTTAAATGAAGAACAATTTTAACTAACGTAACCTTGCTAGTATTGCATTGAAAAGTATGGGCCTGCTTTTCATAAGATAGTAAAGTTCATTAAAATTGTTGCTATGAGCCTTCAAGTAGTTTCAGACTTAGGACAACCTTAAATCTAAAGTTTAGGGTGGGGGCAGGGTAAATGACATTGGAGGATTGGAGGACTTTAGTTCAGGGACCCCTGCTCTGTGTGAAGAAACACCTAGGCTTTATACATTCACTGTGGGTTTATATGTGTTAACATAAATGCTGTACGAAATGGTAAATTGCCTCTACATTCACATTGATTTAAGTGTTGTAAAATACTGGTTATTTCTTCAGTGTCCCAAAGGAAGTTTTTTTCAGTGTCTTGCTCATTTTCAAATCATTAGGCCTTAGTGTGGTGTCCCAGCCTAGTTTGGTGTTCCAGCCTAGTGGTCAGAGACAGGAACCGGGGGTCCCAGCTGCCCCGGATCAGAATGGGGTTGACGGGTGGCCAGATGGATATGGGTCTGCAAATGAAGAATTAGCATGGGACGATGGGTGGTTACATGGATATGGGCCTGAAGATGAGGATAGCGATGAGTTCATGGAAGCCAGTTCTGAAGTAGATAGTGAGAGGCCGAGCGACCTTGATTCTCACGAGAGCTTCTCTACTCCCTTGCCAGATGAGCATGCCGGGGAATGGGAGGATTCGGTTTCTCAGGATGATAGTACTGCACCTGGGGCCGCTAATGAGATGGAATTTGACAGGAGGGCCAGCATCCAGGCCTCCCGGAGAGATTGGAGCTTGAGAAAGGGGGTGCGTTGGGCACTTAGGAAATAGTTTCCTTCATTAGATTGTGCCCGGGTGATTCTAGTCAGACCTGAAGCTACGTTTAGTGTGGAAAGGACTATCGTTCATGTCTCCAAGTTCACGGAACCGCCGGAGTGGTTGGTCTCAAGTTTCACGTTGACCGCAAGAAGCAGTTTGTCTTGTCTACGAACTTTTTCCTTGCTCAAGTACTTTTGCGTTCTTTGGGATTTAAGCCAATTGGGCTCACAGCTTAAGAACTTCATTGGACTATTTTTGGATTTACTTTGATTGCTTTATTTTTACATCTTTGGACTATCTTTTATTCTAAATAAAATTACATTTATTGCATCTGCCTGGTGTGTGTGATCTAGGGGGAACTGCCAGGGTTCTGAGGTGCAACACTTAGTGGCATCTGTTGGGACAAAATCTTGTATTGTGTTTCTTAAATTTAAAATATTGATTATATATTATTGAATAAATATGGAGAAGAGAGTTCAACTTAGGAGACAAATAGTTTTTCATGCTTTTTATCTAGAATTGTCATATTTATATAACCCCGGTATCTCAAATTTTGCTTATATATAGGGTCGAATGTATATAAGTAACATGAGATACATCTCAGATTTTAGTGTGCTTTTTCCTGTTTTAAAGATTTAAGAGCTCTTCACGCGGTCCAAATTTCGGCGGTGGCGACAGTGTTTTTCTACTTTAGCCACGGAGCCAAATGGCTATCATCACACCTCAGAAAATTACTTCCGGGGCTCTCCGTGGCTGAACTCATGCAAACACTCTGCCTATTGCACTCCAAGGCTGGGAACCACCTCTGTACTTTACACACACTCCAGTCCAAGGTAAAATAACAAAGCAGTTTATTGAAGAGTATATATTAAAAGCAATTCAGCAAAAAGTAACAAAAGCCCAAAGTCCAAATATCAAGAATAATCCATAGAAATCATAGTAAAAGAATAGCATCCAAAACCAGGAATACAAAACCAAAATAAATCCAAAACATGAGATTGAGGAACAGTCCTCCAAACTTGGAATCATGAGACATGAACAACTAGAAATCCTTAGACAGTAATGCTATACTCAAACACCAATGTTGCCTGGATCAAATGACCCATCTGCTGGGCTAGCTAATATAGAGAGAAAATCATGCCTGGGAAACTGATAAGGGCTTCTTGGTTTCGACCTTCATAAAGTTTCCTGAAAAGCTTTATGTTGCCGGAACATACTGTAAATCTCCTATCTAACCGCTCATTAATATGTCCACTTGGACTTTCAGTTTCCTCCTCTGAACTCCGATCTGTTTCTAACAATGCTTCCTGAGTGAATATCGCACCCCAGCGTAGACCTGGACCCTTAGAATCCAAACACACAACTCCAGCTGAAAGAATAGTCTTTTATTGAAGCAAACAGCAAGCAATATGAGCAGTATAAATATATAAGAAGAGATATATCCAGTCAATAGTCCAAGGAATAGTTCCAAAGGCCCAAAGGCAGTTGGTATGCTGCAGAGTCACTTAGTAAATCCAAAGCAGGCAAATTTCAGGAACAGATATAGTCCAAAGGATTTCCATAAATCCATTGCAGGCAAAGTACAATAGCTGATAAAGTCCAAAGGGTTTCCAGGAAAAATCAAAGTCCACACTTGAGTACTTGAGCTAAAATTCAGGAGACTTGAGAATACATGAGGCTAAATGCATGGGCTAAAATACAAAAGGCTTGGAAACACATGCAGCTTATTGCAAAAGTGGACCTGATCTGAAATTCAAACGGCAAAGCATAGCTTATAGCAAGAAACTAGATTTCCCTCCCTTACTTGCAAACCGAAAACCACTGCTAGAAGGAAAGACCTTGACATTCCTTCTTTCTATCCCAAGCTCCACAGCCAGCTGCCTTATCTGTGCACTCTCAGTGAAACTGACCTCCCTAACAGCTTTTCCCAAACGCTATCTCTGCAAAACATTTGCAAAAGTTTCCTCTCCATCATGAACTGTGGCTGCCACAATCCCTTGCACAGGAGATCCCAGAATCCCTGCTGAGGACACAGGCCCAACAGTGAACTGCCACTGAATGTGGCGTTCAGGCACAGAACACTCATTTTCTGGGCTTAAAATTTCTTGATGGCTCTCCTGCTGATTTGCAGAGCCAGAATTCCCAGTGTCATCAGAATGATTAATAGGTCCAGAATCTCCAGAGAGATCAGGTGCAGGCATAATTAAAGGCTGAACTACAGTCCTGCCACCACGACAAAATTGCTGGCGGCGGCCAGCTCCCCGTCTTCCCATTAGGGAAGATTGGTTGAGCTGCCTTAAACATGCTTCCCCCTATGTGATGAGGCAGGGCAAGCTGCAACGGAGAGGGACATGGGGAAACAGGTTGGCACGCCCCTTGCTTGGGTGCTGCTGAGACGCAGTTCGTCAGCCCAATTATGACGGCGAGTGTGACGAGGTGATAGGTCGGACTTATACAGTGTTCTAGATAACAGTGTTCAACTAATCACCCACCTTTTGCAAGAGGCTGGGGGAGGGATAGTCTAAGTAGCATTTTGACCATTAGTGTATTTTATGTAGTAAGCTTCTGTCCCAGAGATCTTTGGAAATTGTTTCAAGTCATCATTCTACTTTTTGAGAAATCACTATGTAGAAATGGAGCCTATGTGAACAGTCTTGTTATATATATTTTGTTTGCTTATAGTGCAAATAATTTTCACTGGTTTTCACACCCTAGCACCATAATTAGCTGTATCTCTGAAAACTGGATCATGTTATGCCTTCCCATCAATAGAATGGTTTGGCAGAAGCACTATGTCCTGCTGTGTATTTCCATCTGTATAAACTGATTGAAGCAGTACATTATGATTATGGTGCAACACCTAAAAATGCAATCCTGTAAAAAAATCAAATTGATTTCAAAAATGACATAGCAATCTATATTTATTTAATTTGTGGTGATATCAAATGACTGTCTCTTTGCTAATGGAAAGTACAGTGTTCCCTCACTTATTGCTGGGGTTAGGTTCCAGGATCTCCTGCAATAAGTGAAAAACCGTGATGTAGGGATGCTCTATTTATTTTAATATTTATACATTATTTTAGTAGTTATACATGATTTTAAGTCTTTATAAACTTAAAATATAAAGTGAAGGAAATGCCCTTCAAGGCTGGAGGGAGGAAGGACTGAGGAGGGAAAGCGCCTTTGAGAACAGCGGCGGAAAAACCTCACAAAACAACGAAAATACCATGATATATATTTTAAATTACTATTTTTTTGAAATCTGCGAAAACAGTGAGTCCGCAATAAGCGAACCGCGAAGTAACGATGGAACACTGTATTCATCATATGTATTGTCAAAGGCTTTCATGGCCAGAATCACTGGGTTGTTGTAAGTTTTTCAGGCTGTATGGCCATGTTCCAGAAGCATTCTCTTCTGATGTTTTTTATGGTTATATTCATTATAGTTAACGGGGGAAAGGATTTTCAGCAGTTCTCTTCCCTTTGCACCTCTGCTCCCGTGTCATCTCCCATGATGTTCTGAACCCTCTAGAACAGATTTTGGAACATCAACTAGATACAACCCCATGTGTATAATGTTCTTTATCTCTTAGCAGTTCATGTTTAAAAGCTTAAGCCTTGTTGTACAAACCATTCCCTTTCATTAATGTTGCTTTGTGTCACTGAATAATACTAGACAAATGGAACTGCCTTCTAACTACTTTAGTAGCTGTCTTGTAAATTATATGAAAGCTGCAGTGGTAAGATCGGTCCCATTGAACTAAAACAACTTTATTTAGAGGAAACCAACTAAAGTTATAAGATGATAATCATGCCATAGAACGGGGTTGAAGCTCTTGTACAGAACCTACCACCCTGGCTATGCCCTCCCTCCCTCCCTCCCTAATCCCTTTCACTTCATCCTATTGTGAAGAGGTGTGCTATTGCTACAGAGTAATGGCTTTTTCAGCTCTTTAATGCTTGTGCTTCTGTTTCTTTTTGTTTTATTGGTAGCATCCGCAAGCTATAAAAATTGTTTCCCACTGTATTCTATGAGGAGTAGACTCAAAATACTGCTGTTTAGAATAAAACGCAAATTTGTCAGTCAGTCCTGAAGTTGCATTAAAATGTTATCAAATTTTGTCAAAAATGATTCATAAATGTACATTATATAGAGAAAAATGCAGGTACCTGAGGTATGTGTTTGGGAAGTACCCAAAGAACTTCATAAAGGGGTCAAGAGTCTTTGTTTTGGTCCCATTAAATTAAAGACCAACTTTTGATACTGGATGAAGATTTTTTGGCACAACAAATAAATACATACAATTATAATATAGATTTTGGTTCCAGGATACTTGGAAATGCCGAAGGATTTGACTTCTCAGTATTGACATGTAATGAAAAATGACAACAGCTAATTGGCTACTAATCCAATTGTGCAATATAATTGTCTCAGTTGCCCATTTTGTAAGCCTGTATAGTGCAAGTTAAGCAATTAGGGCAAATTTTCTTAATTTCCTCAGAAATCTGATTAGATGATGGACAGATCAGTATTCAGTTATAATGATGATAATAATAACAATGTATTATCTCTAGCTATGCTTCAAAACTTATTTGTTAACTGTGGCACATTGTTTATTAGAGAAATATTTAATTGTTTTGTCATTTCAAAAAAAATATCACTCCTGCTTTGCATAACTCAGACTTTCTATCTTCTTGAGTTTAATAGCTGATACCTAGAATAATAACTGGAGTATCCATTGTTCATATCCTTGTAAGGTTTAAGTTGAATCTAAATATATCTTAAGATAGCTGTGGAAGAAATGTGACGTTGATTGTCTCTTCTAGCCGAGCATAAAGGTCATTCACTTTTTAATACTGAGCCTTTGATTCCCAATACCATTTAACATTTTATATTTAAAACTCTTCAGAATATTGGCAGCAATAGCCTATTGGAAGATTACAGTAGATAAGCAAACAAACTATGTTTATTGCTATAATGCAACAACTAACCAGATTTTCAATTGTTTTAAATATTGGAGGATCAGAACTGAAAACAGAAGAAAAAATGTGATAATAGGGTTGCTTTATGTCCACTAGAAGGAAAGTAGGCTGTTTGCACCATCTACTCTGGGGAGAATCCGTATAAGCAATAGAAGCAGTATAAATATCCATAGATTCTACATTTTTGGATCCAACCAATCACTGTACAATTTTTAAAAATCCAAAAAGCAAGATCTGATTTTGTTGTGCACTGAGCACTATACTGATGCAAAGGTACACCATGGTGTAACCTCCCACTATTTTACAGATCCTTAACTTGCCTCCAGTATTCATTTGAATTGTTTGTCATTTTATATAAAGGATGCCATTTTACTATGCAATTGTATACAATGGAACTTGAACATCCACAGGGTGTCCTGGGGTTTCAGTGGATATCAACAAACCACTTTATGGAACATATTATAAGTATTTAAAACATAATCTGATTTAAACTGAAGTCTAATTATTTAACTGAAGTCTAATTATTTTCCCCTCCAAAGCAACTCTGTGTAGACATCCTATAGTTCAGAAGAAGAGGGCTAAATTATGCCGACAGGTGCTACTGTTTTCTCAGTGATAGATAATGTATAGCCTTAAACCAATTGTACACTGAATCCTAAAGAGTATTCGTATGGCAAACTTCTCTAAACCATTCTTTTCTGAAGAAAAAGAGTACTGATTAGTATGATTCTGGAAACCATGGTTTAAAAGCTCACTTGGACATGAAATCAACTGAATGACCAAACAGCATCTGCCTCAGAGCAAAGGCAATTGCAAAGCTTTTCTGAACAGATCTTGCCAAGAAAACCCCACAAGAGCATCACCTTAGAGCCACCATAGGTTGGAAACAATAGCAGATGCGTGACACAACTACAATTCCTCTTCTGAAAGACACTAAGAATAGCATCTACACCGAAGAGTGCAGGTACCATCTGTACTGTTTAAAATAAAGGCATCAATGTCCATATTCAGGTTTGGCCTTTCTCTACCCCCCCCCTCCCCCCGAGATTATATTTAAGGATTTTTTTTTGCCGTCTCTGAACCCTAGAATGTTCCAAAGTGAAACATTGGCCTCTAGATCTACAAAGGTTGTGTACTGTAATCTGTCTGTAGGCACTGCACTTCCATGGGAAATCAGCTAATCATTAGTGTTTTTATATATATTTCATGTCTTAATATATATTTTTTAGTGGGGTTTCTTTTTATTCAGTTAAATAACGGGGCTCACTTGAAAAGGAGGACTGAGGTAACTTTTTATTCAACCAGTGATTGTCAAAACTCTAAAATGCTTTTAACATTTTAATTTTTAAGGTTTGCTTTTATTATTTCTTGGCAGTAGGCTAAAATTCTCTGTTTGTGTTGATTGACAAAATATCTGTGTTCCCTATAATTGTAAGTCACCTATATGGAAGAGTTGAATATTGTAATCTCCAAACTTACCTTTGTGTTTCATTCAAATACAGACCAAGATGGTTATATGTTATCTACTCTTATGCCATAGTTGCGCGTGAGAAACATAAATTAGCCCACCTCATTTCATTCTAAATTCAAGAACATTCAATAGAATGTCAATGAAGAAGTCTTAGCTAGATTTAAACTTCAAAGTTAAGATAGGATGGAAATTTGCTGTTACCTAAATACATTTGTATAATGTTCATTTGGAAAACAGCACACCAGACTTCCATTGACTCCTGAAGACTTCTTCTCCAGAATAGCACGATTCATTATGAATGTAAGCCAGAAAGAAACGGTAGTCCCCTGTAGAATTAAAAAAAACCTTTGTGGTGCAGCAGAATAGATAACAAATCCCCAGAAAAAGTAAAAGATTTAATCATTCTGTTTGATTCTATGGATTAAAGGATTTATGTCAGCAATATTTCCATTAGGAAATCATATTGCATAGTTCTTTCCTATGTCTGCTCTAGCACACATAATTGTGATAGGGCAAGGTGTGTGGATTTTCAAAGCTTCTTCTAGCTTGATCATCATATGTAGATATTAGTTGAGGCCTGTTGTGCATGTATGGTATGGAAAGATAGGTGCACTTGCATGGAAGTTTTGGGTCTATAGACTATATGTCTGTCTCAATGAAAGAGAGTTCAAGAGTTCAGAATGTCTAGTGTTCTGCCATTGAAATTCATCCAGTTTTAAGATTAGAGTTAAACCTACAAAACTATGTACATTCCACCTTTTTTATCCTTGGCTTCTGAATGCCGTTTAATTCCAATTGACACCATTTTATTATCAACTGGAGGGAGGGGCTTGGAATCAGTCCCCAGCAGATACCAAGGGCCCACTATATTAATCACTTCAATGAAATGTCCCCAGTGTCTTAGAGCTTGAATGGGTATGGGCATTCATTAACACAATTTGTTGTTTGTTGAATTTACTTATATTTTGAGAAAGGTGTGCTTACAGCTTTTGGTTAAGAAAACTTGAAATGAAAAAAGATACATATTATCAATAAGAAATAATTGAACATCCAGAAAAAAATAATTTATTTGTTTCCTATATTTATACCCCGCCCTTCTCACCCCGAATGGGGACTCAGTAAGAATTCACATACAATTCACCTCATGACTATATGTTTATTAAATAAAAATAAAGACAAAAAATTATGGACATATGAAGGTGAGTCCCAATTCTTTTATAGTGTTAGTGAATTCCTCTGTTGTAGAATATTTCTATGTTATGTTTTTGTATATTATCCAAGGCAACCGTAAACAGCTGAGTGAAGCAACATAAAGGGGCAAAGAAAACAGACAACTGAATTTGTTGGAGTGTACTCTAAATTGGTTATTATTTGAAGGCACACAACAACTACAAACTATGAAAACTATAGCACTGATCTGTGATTCTTAAACAAAGTTGTGTCATGGTTAGTAGGTATAATATTTGAAATCTTGTCTTAAGAATCTCTAGTTGGGTCACATGGGGACAAACATTGCCCCAGGCTGCTGAAACAGGCTTTGGATCTCTGCTCAATCCTGAAAACCCACTGGGTGATCTTGAGCAAGTAACATTCTCTCAGCTTCAGACAATCTGTAATAGGTGTGCCTGAAGTGGAGGTCACTATAAATATGAATTAACATGAAGGCACACCAAAACTACTACTACTACTACTATTATATTTATTTCTACCTTTTTATCTCCTCCGAAAGGGGACTCAACACCCCCTTTCAGTCTTTCTATATATCAGAATAAATTTTGAAGTCAGACTAAAGAAATACTGGAAAATACATCAAATTCCTTGTTTAAATTGTGTTTTTATAATGTCTTATTTTAGTAGTTCATTTGATAACTGCATTTTATCTTTCAGGAATTCGCAGTATTCTGCAGATTAACTTCCACATTGTACAATATTTCTTTTATCTGGTTGGAAACGGCTCTGATATTTTCAGCTTTCTCTGTTATTTGAGATTTTTATAGAAATGGATTTAAAAGCCTGAATGTCTGTGCACGAGTTAGAGAAATTTGTCTAAGCATTCAGAACAACTCCCTATCTCAAAGAGGTTTTTCTCCTCCTAAATGGACCAAAATTAGAATGGTTAACCAAATATTTAAAATAAGATGTTTTGTATTGCTTTTCTGTCATGCCCCTCCTTTCCCATTATGGCACAGCATACTTATAATGATTGTCTAGTTGAACATTCACTGTCTTTATGTATTTTGAAAAGTTGCTGTATGAGATTTTGTCAAGCAGATCTGATCTACAAGTGGAAAGGCATTTGCAGAACACAGTTTCTGACTCAGAAAATTTCGAAACAGTGACATGTGTAGACAGTAGGGAAATACATCTCAATTCAGTCAGACAGTCAGGTCTGAATGCAGTTTTTGGTTCCAAGTTGTTTGTTCCATTAAATGAAAATGACATACAGTAAATGCTCTACCACGCTCCTGTTGATTCAGCAGGTTTATTTTAGTTGGGGCTAACAAAGATATTTATGCCTTAACTTGGCTTTTTTTGTGGTGGAGGCTAAATGATGAGAAGTGAGAATTTTTTTAAATGACAACTTAGAAAAATAAGATCATTTATACAGATTTCATGTTGCAAAATTAGAATTCAGTGCGTGCTTTCTGTCTTCTTTTCTCAGCTCTTTTGCTACATATAAAGACATCTAGGATACTAATTTTATAATACAGTGGGGGAGTATTTATTCAGATACCAATTGTACAAGTTCTCCCACTTAAAAAGATGAGAGGCCTGTAATTGACATAATAGGTAGAGCTTCAGTGAGTAAATTTAAACATATTGTAAGAATAAACTACACTTTTCAATTTTGATCTACTTAAATGCAATGATTTTATGCACAAGCCAAGATATGCCTTTGTTTCTAAAGTAACAAAAATGTTATTTATGTAAAGAATATTCACTATATGTGTTCTATTTTATTCTGTTTCCCCTTTAAATTTTGTCTTCTTGTTATATAGATAAAACAGGTTTTTCAGTGGATTTCTGAAAATTTGACATCTTTATTTCAAAGTAGAAGGGAAGAAAGTGTAGCACACCATTTTGTTTTGCAGAGAATCATCCATTTTCTGTTTCTTAAAATCAAAGTACAAAAATATATTATTTGGTTCAATTATAATTCTACAAATTGCTTTCTTTATTTCCTTTTTCTGGAAGGAAAATCCCTTGTCAGGCAGGCATAAAGCAAGCAATCATATTCCTGCCATATTAAAAAAATTGATCAATTTGTAATATGGCAGCAATTGATAATTCTACTAACACCAACCTGTTCATGTCCCTTGCCATATTAGAAATACTATTATTAGAATGTTATTTGAAAACACTTTTTTAAATTCCCCAAAAAATCAGTGGATGAGCAAAACGCTCTGAAATTTGGGGAGCGGGGCTTACAGTTGTAAATGTGTCCTAAAAGTGTAGCAATTTCATGCTGATAGCTGTTTAAAAAAATGGCAAAAACGAACCCCAGAAATGTTTCCATTGGCGTGAATGGGCAGAATAACAAATCAAAATAACAACATTTCAGAATTTTGGATTAGAAACAAAATGGACCCCTTAAAAACTTAGAAACACGAAACGGGAACCATCTGAATTTTGTATTTCGAAATGAAATGGATTTTGGCATTTTGCACACCTGTAGTATACATTGGGGTTTGGTTCCTTGACACCCCCTCCCCCAAAGGAAACCAGAATCAATGAATGCTTGAGTTGCTTTATATCAGTGGTTCTCAACCTGTGGGTCCCCAGCTGTTTTGGCCTTCAACTCCCAAAAAGCCTAACAGCTGGCAAACTGGCTAGGATTTCTCAGAGTTATAGGCCAAAACACCTGGGGACCCACAGGTTGAGAACTACTGCTTTATATACATGGTTGTCGTATAATGGAGTCCCTTATATTAAATGTCAAAATCAAGGTAAGAGTTACAGTTAAAATGCTTGGAACTATGTAGGTTTTGAATGTGTGACATATAATAGATGGTAGCTGTCGTGTGTGTGCATGTGTGAAGCACATTTTTTTAAAGTATCAAAACTTTTATCTTTTTGCAAACTGTCATATACATCCATAACCAGTTGGAAAACTGTGCTCAGTGAGTCAATAATTAATAGCCACTTCAAACTGAAAGGAGTCTCTATCTTAGGGTCATTATTATTCAATGTTTTTATCAATGACTCCTTATCAAGTTTGCAAATGATACTAAACTGAAAGGATGTCTAATACAAACAATTCAGAACAATGTAGGAACCTAGAAATGTTGGGGAAATTAATAAAATGAAATTGTATAGAAACAAATGTAAAATTCTACATTTAGACCACAGAAACCAAATTCACATGTATAGGAAGTGAAATATGTGCTCAGCAGTATTACATGCAAAAAGAATCTTAGGATTATTGTTTATCGTAAATTGAACATGAGTCAGCAGTGTGATCCTGCAGCAAAAATTGAAAGTGCTATTTTAAGCCTATGTTAATAGAAGTACAATTTCCCAGTTGAGGAGAGTAATAGTCTCACTACATCCTATGTCTTGTCTTAATTACTACATTCATTTTTTTCAGCTGAACTGAAGGGTATAGAGTTTACAATATTTGAGATGTAAACAAAACTTGGAATTTATAAAATAATTGATAAAATATTATTTCAAACTGAAAAAAAGAAAATGAAACTAAAAAGAGGGAGATGATGGTCAAAATAGATAATTTAGAGGAAAGGTAAAAGAAAAATTTTGAAAAATCGATTCAACAAAAGATTAAGCTATTCCAACAACAGTTCTCATTGTTTACCGTCCACAAAATGAATGCCAAGCTAATATACCTTAAGCAGGGGGATTTTGAATTCGTATACGTTGAGACAGGAAAGGATAAGAACAGTGTGACAAAGATCAGGAAAGAAGAATCAGTTTGTAATGAATGCTTTGAAAATATTAAGAGCTTATGGGGAATATTACAGATGAGTTGCTGTGAGTTTTCCAGGCTGTATGGCCATGTTCCAGAGGCATTATCTCCTGACATTTTACCCACATCTGTGACCTCACAGCCTCTGAGGATACCTGCCATAGCTAATGCCTATGAAACATGGCCATAAAGCCTGGAAAACTTAAAGCAACCCAGTGATTCTGTCCATGAAAGCATTTGGCAATACAATATTACAGATATTTATATGGAAGGGGCAAGGACAAAATCTGTAATAAAAAGTAATTTTAAAAAATCTGACAAATTAACAAGTCCAAATGGACTGTTTGCTCCATAAAATATTATAAGAAATCTGAAGATGAGCTGCTTCAACCTTTAAAAATGTGGTTGATGACTTGATACAAAAAGTGGATGTCATATTTTTGTAAGATTGCATGTGTTACAATGATTCACAAAGAAAATATACATTACATATTAAGAGAATTATTGACCTAACACACTATTAAATAATAATTATGAGGTATTTCCTACCACCTTAACCAGCAGATTGAGTAAACATATTTCTTAAGATAGCCATGAGATTTCGAGACTCGTAGCTTATAAATTAAAATACAATATATTTAAAGCATACAAAAGATCAATATTATAATGGAATTAAATTGTCCACAGCATTTTAAAAGAATGTAGAATGCTAGAATTGAAAATATTTCTTCTAGGATTAATAAGAGAGTGATGTAAATACTTCTGTCATAATGTCTATTAAAATGTCCCAAAGAAAAGTAAAAGTTGGAAATTTCATTCATTATATCAGTGACACAACTTTGATTTTTCTCATTATGTGGGAATTGGGTATCTGTAGGTTGTTGTTTAAGAAATCTTACATTATTCAGTTACTTCAGCACTACAAGACAGTATTGTCATTGACAAGTGTGCCGTACTCTTGCCCCTAAAAGAATTGTTTACTCTTCTGTGATAACTTTTAATAGAACAAGTGGCTGGCTAAGAATCTAGCATAGGCTATGAAAAGATAGCACTTCCGCAATTGTGATTTAAAATATTCATTCAGTAAATCAGAATAAAGCTTGAAAAGCTGCCACCTTCTTTGAGACAGTCTTGTAAAGCATGCCAAGTGTGGCTTTCAGCTGAGCCCTGCCCATGTGAACTGTATCTTCTGTCAACTATTGTTTTGACAATTTTGATAAATTATTTAGCTGCCACTCACTACTGCCCTAGAGGTAGGTAGAGAGAGAGAGAGAGAGAGAGAGGGGGAGAGAGAGAGGGGGAGAGAGAGGGAGAGAGAGAGGGAGAGGGGCTATTTTATCACTGAACTTTAACACTTGAACAGTACTTACCTCTATGGCAATGGCAGTTTTATTTCATGTGCCAGATTATAGGGATTCACTATTTAAACAAGAATGTATTTTCAAGCTTCGACAAATGGGCTCTTGTATTCTCTGTCATTGCAGA
Source organism: Anolis apletophallus (assembly GCA_030556195.1). NCBI lineage: Eukaryota > Metazoa > Chordata > Lepidosauria > Squamata > Anolidae > Anolis > Anolis apletophallus. The sequence goes on from JARBWK010000007.1 coordinate 48,483,958, forward strand.
TTGTCCTTTTCACAGTCTTTATTTCCTTAAAACATGGATGCTTCTCTTGGTCTCTTCTCTAACATGCCAACAAAATAGGAAGTCTTCGAGTATTTCAGAGGTTGAGAACTTTTTTTATGTGGGTATATACATCCCACAGAAGTGGGCATGTTAACAGGTGAAAATCTGAATGCAAGTGAGATGCACACATCTTTCCCCAACATTTACTAATCTATCCACACAGTTATATTTTGGTTCTTGTAATGTATATGCATACACTTGTTCACTGTATATGTTTTAATGTAAAGGTTGAGTATTTCTTATCCAGAAATACAAAATGTGCCAGAGTCATTTTAAAACATACATTCTTTTAAGATCTTTTTACCTGAATTGTATTTTGACTTTAAATGATTTGGTCGCTGTGGAGTTAATATATTTTAAAATTATTGTTGGAATCTCAAATAGTGTAAAATATCAATGTAGTCTCATTAGACTAAAAAATATAAACATCTAAGGAAACAATTTTTTACAATATTTCTTTTTTGCAGCTTCAGACTTTTCTTTATAATCAGATGTGCAGTTGTTTTCAACCAGTTTTAGCTCTCACTAGCTGACCCGGCCACGCTTCGCTGTGGCTTTTTCCTTCCTTCCTGTAGCAACCCGGTTCCCTTTCGTGCCTGGGGGGCAGGGGGCAGCACCGGGGGTCCCACTTGCATTAGGGCCAGCTTGTCACGATGCAAGGACTCGGCCGGCCCCTTAATCACACACACAGAGACGGTAATCAGCTAACTATTTATTGAATAATAAAGAACAGGTGAAAAGGTAATTGTCCATAAAATATTGAAAAGTTCAATCCAGAGGAAAGAGTCCGTAGTAATCCAAATCCAATAGCTTGGCAACAGCTTGGCAAAAGGCTTGGCAAAGGCTCCGCAATACAATGCGGATCAAGGAACAAGACAAAGTTCACAGGGCCCAAGAAACTCCTTGGCAAGGCACGAGCCGGCAACTTGGCTCCGTGGTCCTACGCTCGCTTCACTCCTCTTAGAATAGAAGTGGCGGAGCTACTGAGGATCCGTTCCCACGGATCCTATACTTAATCCCCTTGGCGAGGTCCCCGACACTCTAGGCTTCGGCGCCAATCTGTGCTACGGGATCTCGCACTTCTCTGGCGCTCTAGGCTGCGGTGCAAAAGCAGATCAGGTGACAAATGTGTCTAGAATATAGGTGACAAATTATACAACAGGTGTCAAAAATATTTTGTATTCACTGGTATGCAGTTGTAGTACAAAAAATATCACAATGGAATCATATAGCAAGCAATAGTACAGTGATATCTACACAATGGTTAAATTCTCATTGAGAAGTTACATCTCAGTTCTACACATTTTAAAAGAATAGTCATAAGTCATAGTCAACGATATAAGTACAATAAATCATAATTAGGTATCAAAGAGGTGAGAAAAAACGTATATCCTCTCACAAATCCTATCCCTGTTGTGGCGAAAGTCACTCAGTCTGTACTGGATGCAACAGGGATAAGCCAAAGAGTCCGTGGCGGATTGAAGACTCAAAGTTCGCTATCGTGACCTTGGGCATGCAGTGCGCATGCGTCGGTTCGTTTGTGCCCGAACCGCAAGGTACGCTGGTCTTTGTAGTCTGAAAAAGACGCTTGTTTGTAGTGCGACATCACTGTAATGGTGAGCCGCAGGGACTTGTGGTCCTCGTAGTTTGGATGGATTCTAGTGAGCGTCTGTAGATATGTGAAGGCTGGCAGTGCAGCGGAGGGAAAAGCTGCCCCTTGCTCGTCTCACCGTGGTGAGCGAAGCAGGAAGGGGGGGGTTGCCTAATGGCAAGAGCTCTCCCCCAAGCCGGCAGGGAGGCCATTTCGTCCTATGGACTTCTTCAGAGGCTTTAATGATGGGCGTCCTCAATTGAATTCAATAGTGTCTATGTAATAATAAATAATAATAGTAAAGTTTAAAGTTTAAACCTAATGAAAGGTGTTTGTCATAGCATGCGAGGGTCAATGGTAGAAGTAAAGGATTAATTACCTTGATAGGCTTTCTCAGTGGCGTGGAGGACGGACCATTCCATAAGCAGGATATGGTACCGGGGGTCAGTCAATGGGAGGCTTAAGTAGATAGGCAATAGGAAAGATTTTAAAGGGGCCACACATTTATTTGTTGAGGAGCGCGTTGATGGATAAGGGGTCATTGAGGCCTCCTTTATGTTTCTCTGTGGCCATTTGTATTATCCAGTATGTTTCTCTTTGTTTTAGAATGTTGATCTTGTCACTATGTGGTGGGAATTTGACTTTCTCAATCACTTGGATCTTAATTTGGTCAAAGGTGTGGTTCTGAGTGGTGCAGTGGGAATAGAGGGTGGAGTCTGTTGATTTTAATTTTATTCTAGATTTATGTTCAAGGGATCTTTCCCTCAGACTCCTAGAGGTGTAACCTGTGTACTGCAGGGAGCAGTTACACTCGAGTAGGTATATTACCCCTGTTGTTAAGCAATTGGCGTATGATTTCAATTTAAATTGTCTATTGTTAGTTGTGCTAGTTACAGTTTTGGACTGTCTAATGTGTCTGCATATACTGCATGAACCACAAGGGTATGTGCCTACAATTAGATTGCTCTTAAGAGTAGGTGTTTGTAGGTCTGTGTGAGAGAGAATGTCACCAATGTTTTGGGTTCTTTTGTGTGCCAGCATGGGAAACTCATTGAGTCCCTGTATGTTGGATACTAATGGCCAATAGCATTTTGCTATTTTGACTATGTCATTTTTATGTGGGCTCAGAGTTATGGGCCATGTTATTCTATTGTCATTATTTCTGGGTTTATGCTGAAAGAGTGATCGTCTGTCTTGACGATCCGCTCTTAGTTTAGCTTTGTTTAGAATTGCATCTGGGTATCCTCTGTGGCTTAGATTGTTAAGTAGTATTTTTGCTTCTTGGTGGTAGTGTGTTTCGTCTGTGCAGTTTCTCTTGAGTCTAAGTAGTTGACCATATGGTAAGTTATTTTTTAAGCTGTGTGTGTGAAAACTCCTGTAGTGGAGTAGACTGTTTTTCTGGATTGGTTTTCTATAATTTTTCACTCGGATGGAGCCATTATGAATGTATGTGGTCACATCTAAGTAGTTGATTTGTTGTTTGTCATATGTGGTGGTGAAGGTAATGGCTTCATGCCATTGATTCAGCCAATTACCTAAAGTGGACATGTTAGAGTCTCCCTGTACTACGAGGTATAGGTCATCGATATATCGATAGCAAATTTTGATTTTCGTTGCTATGGGGTCTGTATGTTCTCCAAATAGCATTCTTTTTTCAAGATGGATCATGAAGATGTTAGCTATTGTGGTGGCTACACTACTTCCCATTGCCACCCCGTCTGTTTGTAGATAGAAACGGCCATTGAACATAAAATAATTATAATCGAAAATTACATTGAGTAATTCGATTAAGAAATGTGTGGGTGGGGTTTTTTTTGGTCTGCTATCAAGTAGGTCCATGATTATGGCTCGGGCTTGCTCAAGAGGGACGTGAGTGTATAAAGACACTACGTCCGCTGTTAGTAGAATATCATCTGTGTCAGTTTTAAAGCCTTCTATTTTGCTGATGAAATCTCGAGTGTCTAGCAGGTATGTAGGAGTTCTAGTAGCATATATGTGGAGGATATCTTCTAGGTATTTGGAAATTGGTCCCAAGATACTGGACACAGCCGAGACAATTGGACGACCCACCGGGGGGCGCTGGGGTTTATGAATTTTGGGAAGGGTATGAAAGACTGGGATTCTAGGGGTAGGATTTATAACGTAGTCTGCAGTTTTATCTGAAATGTAGCCCATAGATTGACCTGCGTATACTAGGGAGGCTATCATTTTGGCATAGCGTTGGGTAGGATCAGTGTCTAGGGGTTTGTAGAAATTAGTATTTGAGAGTTGACGGGTACACTCAGTGATGTAGTCGGTACGGTTCATTAATACAATGCCGCCCCCTTTGTCTGCTCTTTTCCAAATTAAATTGGGGTCTGATCCTAGTCTGTGTAATATATCCGTATCTGAAGGTGATAAATTGCTATGTCTTTTATCAGTTCTGTGATCTAGTTTGTCTACTTCTCGCAGTACACTGTCTTCAAAAGTTCTAATGTTATCCGGAATAGTTGTAGGAGTAAATTTACTCGGAGTCTTAAATTTATTACCATGGTCAATGTAATTTGCACAAGTTTCTTTATTAGAGAAGAACTTTTTGAGTCTTATTGATCGAAACAACATTGCTAAATCCTTCCTAATGTCTAGGTCAACACAATTTGGGGTTAGAACGTAGGAGACCTGAAACCACCTGGCTTCTCATAACAATCGTCACTATCAACACTCTCTGAATCAGTCTGACCTTCCCAGTTATCGTAGCCGTCCGGCCATCCATCATCCCAAGCCAAGCTCTCGGTGGGAGAGGAAGGCCCAGCTAACTCATTAACCCCTTCCTCCATTTCCTCATCAGCTGCGGCTGGCTCCATTGCAAGTGGGACCCCCGGTGTTGCCACCTGCCCCCAGGCACAAAAGAGAACTGGGTTGCTACACAGCTGCAGTTGATGAGGACATGGAGGAAGGGCCTGATGAGTTAGCTGGGCCTTCCTCTCCCACAGAGAGCCTGTCCTGGGATGATGAATGGCCTGACGGCTATGCTAGCTGGGAAGTTCAGGCTGACCCTGAGAGTGATGACTCTGATAATTATGAGAAACCAGGTGGTTACGGGTCGCAGGAGAGAATCAGGGAAACAGTGGAGGATGAGCCCATGGAAGCTGAAAGGGAGTTCAGCTCTCATGAAGATAGCGACCCAGGTGCTGGGAGGCAAGGACGAAGCTTTGATAGGAGACGGAGCATTGAGTCCAGCAGGAGGGATTGGCACCGCAGCCTAGAGCGCCAGAGAGGCGCGAGGTCCCATAGCACAGATTGGCGCAGAAGCCTAGAGCATTGGGGGCCCCGTCACGGGGATTAAGTATAGGATCCGTGGGAACGGATCCTCAGTAGCTCCGCCACTTCTATTCTAAGAGGAGTGAAGCGAGCGGAGTTCCAGGGAGCCAAGTTGCCGGCTCGAGCCTTGCCAAGTAGTTTCTTGAAGTTGTTCATGAACTTTGCCTTGTTCTTTGCCACGGACCAAGTCCTTGATCCGCACAGTTTTGCGGTGCCTTGCCACGGTTGCCTTTGGATTTTACCTACGGACTCTACCTATTTTGGATTGAACTTTTTGATACTTTTATGGACAATTTACCTTTTCACCTGTTTCTTATTCTTCAATAAATAGTTAGCTGATTACCGTCTCTGTGTGTGTGATTAAGGGGCTGGGCCGAGACCCTGCATCGTGACACTTCCTGGTATACTTTCCTTCCCCCTCCTTCCATCCATCCAGTCACTGCGCCGTCGTAGGGAAGCCCCCCCTTCCTCCCCCCTCCCTGCCTGCCTCCGGATGCAGAAGGAGGAGGAATCGGTGAGTGAGGGCTGAGTGCAAAGGGCTGGGGTTGGGGGGCTGAGTGCGCGTTTTGGAATGTGTTGGGTTGTTTTCGTGCTTCTGGGGCTTATAGTTTTCCTGCCTATTTGCCCCATCGCACGACCACTCTCTTTTTATATATATAGATTTCAAAACAGAAAGTGATTCATTAAGAATTAGTCTCTTGTTGAATTATATTTTAGTTTGAAGAGCTAAAATTCAAATCATGATCACGAATCTGTATGTTTTAGAGGAGTACATTGGTAACGAGACTTGAACCCTTATTTGACAGTTCAGACAACAGCCGAATTCAGCTTCTCTAATTTGGAAACAGTTTTATTTGATTCAGGTATGATTTCATTCAGAAATCCCAAATTTCCATGCTTCCTAGGACTATGATTTGAGATCACAGGTAAACCAAGAGATACATCCCAAAGTGTTTAATGGATGACTGCTTTATTATAACTTATTACCATATAATTTGTTTCTTATAATAATATCAATAAGTGTGTTCATGTTTTCTGTGGATGCTATTCAGTGCTATTTGGTTTTCGTCTCTTACCATTTGAAATCAACTGTAACCTTTCCTCCCATATATCTGGTTTGCTTGAAATTTGCAGCAATAGAATCATTCTTAAAAAAAAGCTAGATCTGCCAGAGACAAATCTATACATCTTTCATTCACTTTCCTCTCTCCTCCTCCTGCTGTTTGTTTATTTAAACTGTTCCACATGCTATTTCAGGCTGTTGTAGATTAAGTCCAAAGAACGAAATACAGAAAACTGCAGTGAAAACAAGTAAAGCAGTGACTGGAATATATCAGTTAAGACTAGAAAGAAATATTCAACAAACTAAGTTGGGTGAACAGCATGGAAGAGCACCATGGAAGATAGAAGCTGATATAATAAAAGTACACATTTTTGTCTCAAAGTTGATCTCATACTCAGGCAAAATCACAATTCTTGATAACAGTTGTCTGTATAAATCCAAACCATGCGTGCAATAGTTTATTGTATTTATTGTAGTTGATAGAATTCATCAGTATTTGAAGCCCTTCCTCTCTGTCCTGCTAACTTGCTTCAAATCAAGCTGTTAGATATTTAGTCGCACGAGTTCCTCGGAACACTGTGCCAATGATTACACGAAATCTATATGTAATACTTTAAAAAGATATCTTAATTTGGATAGCTAGACATCACTTAAATGTCTGTAAGGGTTAATATACTTAAATGAATATTTTATCACATACATTGTGTATTTCTTAGGTGCATTTTCAGAAATTTATTATTGCATTACGAAAAATTGTATGGTGATCTTCACACAAAGGATGCAATCACCGTTTTCAAAAAGTGGATTTAATCTCTCGAGCTTGAGTTTGTAATTTATCAGGTGTATCTCTCACCTCAAATAATTGGTTGGGTAGGTACAGCCCATTTCAGACTCTCCTTAAGTAATCTCAGTTTTAACTAATATGGAATCTCTTTTTGGATGAACTACCCTAAGTTCTAGTCATTTAAGGAAGAAATGGACAATACTTCGCATGGTTTCTGCTGCCAGGATGGCTTATAATGTCATACTATCAGAGGCCTTAAGATGACCATTTGTGAACAAAGGAACTTTACCAAACAATGGTTAATCAAGAGGGTAATTTTCTACTTAAACAGGGACAACATTTTAAACACACGCACATGCCACTGTGTCTGTTAATTTGTTCACCATCATTGGTGATAATGGCTTTTTCGAATAAAAACAACAGATCCATCCTTCCACACTCCAACCACCAACACACAGCCCCAATGGCAAGCAAACTGTTTGTGAAGTAAACTTTAGTAATTATTACTGATAGTGCCCTTTACATTTCAATTTAATCTCATCTCATTGTTTACTGGTGAGTTGGTAAAGTGTTTCAAGTTTACCTACGGTAGAAGCTGCATTTACCCCCGTGCAGAAATGCAGAGCTGGGAGAAACAAATGTGTTGAATCTTGCTTGCTGTGTCACACTGATGGGAATTTGTGGCTTGCTCTAATCCCAGTAAAGGAACTGTATTAGTGTGTATCTTTTCCTCATATCTGCTAGTTTCCATAATCCTTGGGGTTATGTTGTTCATCACCCAGGTCTTGTATATGTAACAATAGCAGCATGATAACTTTTCATGCACTGGCAGAAATGGACATTGTCCATGAAAAAGGTGTAGCATAATAAATTTGTTACTCTTTAAAACAAGAGTCTTGGTTGATTTGCTGAAATAGATTTAACATTGGTAGCCCTTCAGAAGTTGCTATTGAAGTGGTATGATTCCAGAAGCAGATATCATAATTTTGCTAGTGGCTGCCTATCCTCTCATTTTAAAAGACTATTCTTTGACTTGGATTTGTGGTACTTGTGTACAGACACCGTACAGAAATTTCTAAGACGTAGAACTGCTTTCAGGACTGAATAAATTTTCCTTTTCTGTGTATGCATAAGAATTAAGTATAAAACCTTGATTTCATATACAAGAGCTAAATATAGAGAAGTCCTTGATGGGAGACTTTCTTTTGAAAGTGAGACTTGAATCTTTTGAGTATTTCCCAAAATTATATACTTTAGAATAAAAGATTTACTTCATCGACAGCCTCTCACAGGACTTTTAAAGTAATGAAAACCTTTCAGCAAAATGCCAAAAAATTAAAACAGTTAATGTCTCTCAGTTCCGAGAAAGTGAATAATCATAGCAAAAGGTATCCTGAAATTGAGAATAAGTTTGCTGAATTTCAGTTTGATGAATGAGAAAAACTACTTATTTGTGTAAAAGTTGCTTTAAACCATCTTAAGTTATTTTATCTATTTTTTGCATTTTAGTAGTGTTTGTTATTATCGACCATATGTGTTTGTTTATATAATTATGTAATTTAATTATTAACTGTATTTTTTGTTTAATAATTTATGAGTCTACAATTTTTTTTTACCTTGTACTGTTTTTGATTTATGTGTCTGTTTATCATTGAGGCATTGAATGTTTGCCCTTTTTTTGGCCTGAAACCGCCCTAAGTCCCCCTGGAGAGATAGGGTGGCATATAAATTATTATTATTGTGCGGTTTTCTGACATTTTATATTTCTGCTGCTTCTGTGATTGTTCATTTATATTTTGATTCTGTAGCCCACTTGTCGATGGATGTCTAGAATCAGCAGCATCCACTGCGATCCTTTTTATCCTGGGTGACGACCGAGCCAGTATAGACTTCATTTTGGTTTGTTTCTCCATATTGCTAATGGGTTATGTGCTCTTAATTCCACTCCTCAGCTGAGACACTACTGCCAGCACTACTCTCAGCATCCTTGGAGCAGTTAAGCCCCCCACCACGACAAGGTGTCACCACGATCTGTCAACTGCAAAAGTCTACCTTACTTGGATCTGTGCACATCATTCGGAAATACATCACACAGTCCTAGATGCTTGGGACGTGTTCAACTTGTGATTTTGTGATACGAAATCCAGCATATAGATCTCGTTTGCTGTGACATACTGTGGTTTTGTATCAGTAAAATAATAATAATAATAAACTTGGGAAGTGTTCGACTTGTGATTTTGTGATATGAAATCCAGCATATATATCTCGTTTGCTGTGACATACTGTGGTTTTGTGTCGGTAAAATAATAATAATAGACTCAAATGTGGAGCTTGGTTCTCTTATCTTGTACTAGGGAATCTTAGCATTCCTGCTGTGACTAACTGACTTAGGACTCCCTTGTCTACGTGAATCTGTCCTAAGTAGTCTGGCTTAACTCATTTGGCCAGGCACCCTCTACACCTGATTCTCTATGTTAAATGGGATGCTTGTGATTCTAGAGTTCATGCAAACACATAATATAGTAGTGGAAATTGTACAAGCAAACACGGTTATAATCTGACACAACGCATCCTGCGGACCCGGAGGTCCGCAGGATGCGTTATGTCAGATTATAACCGAATGCTGAATATGTGTTATCCTGCGTTATGCTGCCCTGCATTGAGACCAACTGCTGTTTGAGAAAGCCCCGCAGGGGGTGAAACGGATTGGGCTCGTTATTACACTGTCGCGGCTTCGGCTTCCAATTGCTCCACAAACCGGCCATCCACGCACGCTATACAGGATTGTGACCTATGTGGTGAACCTGGATGAGTATATATCCAATTCGAATGGAAAAGGGCTGGACTATGTTTTAATTCCCTAAAAGACTCTCCTTCTCGTCGATTTCTTCCCTTTCCAGAACTATTATCTAAACTTCTATTTTGTGGCAATGGTGAAGGAATTATTTGGCTCTAGTCCAGTTTACCTGTCTGAACGTATCTCCTGCTATGAACCATCACGTAGCTTAAGATCTTCGGGAGAGGCCCTGTTTTCGATCCCGCCACTCTCACAAATGCGGTTGGTGGGGATGAGAGATAGGGCCTTCTCAGCAGTGGTCCCCTGTCTGTGGAACTCCCTCCCTAAGGACATCATGTTAGCTACCTCCCTCCTGTCCTTTAGGAGACAACTAAAGACCTGGCTGTGGAACCAGGTGTTTGACTAAAATATTGAGTATTGGACATTGGCAGCTAGACTTGAATATTGTGATATGACGATACTGTAATTACTCGGCTGGACTCTAGTTTAGCGGCATGTTATTATGTATGTTAATGAATTTTTTACTGATGATTTTATAATGTTTTGTACCAATTGTTTTTATTGATTGCATTCTTGTATAGCATCATGAATGCATATGTGAAGCCGCCCTGAGTCCCCTCGTGGGAGAAGGGCGGGGTAGAAATAAAGATAATATTTCTCTTTATCTGCATTATTTCTAAGCAGAGTCATCTAAAGGAACTTTTTTGAGAGGTCAGAGATTTGCTAGTATGTATAAACATGAATAATGAGATATCTCAGGAATGGATGACTTCTCAAAATGAAAAATGGAATTGAATAATAGAGTATTTTGTAAGGTTGATTTTGAGGTTAAAATGTTGATTTATATCCATGTGTAAAAAGATACATTATCCCTTTCATCAGAGTATCCCAAGTGTCACAACCTGAAAAGTTTGGAATACTTTGTCTTATATACACCTTTTATCTTTCCTTCTCAGTTACATTACTTTTTCCAGATTCATAATGTTATTTATTTACATTTTTGTCCATTCTAGTGCTAAATATTCAACCACATATTGGATTGGTAGAATGATCTTACAGTGGTGCATGCTATCCTTCAAAGAGATGTTTAAAATTGTACATTTAAAAAAAAAACCCAGAGGAAAACATCTGTCTCTAAATGATTTCCTGGTTTTCATTTAATAAACTGTAAAGTATGCCACAATTTTTGCAGTGTTACTAGACCATAGAAATAGCACTGTGATCTTAACTAGCATAAGATTTTTTGAAAGATGCTTTATGATTCTGGGAAATTTGTTTCAGAAAGTGCATATTTGCCATTTTGTTAATGTTGGTTGGTGCTCATGATGACTCATTGGAAGAAAATCTATTTCAGTGAGACTTGTGCAGGAAAGTTCCTAAAGTGTTGCTGCATTAATGGTTGTTGAAATATCTAGTAAACCATTGAAGTTGTTCAAATATCCGTCACAATTTCGCATCATGAGCAAACATTTAAATACATAAAATGCAAAGCCGTAAAGGTGTTACTTCTCATGGAACTGGCTTTGGAACAAAGAAAGCAGAACTTCTAACTGATTTGAAGGAATCCCATATATCTTTGTATAGTGCTTTCTCTTTCTAATAACTTTATAGTTTTATGGAATAAATAGTTTCTACATAAGATTAGTTGAAGAGAGAAAGTGCACGTGCCAATGCAAGCATTATCTGATTATAATATGTACATAAGTGTGGGAAAAGAGAGAGAGGTTAGATGAATATTTAGGAAACAGTGTGATGGAACCTTTAATTGGAATTGCTTTATCTGTAGAATTTTTGTTAAAATTGTGAAATATTATTTTGTTGTCTATCTGCTATACATGTACTCTCTCTCTTATCATATAATATTTACTGCTATGTGTTATAAGTTTGTTCCGGTGGACCCTTCCCAAACCAGTTGCCCTTCAAATTGGATGGATTACAGCTCTCATAATTCCCCATCACAGATTTGTAGATATATTGTGAGAAATTATGGAATAATTTAGCTCAGAACCCTTACACATTTCTGGAATTTTTAATCAAAAATATAATTGCCTCGTTGTATGTATTAGCTTGTAGATATGTAATTTTATCTTAGTCTGAAGTATATTTTAGCTAAAGATTCTTTATGGTAGTAGAATTTTCACTTAAAAGCTATTTCATTCAATTTCATGCATCACGATTACTCGAGGTAAGAAAAGGTTATTGAGTACTTGTAGTAATTTTTGAAAAGTAGGTTTTGTTTAAAGGGTAATTAAGTTGCTGGTTAAGTCTGTGATTATAGGGTTTTTTTCTTTTTCATTGCTGTGCAAATATGTTGCTCATTTTCAGTATTTTCATACTTAAGAAAGTGAAAATTTTTACATTTCTGATTCTTTGATCTCTGCTACAGGGATATTTAGTTAATTCAGTGAATTACCAGCATTTCAAGACCATGATAGCTATTAAATAAGCAAAATTGCCATTAACTATTACATTACACTTCATACCTCCTCTACGTTTTACATACCTTTTAAAGCTAGTGCAAACACATTATCATGATCTACATTTTTTCTTTCAACAGGTAGAGAGGATTGTTGATAAAAGGAAAAACAAGAAAGGGAAAACGGAATATTTAGTGCGATGGAAAGGCTACGAGACTGAAGATGACACATGGGAGCCAGAACAACACCTTGTGAATTGTGTGGAATATATACATGAATTTAATAGGCATCACAATGAAAAGCAAAAAGAAAGTACGTTGACAAGGACAAATAGGACATCTCCAAATAATGCAAGAAAACAAATTTCTAGATCTACTAATAGTTCTTTTTCAAAGACCTCCAAGACCTTAGTTATTGGAAAGGACCATGAAGCAAAAAACCAGTTGTTTGCCCCCCAGAAGTTTAGGAAAAACAACACTCCTCTTTCTGGTAGAAAAAATATGGACCTTTCGAAGTCAGGTATTAAAATTCTTGTGCCCAGAAGTCCTATTAAGAGTCGGACAGCAGTGGATGGCTTTCAGAATGAAAGTTCTGATAAATTGGACCGCATCGAGCAGGATCAGGAAGATTCTGTGGCGCCTGAAGTGGCAGCAGAGAAACCCGTTGGAGCTTTATTAGGGCCTGGGGAAGAGCGTGCTCGTATGGGGAGCAGGCCAAGAATGCACTCATTAGTGCCACAATTGCCTGTGCCAGTAACACCAACCATTGCATCTGCACTAACCTTAAATGGGAAAGGTAAGTGTGTGCATATTTAGTAAATTTTTGTACTGAATTGCTTCTATAACTATTGGACAAATTTGTTTAGCAAAAATAGTATATTTTTGATGCTACATGCAATATCTCTAGTTGTATGTTTGACAAAGGTGTATAACCACATGATTAGTTGCCTTTTCTAAGATCTGCTGCAGTTGCTATTTTCAAAATGAAGTCATGTCTGTGCCTTGGCTTGAGATTTACTATTTGTTCATTACATTATTGCTTTGTTTTGCTTACATTTCCTGAAATTGGAGCAAAAAAATGCTTCATAGATGTTGGGATCTAATATACTTCTGTGGAGGGATCTGCTTCTGTTAGTAGAAAGGCCCAATCCTAACTCTTGGAATCCATAGAAGTTGCACCAGGAAAATGTAAAACACCTCAAAGTAGGTTTTCAATTGGGGGAGAGGGAAAGGTTACAATTCTGTCAAATTACGTAATAGACATTCACTAGTGTGATGTTAGCTGCAGACCAGAATTCACAAACATTTTTCCAAGGATTTTTAGTCATATCCCCACTGTTCATTTTCAGATCTATACATCTGTTGTCATATATTATTCTTCAGAAAATTTCAGAACTCTTCAGTTTTACTTGCCTTTTGTTGTTATACTGACATGATGATATCTATATTTTTTCTATTATTTATTTTAGTTCTCATTTATCTTGGTCTGTTTTAAAATATCTTTGTAAAGAGCAAATATTGTGGAATATATACTAATGAGTAGTCTCATTAATTTGTATAGGATTGCAATCAGTTTCTCTTTGTTTAATCCATACTGCCCCTTTTTTGTTTTCAAGCGCTGCTTCTGAAAACAGTGCCTTTCCGAATGAGCTTTTTTTGTTCCACATTTGAAAAAAAAAATTGTCCTCCAATTGGTGCCAATGGGCAGGCAACCTTATACAAATGGTTCCCTTCCCCATAGTTATAGTGCTGCTGCTGTTTCCCACTTCAATTGGGAAACCAACCTTGCACCATTGCTGCTGAGGTCTCTTCATCGGAAATCCTTGGCGAGGGCTGGCGGCTTGCCAGTTGCCAGGGCTTGCCCTCCACCGCTCAGCAACCGTGCAGGCCCAGAAAGACCCTGGCAGGCCCTCACACTTCGGGCCTACACGTGTGAGTCTGCAACTGAGTGCAAGGTAAGGGGTGCTGCTTACCAGTTGCCGGGGCTTGACCTCCACAGCTCAGCAACTGTGCAGGCCCAGAAAGTCCCTGGCAGGCTTGCACACTTCGGGCCTATGTGCATGGGCTTGCCAGGGCCTGCAGCCGAGCGCCGAGTAAGGAGCTCTGCTTACTCAGTGCTCAGGTGCAGGCCCTAGCAGGCCCTTGCACGTAGGCTGACCAGGGTCTTTCTGGGCCTGCACACTTGCCGAGTGGTAAAGGGCAAGCCCAGCAACTGGCAAGCCACCAGCCCCACACCAAGGATTTTTGATGAAGTGACCCCAGCACATCTCTCTATAACCATAATGCCAAAAAGCAGGCTGGGAGCCAGTGCCCGGTCCCACCTGCCTTTTGTATCGAGTTTATTTTAGTTTCTGGTGGGGGTCTTTTGTATTGTGCCGTCCAAATGGATGGAATGAAACAGAAATACACATTAAATGGGTGATACAGATACCGGGCCCATGACTACTAATGAGCACTGCTCATTGAACCTCCAATGTACAAGAGAGATTAGCTATGTGATAGTTCAAGGTAGTCTGGCATTGCTCCTCTACTATTGTTACAGCACTATGTCAACAATGAATCCTGAATACATTTAATAAGAGTCAGTGCCATTGCATACAATGGGTTTGATATCTGGATAAGATGCATACGATGGTGCTGTGGGTTTTTAAAAAAAAAATAGTGAAGCAGTTTATAGAAAATAAAGCTTACTCTCTCTTTCATAAGACATTTCATTTTTGTTAAATAAAGGCTATAATTTAATTTTCTTGCTTATAGACCAGTGATTCTCAACCTGTGGGTTAGCAACCACTTTTTTTTGCTGTCTTTAACCGTGGTTCTCAACCTGTGGGTCCCTAGGTGTTATGGCCTACAACTCCCAGAAATCCCAGCCAGTTTACCAGCTTATTGGGATTTCTGGGAGTTGAAGGCCAAAATATCTGGGGACCCACAGGTTGAGAATCACTGGTCTATAAGCAAGAAAATTAAAATTATAGCCTTTATTTAACCAGTGCAACAACCTCATATTAAATTACAGTGCAACTCAAGAGAGAGTTGAGTTGAATTACGGATAACACTCAGACTGCCCTGTGCACTTTAGTGAGTAAGTCCCATTGAGCACAGTGGAACTTACTTCTAAGTAATTCCTAAGTTATGTTTAGGATTGAGCTTTGCACATTTTAATTGTTACAAGAAAGCATAATGTTAATGAAACCGCTTTGTTGCCCTAATTACTTACAAACTTGCTTTTAAAGATATATGATTGATTGTAATTTCAGTAGTTCTAGCTTGTATATGATAGCCCTAGAAAAGAGTTTGGCTGGACAAAGACGTCCTGCAAGAATTCCATGTGCTAAACAGTATTGGATGATACAGATTTTAAAAAATTGAAAATTCTTTGAAGAAATCAGATATACTTTTCACAGTCACTGTATAAAACAAGAATTTATTTCTGTTGAAGTTGTACATAATTGAACAATGAGATTATTACATTTGAGTTTAAAGATTTATGGGACAACAATCTTAGAATCATTATCATTTCCAAGAGATTCTAACCAATTTCTCTTCTCATGACCTGTCTTATTCTTATAAGTGAAAGGCAGCAAACTAATTAATTCTAAGAGTAATAAATAAACATTTTATAATGCTTCATAATCCTTCATATTAGAGATGGGATGAGTGAAGCTTTGAGTGGCTTTCCTAAGACTGTAAGCAGCAGTGTCTGAGACCTCAGTCTCCTAACTATTAAACAAGCCAGCTCTCATAATTACCAATTATTGAGTAAATATGGTGAATAACATGAATTCATTACACTGTTATTGCTCCATGTGAAGTCATCGGGCAACGTTGTCCATTAGCTTACTTGTGACCCATTTACACAAGCCAAATGAGACAGGCTGGGTGTGAATGAAATTAGTGATGTCCACATAACACACAATGCGATTCACCCTAACACCCTCCAATGCCACGTAACACAGCCTTATCCTGTGTTTAAAAATGTTGGGCTCACCTACACTTTGTGGCATTGTAAACAGTTTGGCCAGTTTTGATTCCAAACCTGCTGCTTTACTAAGAAGCATGAGGGGGGTAATAAAGGTGACTGTTGAGTAGTGCTAAAGTGGATTTGGCACCACTAGACCATGCAGACCCTTTCCAGTTGCTGGGCTTGCTCAGTATTGTGCCAGCTTGGTGGCTGACTATGCAGACTCCCCCAGGTCAGCTCCAGGGTATGTACTCGGGGTGCCTGGGCACCAAGAATATAATTTAAATTATAGTTTTACAGTGCTGGATGTAATGAAAATGTGCTTCGTATTGTAAGTAGATTATACTTAAAAGCCAGCTGGACCCTGCGTACATGTTAGAAATAATTTTAGAAAGACTATTATATCTCAAGTTTCAAATACTTAGGACTACTGTAAAGGAGTACATCTGTAAGAGCATGTCCTTCTTTAGATATAGAAATAATTTCTTAATTTTTTAATATTTACTGATTTAGTAATTCCCATGAATTTAATACTTCACATAGAACTTCACAATATTTAAGTGATCAAACATTTTACAGATATTGTGTAAATTAGATGAGTATTAATCCTAAATCCCTGAGGCTGAGAGAGATTTGTTTCAATAATAACTTCCATATTGTTGCAACACAGAGAGCCTTAAAGAGTCAAGCCCAGTAAAGTGTAAAGTAAAGTTTATTCAGAACAGCACAAAAAACTCAAAAAAGGACCAAACTGACATGGTGTATAGTTTTTGTCCCTTTAATTATTCACTTTTTCTGGTTTTCATCTCTTATTCTTAGCCTCTGCTTTTATCAGCTTTTCAATATTAAGTTATATTGAATCCTACTTTTATATATACAAATACATTTTATGGACTTTCATTGACATTATTGGAAGTTATGATGTGATAAATCATTACATATTAACATCTGCAAGTGTTCCATTATATCTATTTTGAAGACTTTCTCTGTAGTAGGGCTGTTTCCGAAGGCAAAAAAATGTTTCAATTTCAGAAACAGATGTTGATTTCATTCAAAAGTCGGATGTGATTGACTTCTGAATTTTTCAAAAAAAAATTGGAATTGATTCGGAAGTATTTTCGAAATTTGGAAGTCTTAAAAAATGGCGTCCGCTTTCAAAAATGGGCAAAAGGATCAGCAGAAGGGAGAGTCAGCTGTTAGCCATCAGCCACTGAGAAATCAGCAAGAAAATTCGGAAATGACATCTGAAATTTGGAATTCATGTTGGGAGGGCTGCTCTCGAAATTGCTTCAAAAGTCGGAAGTAGGCAAAAAACTTCCAAAATTCAGAAGCAGCCCTACTCTCTAGCATTTTCAAAATACCATTTTCAGAAACCCTCAAATTTGCCATCTATTGTTTCATATGATGCAGGGCTAAATACTTTGTGTACCTAATTTTTTTATAAAAAAAAACTTAAAATGTTTTTACATATGTTTGTGTGTACACACACACACAGACTTTTGTAATCCCTTACAAAATCATGGATAATATTTTAACACTGGTAAAATAGTTTCCTCCTCAGTCTTTTCTACGTTAAGTCTTCTGCTTCAGATTTTCCTCGTTTAATGAAGTTTCCCCTAAGCATAATGTTGAGAGAAAGACAAAACTAGAAATCTGTAGCTTGCAATGACTCCAAACAATCTTCTGTTGGAGTTTCTTTTTTATGCTCCAGGGACCACTCTTGCAGGCAAAAATAGCAAAGAGCTTTGTACAAATGCTTCCTGACATCATAGGTCTAGTGCCCAAAGAAATATTGCTTGAAGGACACTAGGAAGTCAACCTTTCAGGATGTTTAGCAGTTTATAGCCTCTGCTTTCAATGTCCTTATTGAGAACCATTCATTCTGTTTTTAAGGGGCAGTCTTTGCAATGTTTAATTCACATGATTTTTCACTTAGTATTATTTTTCATTGTCATAAATGGAAGCAAATCGGTTCAGCTGCTTTCTGCCTGGTCCCTGGTACCAGCATGTTCTACAGAGTTTACTGTATGTAGAAATATGGAAAAGTGAGACTGAGAACTGAATCCCTTACTTGCTCTCTTGTACTCTCTGTTATCTGGTGTTTGAAGTGAGGTTTTCCTCTTTCTGTTATGCATTACTCTCTGATTCAGTTATACATCACAGTCCTGGGGTTTGGCTTTCTGGTAACTTCAACTTTTAGTTCACAATCACAATTTTTGAAGGACAAGAATGGTTGTAGCTAGTGCCGCTACCCACATGTCTGTTACTAAACTGGGGATGGCCCCCATTATTAAGAGACAACTACAGAAAAAGTAGTATATAGTAGCAGATGGTATGAATTAAATAATGATAACATTTAATTATTAGACACAATTTAAAATTATGAATGAAACTTCTTTTGATGAATAGCATTCTACTAAGTCCTTAATTGTTAAAGCAGCTCCTTCTCTTTGACCCTGTAACTGGTTTTGTGGATGCATTTTCCTAACATATATTTGCATATGCAGCAGCTTTGAGTTAATGATTTGATAGCAGAACAACAATAGACTAATTACTTTTTGTCCTTCTGCTACTGAGAGGTATTGCTGGTTTGTAAAATAGAGATATTATCTCTCTAGAGGGCATAAGTGATTTAAATATTACGTATTAATATACGTAATGTATGTCTCTCTACCTATTGGATTCACAGTCTGCTTCTACTCAGTCATGTTAGCGCTTGTGTAATTTAATAAACTGAAGCAAAATTTAGACTTTGCTTAGAAACTCCCTGTTTTAACATTTTCTTACTTATCACAATGTGTTATGCTGCATTAGTCTGTGGCTACTCTGGGTTTGTTTTTTATTTTAAAAAGTGAAGAACACCATTCACTGACATCAGGAAGGTATTTCAGCACCCTTAATGTGAACATATCATCACAGAAGTGATTATCAGGAGAAGCTTGTATGGAACATTTTTCTAACACTTGTTTTCTAAAAATATGAGGCAAATAAAAAATGTGTCAAAAAGTGTCACATACATACACTATAATATATTCTCTTAAGGCCCATCCCGATAGGGGACTGGGAGCTGTGTGCCCCCTGAGCATAAGGAAGAGGATAAAACAGAGATATTCTGTATCTGTTTGAACTAAAATGGGTAAAAAGAAGGCTTAAAATAACAATGTAGGTGAGAAAGCATTCAATCGCATGCCTTCATGTAATGTTAACCAGAATACAAGAAGTTATAAATGTTCATCTTATTAGATAAAAAACCCAATTATTGCTTAAAACTTACTGTACATTTTTAAAATAAGCAATTTGACTTATGGGAAACTGAACTATAAAGCTAGACTAAATGGCAATACTTTTCCCGTTTCATCTAAAAACAGTAATTATGTGACACCATTTATGGATGTTTTCCATTAGTACTTCTCAGAAAATCTGTGTAGGGATATAATTGTTTGCAGTATAGATGGGACAAATATTCTGAATCTCCCTGGAAGACAAGGCTTGTCTGAATACTCTTTAAATATTCCAAAATAGCATACAAATATTAGTAACTGTTTCAAGGAGCATTGTCTCTATAGGGAGACATACATTGAAACACACATACCCCAGCTTGTATGCATGCTCTTACCATATTCAGGATCCTGTACATCAAGGGAATAGCTTTAATTTAATGTTTAGTGAAATCCTGGGGACATAAGCACGGGCTGTAGGCAATGGCTACTGAATGTAAGGCCAGCTGCTCTGTGAATCCAGGCATAGATTTCCAATTCAAGTCCTTAGGAGAAGCATGTTTACTCTGCTTTTAAATTCTTGCTACCTCTGCCTTGAGGGTCCTCCCCTGTAGGACCAGGCTGTGGCCTTATATTGGACTCCTGGCTCCTCCTCCTTTGACATAGAGGTCAGCAGCCAACCATCATTCATAACTGAGGCCAGGGATCTGAGAGAAAGCAGGATGGTGCTTCTGGTGACTTCTACTCTTCCTCCTTCAAAAATAATAAATTACCCAGAAAAGTGTCTAAGTAAGGTTTATGGGGGGAAGCTGTAAAGGTTTTTTTCTTCCCTTTTTCAACCCTTTGAAAGGGGTTTATAACAGTTTTTAAGAAAAGTGCAGTTTTGCAGCATGAATAAATACTCAAAATTATTAAAATACGAGGGAAGATTCATTGTGTACTAGTATAAGATTTGAATATTTGCTATAAAATTCTGGCATCTTCTGTTCCAAATGAATGACTTCTTTTCAATATATTAATCCTGATAAGACTGGATTTATTCAAGGACCGCAGCTGTCAAATATATGTAATTCATACTGAAGACAGAGATATAAAGAAGCAGACTTATACAGCTTTGATATTTAGAGGAATTGATAAAATATTGATTAGATAAAGTATTCACTGGCTGCTTTAGAGTTTAGGGAATAATTCATTTAGCAGATACAAGTAATATGAGATATATGTTGCCAGATTGTTTTGTCTACTTTCTTCCTCCTTTGGGATCCCTGGCTGTTGAAATGAGTTACTACTCAATTTGAGGAAGTGTCTGTTGCTTAAGGAAAAAAAGGTAAAATTATTTCCATGAATATGTGAAGTTTTTGACTAGATTTCTGGTATTTTGTGTAGTATTAATCTCAATCAATAAAATTAATAATGTCTATATTCAAATAAGTAAAATTATTAGGAGTGTGCGATCAACAAAAAAATTTAAATACTCATTTATAAATTAGGGATGCAGCAAATAATTTCTAAAGAATTTCTAAAATATCGTAAGGGGCCCGTATCGTAACTATTATGATGTAACACTAAAAGTTGTTACTTTTTCATTATGTATTTGCGTAAGAGGGGAAGCTTCTGGGGCTCCTGTCTCCCTCATTTGTAGAGCTATCAGGCTACAGTAGTAGAACACATTTACTACTGTTACGTCCCGTCCCCCCCCCCCCAAGTTTGAGAGTTTGGGAATTTTAAAAATTTTTAAAGAAAAACATTGAAAAGAAACAATAGCTATCTCCATAAATTTCTCCACAATGACACAACATAAAACCAGGGCATCATTCCCCCCAAATTTCAGAAAAATTTTGCACATCTATTGATGTTTGGGGAATTTTTAAAATGTTAAAAACATTTTTTAGAAATGCCACAATGGCTATCCCCTTGAATTTGTCTATAACTGCTATGGCTGGGTGGGGTGGGGTGGTTGGCTGTTGTCCCAGTCACTCCAGCACATATAGTAAGTAGCAGATGCAATTGCTGAGAAGAGTTTTCCACCCACAGATTGATTTTGGAAAAATAAAAAAAACAAAAGCTTCTGTTCCCAGCAGTCACTCCTTAACAGAAAAAGCACAATCAAAAATCCACAAGGCAAATCCAGAAACTCCAAAGTTGCTGAGCATAGGTGACAATCAATTTCATGAAAGAAACCACAGGAACTGAAAAACTTGGGACTTCGCTTTGAGACAGTACAGTGAAACAAGGTAAAATCCACACACTTGATCAAAGTTATATCCAGAACTTTAAAACTAAACAGAGAATAAACCAGACCAAAAATCATGAAGACATGAACAGGAATTACAATCCAGAAAGTTGAGACTGAACAAACAAAACCTGGACAACACCAAGATCCAGAAACTTGAACACATGAAGCAAGGCCATGGAACTTAAGAATTGTTTCCACTTGAAATGCCTAGTGTACACAAAGAGCTGTACACTTGGAGCCCACTTAAAAGCCCCAATTCTCTCTCATGACATCACTTACCGTACATCTGATTCTTCACTGCTTATCTTGAAGCCACTGTGAAAAACGAATATCTCTCTTTCACTTTCTCACTGCATACCTGCAGCTGTTCTGACCTAGGAAAAGATTCACACTCCCCCACATTCCTCTCAAGAGCAAACTCTGGCAGAGTATTCTGGGAATAGATTTTCCTTTCTCTGACATCCTGATAACTACCAAGAGATTCACTAATACATCTCTCCATGCCACTTCCATCTCCAAAAACCCTCCCTGAGACCCCACAAAAATCCCCTTCCTCATCCTCTGAAGCATGAGATTATTCACAAACTACAACACTACATTTCTAAAACTACTTCCTGATTTAAGACAGATGGAAGTGCTCTTGATATTACATTATCTTTGCGATTGCCTTTACGTAACACATTTCTGTTACGTTCTGGAGTGTTTGAAATAAACATTGTCTTCACAGGTTGAGACCTCTCAGCCACAAAAGAGGAGCAGTGGACTCAATCGCAAGTTCAGTACTGAGTACATTTCAGACCATAGGTTGTATTTGAAAATGTAGGAGTTAACCACGGCAATGAGTATAATGGGGAGAGGCTGACCTGGCTATCAACAACATATTAATGACCTCGTCCCAGATTCCTGGGAAACCTATCAAGATGCTTGGTTTTCAGTACCAACACTGAGAAGACATTTAACGAATTGAACAAGAGTGAAATTCACTCCCTGTTTCCAGGTGAAATCCTGGCTAAGTGATCTCACTTTTCAAAGTCTAAATGGAAACCTGGTGAGCTGAATCCAGAACCAGAGCAGTTTGCTAATTGCTGTTGTGACAGTTAGTGGGGCAAAGGGGGAGGTTTGAAATTTGTCTGATCTTTCAAATTCAGTTACTTTTTGAAAATACCTTGTAATGTATAAAGTACCTAAGATTTTATGTTATAAGTTACACTTTGACAAAATTGAAGAGAATTACACTTCAACAAAATTAACAAAAATAAGTGTTAACGTAGTAAGCATTAGGCATAGTATGATTACAATTTTATCAGGGCAGACATTAAAAGACCAAGGCTATATAAATCTTGAATCAACATGGTATCTGACTTGATCTAGCTTCACTAAAGTCAATTATGTCTCTCTTGTTATGATATTGGAGCATGATATTATCCACTTATCCAAATAAATACTTTTTGTATGTAGATACAGTTATCTTTGTGCTGTTAATACAGAATTGTGTTCTTATTATCAAAAACTTTCTATATTGGTATAAGTGGGAAAATGGAAAGAATATCAAAGAATTGTACCTAAATCAAGCAAGGAAATTATAAGAAAATTACAAAGAATTGCAAAGTTACACAACTATCTCTGGAAAATGCAGTCATATATGTCTGTATCTAATATTAAATTAGACTGTTAAAGACAGTTAAAATCTCTTTGAAATGAAACAAGCATGTACTATGTCACCTCTCTTCTATTTTCAAAACACCAGATTCTCTCGGAATTACATTTTTTTTCTATTTTCTTCTTTGATAAATTTTTTTAAAAATAATAGTAGCATGAACAAAAATACTGCTTTTTCTTATAAGAAGTTACATCCAACTTACGTAGTGTTGATATGATAAGAATAACATAAAGGCTGCCATTTGTCATGTCAAATGATTATCTCAACAGCTTACTCTTGTCTACATTGGCTGGCGGCAGCTCTGCAGGGTTTCAGCCAGGCGTCTTTCTCAGCCTTGCTTGGAAAACTTCAAGATTAAATCAGAGACATTTTTACATATAGAGCAGGCATGCAACTTCTTAGCTCTCTCTCTGTGTGTGTGTGTGTGTGTTCTGTCATTTAGATAGTGTTACTAAAAAAGTGTATTTCAGAAGACACAGCAGAGCACCATTTGAACAAGTTGTATCCTGCCTACATAGTTTCTGGGTTGGCTTTTTAAAGCTTTTTATTCTTGTGACATAGTGTACTGCAAGTTTTTCTACCAGTTACCTAAATTAGATTTCTGATGTCCACTTGAAACAAATCTTATATAGGAAAAGAAGGAATCTATGAGATCAGCCTAACTACTTTTTCCTTGGTGTAACTTTTACTCTTACTCCTGTAATTCAAAGCTATCCAGAAAGGATGTTCACAGTGACTGTTGTATTAAACAGAAACCTGTTATTTTCGAAGGGCTGCGCAGAGCAAACTGCACCGTTCCAAAATCATTGAAATATTTTTATTAATATTGTTGTCCAGAATTGTATCTCCCTTTAATTTTTTTAACTATCGAAGTTCATTGTACTTATATATTCTGAGCAGGAGCTACGTATTGTGCAGGATGTGATTTTTCTTTAGAGTAAAACAGAGTGAAGCCATAATAATGGACTTCTATATATGAAATGGAGAATCCAGAAAAAATAACTATACCAAAAAAAATTTGCCATTCACAATTCATGTTGCATTAGTATACTAGTTCTTTTTAATATGCAGTAGAGTCTCGCTTATCCAACATAAACAGGCCGGCAGAACGTAGAATAAGCGAAAATGTTGGATAATAAGGAGGGATTAATGAAAATCTGATTAAACATCAAATTACATTATGATTTTACAAATTAAGCACCAAAACATAATCTTTTACAACAAATTGACAGAAAAAGCAGTTTAATACACAATAACGTTATGTAGTAATTACTGTATTTATGAATTTAACACCAAAACATCGCAATGTATTGAAACAGCTGGAATCCAGGCAGAAGCAGACTGCGTTGGATGATCCAGAATGTTGGATGAGCAAAGGTTGGATAAGCGAGACTCTGATGTACTATGATTCTCTGTTTTGTGATGCATTTAAATACTATTTTGATACTAAACACATCAGCTAAAGTTTTTAATTTATATTTTATTCTCCATGCTTTCCATGAAAATGTTCTCACAATTACTGCTATTATTATTGAGGAAATTTATATAATGCAGCTGCAATGTAAAGCATATTTTCGTTTTCAAAAATGTTCAATCTTCGAAAGTATGTTTGCCCATTTTAACTTGTGATGCTTAAATGCCCTATATTTTGTGTAATGCAATTGATATAAAGGCATGTATAGCTTAAAAAGCAGTTTGAATTCTCCCTACAAAATCTTTATTATTTCCATAAATCTTGAAATAAATGTCTTTATAATTATAACTCACCTCATGATGTTATAAAACAGTTAATTGTTCTCAGTTTTTGAAATGTGTTACTATGTATGTAAAATAAGACATTTCCTATTTTAGCAAATAAGTTCCTGTAAGTGCTATTATTTACTTACTATATTTATATCCTGCCTTTCTCCACCCCAAGGGGGACTCAAAGCAGCTTACAGATAGGCAACAATTCAATGCCTTAACAACAATGTACAATTAAAATATTTAAATTAAATTAAGATCAAAATTAAGTTCCATTAAGACATTTTAAAAACATAACAGTCACTATAAAACCACTCTATCCACAAACATAATCCAGGTTATTCCAGTAGTCATCGCACATTAGATAATACTAACTGACATTCATTCGAACTGAAATAACAAAGCAAATACTATAAAAACAATTTTACCCTTTGTTTACATTAAACATGAAGTGTAAGTTATTACTTATCTTGCGTGACCTAGCATAAAGAGGTTGCTGGCCCTAGCAGGTGAAAGAACCATTTAAAACTACCTGATGTGCTCATCTTCAAAGCATTTCTCATTACCCAGCTGAGAATATCTGTGTGTCTTAGCCTTTTAAAATCAGAAGGGATGTCTGGCATCCCTTCCAGTGTAATGTTCAGCACACATTGTTCAGCATTGGATAGAAGTAACATGAAGATTGTGTTTGTGTTGCCTTTTGGAATACTGATTGTTGTCCAAATTAATATCTTAAATAGGTCAACTTAATTAATTTAACAGGTCATGTAATTTAATTTCTAAAACAATATTTTCTTCTTTTGTACCATATAGCTCACCTGCATTTTGTTGTTTCACACCAACTTCTAGAGCTAAGCAAAACCAGCTGAGTCAACTTGGATACTCTAGAGTTCTGTTTTTAATCATCTGGGTTAGGTTCTAATGAGAAATCATTGGGTATTAGTGTAATTCAGTATACTTCATAAATTCTTCATATGGTACATGAACTAGCAAGGTTAATACAAGTGATATTGAGTCTGATTTTCTATTTCTTTGTCTGCTAGAAAACACTCCCTTCCATATCCAAATGAAATGGCTATGTATCCAAGTAAAGCTACTGCTCAAGATGCATACTGAATATACTCATGTATTACTCTATAATTTTTAGTCAAAACATCAACCTCAAAAACCAGGGTAAACTTATCTACAAGTCGGCGCAAGTATGTACCTTAACTCTTATCAGAAAAGGCAGAGCTGTCCAACTTCTACCGGACCTTGGGCCGGAATTCCGGTCACTGATCACCTGGGGGGCCAAGCCCCCCGGCTCTGCCCCCTCCCCACGCCCCTCCCCTAGCACCGCCCCCTCCTGTCCCTGGCTCCGCCCCCTCCCTGCACCCAGTTCCGCCCCCGGCTCCGCCCCCTAATTACTTGTTGCATTATTAATTATAAAATAAATTGCAAAGGCACCTTCCCCCACCCCTCATGTTGCTGTGTTTCAGATTGAAACATGTTTTCATAGAATCATAGTGTTGGAAGAGCCATCCAGTCCAACCCCTGCCAAGAAGCAGGAAAATCGCATTCAAACATCCCTGACAGATGGCAATTCAGCCTCTGTTTAAAAGCCTCCAAATAAGATGCCTCCACCACAGTCCTGGGCAGGGAGTTCCACTGCTTTGTATTTCTTCCCCCTTTTTAATTATATTTAATTATATTTTTAACATCAATTAAAATACTATTATACAGTAATAATAAAATAAAAGAATAAAAGAGAGGAAGGAAGGAAGATGGATGGATGGAGGGAATAAATGAGGGAGGGATAAAAATACAATTAAATAACATAATATTTGAACTGGATTATCCAAATCCACACTGCCATATAAACTGGTTTAAAGCAGATAACATGGGATTTTATTCAGCTGTGTGGATATGGCCTTCAGATAAACCCAGGGCCCTTCCACACAGCCATATATCCCAGAAGCATTAATCTCTCCTGGTGTTTCTAGGGTGAAACGTGGGTGAAACGTCAGGAGAGAATGCTTCTGGGACATGGCCAGGCAGCCCAGGAAACTCACAGCCACCCATTATTGGGTGTATTATTATTACACTTACATAATTAGATATTATAATAATTATAATATTATGTGTGTTTAATAATAATAATAATAATGGGTGTCACTTCCAATTCTATTTTCCCCAAACTCCACCAGTGTTCACATTTGGGTATATTGAGGATTCGTGTCAAGTGTGGTTCAGATCCATCCTTGTTGAGTCTATAGTGCTCTCTGGATGTAGGTGAACTACAACTCCCAAACTCAAGGTCAATGCCCACCAAACCCTTCCAGTATTTGCTGTTGGTTATGGAAATTTTAAGAACATAAGAACATAAGAAGAGCCATGCTGAATCGGGCCTCAGTCCATCTAGTCCAGCATTCTGTGTCACACAGTGGCCCGCTAGTTGTACACATGGATCTCTATCAGAAAGGAGGGCAAAACCCTCACCTGCTCCCGACCCCCACAACCAGTACCCGGGGAAAATCCTGCCTGCCTCCATCAACACAGAGGTGGCACTTGGATGTCCATTTCAGTAACTACTGATTCCCTTGGTATCCATGAATCTGTCTAATCCTGCCTTGAAGCTGTCCAGGCTGACAGCTGTCACAACCTCCTCTGGAAGTGAGTTCCACAACCCAATGACCCTCTGGGTGAAGAAATATTTCCTTTATTAGTCCTAACTTTCCTACCTTGGAGCTTTAGGAGTGCCCCCTAGTCCTAGTGTTGTGTGACAGAGAAAATATTTTTCTTTATTCACCTTTTCTATCCCATGCATGATTTTATACACTTCGATCAAGTCACCTCTTAAACGCCGTCTTTCAAGGCTGAAAAGACCAAGGCGTTGCAACCTGATTTCGTAAGGGAGCTGCTCCATCCCTTGGATCATTCTTGTTGCCCTTTTCTGTACCTTTTCCAGTTCCGTTATATCCTTCTTGAGGTGCGGTGACCAGAATTGTACACAGTACTCAAATGTGGCCTTACCATAGATTTGTAGAGAGGCAATACAACATTTGCCGACCTATTTTCGATTCCCTTCCTGATCATGCCAAGCATAGAATTTGCTTTTTTTACTGCTGCAGCGCACTGGGTTGACATCTTCATTGAGCTGTCCACCAAAACCCCAAGATCCCTTTCCTGGTTTGTCTCAGAAAGCTTTGATCCCATCAGTTGATAAGTGTATTTGGGGTCCTTTGCCCCGATGTGCATGACTTTACACTTGTTTTAGGTTAAAATGCATTTGCCACTTTGTTGCCCATTCACTCAATTTCGAGAGATCTTTCTGGAGCTCTTTACAATCAGTTTCATTTTTAACTACCCTGAACAATTTAGTGTCGTCTGCAAACTTTGCTACCTCAGAATTCACTCCTACATCCAGATCATTAATCAATAAATTAAAAAGTAACGGACCCAAAACTGAACCTTGGGGTACGCCACTTCTCACCTCTTTCCACCCAGAGAAATGTCCATTTATTACCATCCTTTGTTTCCTACAGTTTAGCCAGGTTCCAATCCAGGACAAGACCTGTCCCCTGATTCCATGGCTGGAGAGCTTATTTAGGAGCCTTTGGTGAGGACTTTGTCAAAAGCCTTTTGAAAGTCAAGGTAAACAATATCGACTGGGTCCCCTTTATCTATGTGTTTATTTACACCCTCAAAGAATTCTAACAAGTTAGTAAGACATGATTTGCCTTTGCAGAAACCATGTTGATTTTCCTTCAGCAATGCCTGTTCTTCTATGTGCTTAGTAATTTTTTCTTTAATAATGGTTTCCATCACTTTGCCTGGAACTGAGGTTAGACTAACTGGCCTATAATTTCCTGGATCACCCCTGGATCCTTTCTTGAAGATCGGAGTTACATTTGCCTCCCTCCAGTCCTCGGGTACAGTTCCTGATCTTAGAGAAAGGTTATATATGACTTCCGGTCTGGGAGAGAATGGAGGTGGCTGCCTAAAGGCGAGCTCCAGGAGAAGCTCTCGCAACTAAGCCTGGTCGGGGGTAAATATCTTCAACCCGACACCCTCTGGAGAAGGGGAGGGTGCCCAAGCCCGGGCTGTTGCTGGCGGGGGGGTCACCTCGGTCCAAACGGGCGGGGGGAGCCCCGCGCGGCACAGCAGCCCGAGGCCCAGGACCAGCAGCTGCGAGCGGCGTCGCAGCCGAAAGGCGAGACGCCCCAACACCCCATACTCCCGGGCATCCCAATTGAAGACCGAGGGGACAGACTAGCTGAGCCCCAGGACCAAAGCAACAAATAAGGCTCGGTTTGGCCAAAGCCGAGGGAAGGTCGAGTGAGCGCTGGCCCTTTAAATCGAGACATCCCTATTGCAAGAGGACGGTGGGACCCACGACCGCTTCTGAGCAGTGAGTCAAGGGAGCATCGGGAAGGGACGAGTTCAAAAGGAAAGAAATAAAAAAGAAATACTTACCGGAGCTCAGGAAAACCAAGCCAGAGGACGGGTCAACGGAGGAGAAAGACACCCCCCCCCACTCTACACACGAGGAAGTGAGACAAGGAGACGAAGCTCCAGGAAAAGAGGGTATTTCCGGTGGACAGGGGGCGAGGAGGCGAGGAGGAGAGAGGAAAGGAGGACTGGCGGCCCAGGAAGACCCGGGTGTAAAAGAATTATAAGGGGAAGGACTCAAGGCTACAAGAAGTTAATAAGTTTTCCTCTGACCCTTAACAAGAAGTCAAGCACTAGCAAGGCTCCAGCAAAGGCGCCAAGGAAGGGAATCAAAGAAGATTTTGGAGGACTAAACTTTTTATCTTCCCAATACTTTCCAATACCTCCAACCTAATATAGCAACAAAGGGACCCATCTAAATAAACAGAATGGCTACAAGAAAGAGGGCAGAGAAGGAGCTTAAGAACAACACAGAAAGAAGGGACTCCCATCAAGAGGAGTACAGCCTGAGAGAGCAGCTGGGGGAGATGAGAACACAATTCAGAGAAATGTTTATGGAACTTAAGAGGCTGAATGATCTGGTAGGAAAAGGTGCAGAAGAAAGGAGACAAATTAAAGATGGAATCCACGAGCTAAGGAAAGATATGAAAAAGGACGTGACGCTGATAAGAAAAGAGATGATAGGCCTCAACGAAAAGGTGGAGAAGATCCAAAGGCAAGGAGAAGAGAACAGGACTAAATTACAGAGAGAGCAGGAGAGGACGACAGAACTAATCTCCCTACAACAAGAACTACAAAAGAAAAACGCACAACTAGAGGCCCATCAAAAAGACTATCTTTTGAGAATAAGGGGAATCCCGGAGCTCGATAAGGAGTCATACGAAGGAACAATGGACCTTGCTGTGAAAATGACGGCCACTCTCCTACAAAAGGAAGAAGAAACAATAGAAGAGAAAGTAGAGAAAGCATTCAGAGTTAGTACGGCCTTTTCTAGAAGGACCAAGTCGGCAAGGGATATAATTGTTCAGTATAACTCAACGAAGCTGAAGGACAGGGTATTGAAGAATCATCAGATAAATCCATACAAGGTGAATGAAAAACCGGTGAAGATTATGCGAGAGATCCCATCTAAAATATTAGAGAACAGAAAGAAGTATTACTTCCTAACGGATGTATTAAAGGATAATAATATAAGATATAAATGGGACAAATTTGACGGGTTGCAGTTCACCTACAGGTCAGTAAGATACTGGATTGATTCCAAGGATGCAGCAAAAGAATTTTATAAAAAATGGCGACACATTTTGGACCCATCAAATCAAAGCCCCAGTGGGTCGGACAAGCAAATTTGGAAAAAAGGAGACGAGGAAGGACGCTCCCCCAAAGAACAGAGAGAGGGAAGAAGAAGAGGTCAACAAAACCAAAATGAGAGAGGATACACAAATAAAGCCGAGGAAAAAAGGGAAAGGAAATTCGACATAGAGGAAGAGGAAGAAGACCCCGGCGAAGAGGTAAAATCTCAAGGCTCGGATTTGGATTCTGAATCGGAGGAGGAGGGACTAACGGTAGACGAAGAAAGAGAAGGCCAAAGCCAGTAAAAAGCACCAAAAGACAAGAAGGAATGGAGGTAAACTGCTTCTCTGTGAACATTAATGGGATGAACATTCCGGAGAAGAGAAAGCAGGTTTTTCACTATCTAACTAAACAAAAAAGCAGCAATATATGCTCTACAGGAAACCCATGTGAAAACATCTAGAACGGAGTTATTAGAAAAAAAGAAACTGGGTATCTTATTCACCTCATCCATAGAAAAAAAGCAAAGAGGGGTAGCCCTCTATGTAAACGCAAGGCTGGACCCGAAACTCCAATTTAAGGACGACGAGGGTAGAATGATAGCAGTACTGGGGAAACTGAGAGAGAAATTTTTTTTGATTGTTTGTGTTTATGCACCTAATAACGCCAAAGCAGGCTTTTCGAAAAAATTGAATGATAAGTTAATCAAGGTGGAGTGGGACGAATGTATAGTCTGTGGGGATTTTAATGGGGTGTGTAATCCCAAAGATGATAAAAAGTTGACCAGAACAAAGGGCCAAGAAAATAAGAGCAGGCTACCAAATAATTTTTTTAGGATGCTAAGCCAGAACTCCCTGGTTGATATATGGAGACAACAGCATGAAAAGGAGAAAGACTTCACTTTTTATTCAGCCAGAAGGACCAACTGGTCTCGAATTGATATGATCTTAGTTTCTAAGAGGTTAGCTACATCCACAAAAAAATCTATGATTTATCCAAGGATCCATTCAGATCACGCCCCGGTGGGGGTGATGCTTAAGATAGGACAGAGAGCATATAAATGGCGACTCGACGAAAACCTGCTCAAGTCAGAAGCTGATATACAAAAAAGTAGAAAAGCCCTGGAAGATTACTTCCAAATAAATACACGGCCTGAATCAAGCATAAAAACTATATGGGAGGCTAGTAAGGCGGTGATTAGAGGGAATTTTATAGCCCTAGCGAGCTATAAAAAAAAACAAAATAGACAAGAAATGGACGTTCTATTAAATGAACTAGACAAAATAGAAAAAAGATTGAAATCTCACCCTAAAGATAAAGCTACGGAGGAGAGGAGGATCATTATAAGTAATCAAATTAAAATGATTAATTCTAGGGAGGTGGAAAAAAAGCTGAAATTTACGAAACAAAGGTATTTTGAAAACGCAAATAAGGCAGGGAAGTGGTTAGCCTATCAGGTTAAAAAGGAACAACATAAAAGAGCCATTACAAAGATAAAAAGAAAGGAGAGGGAAGCCACCAAGGACGAGGAGATAGCAAATGAATTCGCTAATTTCTACCAGGAGTTGTACAAGGGAGAAATTATAGAGAGAGAAAAGATCCAGCAATACTTGAACTCGCAACACTTGCCCCAGATATCGGAGAAACAACGGGAGGAATTAAACGGGGAAATAACATTGGAGGAAATCTATAAAGCGATAGATAGTCTAAAACACGGAAAGCACCAGGGCCGGACGGCCTCACAGATGTCTATTATAAGACTATGAAGTCAATTTTAGCCCCTCATTTGAAGAGGGTAATAGACGACGTGATAAAATCAGGAGAGATCCCAGACACTTGGAAAGAGGCAGATATTGTAGTCATTCATAAAGAAAATAAGGATCCGGAGAAGGTGGAAAATTACAGACCCATCTCTCTCCTGAATTTAGACTATAAAATATACGCAAAATATTTGGGCATGAGATTGAAGCTATTCTTAAATAGCTGGATCTCACAAAATCAGACTGGATTCCTCCCAAAGAGATTCATGAAAAGAAATATAAGAATGGTGGTAAATCTAATAGAGTATTTAGATAAAAATATCGGGACAAAAGCAGCGATGCTATTTCTAGACGCTGAAAAGGCGTTCGACCAAGTGAACTGGGGCATAATAGAACGACTTTTAGCAGAACTAGATATGGGATATAACATTTCCACAGCAATAAATGCTATCTACAAAACCCAGCAAGCGACGGTGACAGTTAATGGAGTAACATCAAAAAAAATAATAATTGGTAAGGGGACAAGACAAGGCTGCCCGATCTCCCCACTGATTTTTAATTTTGTATTGGAGATTTTGTTGAAGGGAATCCAGAAAGACGAGGAAATAAAAGGCCTGAATATCAGGAAAAAGAAATATAAAATCTTCGCATTTGCGGATGATTTGGCGTGTATGGTAATAAACCCAACTGAGAATTTGGACAATTGGATAAAAAAAATTGAAGCATTCGGGGAGGTATCGGGGTTCAAACTAAACAAAAAAAATCACAAATGCTAATTAAAAATATAGATAGTAAGGAGGGTAGTGAACTAGAAAAGAAATATGGCATTCCAATAGGAAAAAAAATCAGATATCTAGGAATAGAAATAACAGCCAAAAACTGCCAGCTTGTAAAAAATAATTATGAAAAATGCTGGAAGGATATTAGGGAGAAGATCGCTACCTGGAAAAAGTTAAATATCTCCTGGATAGGTAGAATTTCATTAATTAAAATGAAGATCTTCCCTAAATTAAATTTTCTATTCCAGACCCTTCCCATCTTAAAAAACCAATTGTTGATAAAGAAATGGCAATCAGATTTGGCCCAATTTGTGTGGAACGGAGAAAAGCTAGAATCAAAGCAAAATACCTTCAATCATCACCACAACAAGGAGGATGTGGGCTCCCGATTTGGCTAGTTATTATGAGGCAAACTGCCTGGAGAATATAAAACCGTGGCTAGAGATTAAAGACAAGGAACTATTAGATCTAGAAGGCTGGGAAAATAAGAAAGGGTGGCATGCTTACCTATTTTATGATGGATGCAGAGGGGATAAAAATTTTAAAAACCATATTATAAAAGCCCCACTGCTGAAAATATGGAATAAGCACAGAGATATAGTCTGCGACAAAATTCCGCTATGGGCCTCCCCAATAGAGGCCCTCGATATTTACAGAGGGGATAAAAGGGAGGCCACCACATACAGAGACCTAATTACCAAAGAGAACAATAGTTATAGACTAAAATCCCAGGAGGAAATGAGAACTCTAAATCTCGGATGGCTCCAGTACAATCAAATAAAAGCAAGGTTTGCAAAAGATAAAGAGGTCGGTTGGGAGGACAGCCCCGCAGAGGGAGGTAAAATCCTCCTTAAGTCACAGGCTAAGAGAGTGAGTAAGGTTTATAAGCTGATTATCAGACGGAATCATGAGAAAACCCCAATGTTGGACTACAAGGAAAAGTGGCATAAGAATTTAGGTTATAGGATAAGCCAAGAGAAATGGGATGGAATGTGGAAAAAGAATTGGGAATATACATGCGCCCTCTCTCTGAGAGAGAATTTATATAAGGTAGTGTATAGATGGTACATGACACCAGCCCAATTAGATAAAATATACAAGACAGGCAATGACCGCTGTTGGAAGTGTTTGGAAAGTAGGGGAACCCTGTACCACCAGTGGTGGTCTTGTGGGAAAGTGTCTAGATATTGGAAAGAAATTCATAAATTTTTGGAAGATATGACACAAAAAAAGATTGAGTATAAAACGGAATTATTTCTTTTGAACATTATAGAGGGAAATGAGCTGAGGAGGGGTCTGGAAAGACTGATCTACTTTGTGGTGACCGCCGCCAGAATCACCCTCGCCAGATATTGGAGGGATAAGAAGATCCCGGAAATGGAGGAAGTGCTATATAAACTATTAGATATAGCAGAGATGGACAAATTGACTATGTCATTGAGAAAGTACCCAACAAAAGTCTTCGATGAAACGTGGAGTCCCCTAAAAGACTATGTAAAAAGAAAGAAGAACATAGTACTGAAAGGCTATTGGATTTGAAGGATAGCAAGTTTCAATACCGACCGAGAAACATTAACAATTTGTTGCTTTTGGATGAAGTCAATCTAGCCTGTTTGTTTTTTTTTTTTTTTTGTTTGTTTGTTTTTTTTTCTTTCTGTTAGTTTTTTAAATGTACGTGTATATATCATTGTGACCCCTCCCTTCCCCCCTTCTGTTATCACTCCCTTCACCCCCCACCCCCCACCCCAACCCCATCCCACACCCCGATGTGGTCAAGTAAGTCAGTATGTTGTGTATGTTGTGCTGGTCTTTTTAACTAATAAAAACTTATTTAAAAAAAAAAAAAGAACTCTGGGGTGGATGCCATCTGGCCCTGGTGATTTGTTGACATTTAGTTTAGTAAGGCATGTGAGAACATCTTCCTTGTTTATCTCTATCTGGTTTAATTCATTTAATTCCCTCCCTGAAAAAACTGACTCAGGTGCAGGCATATGTTGTCTGTCCTCCTGTGTGAAAACGGAGGCAAAGAAGTCGTTTAGCCGCTCAGCAATCTCCTTGTCTTCACTTATTGTCCCTTTCTTACCATTTTCGTCAAGTGGCCCAACTGCTTTTCTAGTTGGGTTTCTACTTCTGATGTACTTAAAGAAGTTTTTGCTATTTTTTTAAATATTCTTAGCTATATGTGCCTCAAAATCTCTCTTGGCTTTCCTGACGGTTGCTTTGCATTTAGTTTGCCAGAGCTTGTGTTCCTTTCTGTTCTCCTCAGTAGGAAGAGCCTTCCATTTCTTAAATGAGTTTTTCTTCTTTCCAATCACATCTTTTACTTCATTTGTAAGCCATACCGATGTCCTCTTGGACTTTCCCGGCCTCTTTCTTATTTTAGGAATGCATTTTAGTTCGGCTTGTTTTAAAGTATTTTTAAACAGTTTCCAAGCATTCTGGAGGGATTTGATTTTTTTTTACTGTTCCTTTTAGTTTGTTCTTTACTATTTTTCTCATTTTGGTGAAATTCCCTTTGTGAAAATTTAAGGTCTCTGTGTTAGTTTTCACTGACAGTTTGCTATCCAAACTTAAGTTGAAGGTTATTGTGTTGTGGTCACTGGTACCTATGGGCTCAGCTACAAGGACATCTTGAACGAGATCTTGTTCATTAGTTAGCACCAAGTCCAGAATCCTCTTTCCCCTGGTTGGTTCCATGACCATCTGCTCAAGGGAATAATCAGCTAGCATGTCGAGGAACCTTGTCTCTCTTTCATGCGTAGAACAAGAATTTAGCCAATCTATTCGGGGATAGTTGAAGTCCCCCATTATGACTAATTTATTGCTTTTTGAGGCCTGTTTAATTTCATTTTCCAGATAGCAGTCTGCCTCTGGAGTTTGGTTGGGAGGGCGATAGCAGATCCCTAATGCTAGATTAGTTTTTTGTCCTGGGACTTTTACCCACAATGTTTCTGTAGGTGAGTTTGAATTTTCTTGAAATTCTAATTCATGAGATTCTAGCTCTTCATTTATGTACAAGGCCACACCGCCACCGTTTTTCCCTCCTGTCTTTCCTGTACAGTTTATAACCTGGAATTTTTGTGTCCCAATTGTTTTCCTCTGTCCACCAGGTTTCTGTTATGCCAATAATATCAATATTTTTTTTCTTTTGCCAAACATTCCAACTCCCTATTTTTGTTCGAAGGCTTCTAGCGTTTGCGTACAGACATTTATATTTATTGCTCTGATGCCATTTCAACTTTGGCTGTTTATGAGAATTTGTAGAAGGCCTACCATGTCCTACCTCTTGACTACTTTCTATCTTTTCTGTTGACTCAGCCATGTGTGCGTAAATTTCATCCTCCATACTTGGCGTTTCCCTCTCGAACCGGAAGCTGCCCAGCTCCTGTCGACTTTCCCTAGGAATCAGTTTAAAAGCTGCTCTGAAGCCTTTTTAATATTAATTGCCAGCAGTCTGGTTCCATTTTCGTTCAGGTGTAACTTGTCCCTTTTGTAAAGGTTTGGCTTTCCCAAAACATGTCCCCCAGTTCCTAACAAATCTAAACCCTTCCTCTCGACACCACTGCCTCATCCACACATTGAAGCTCCTGAGCTCTGCTTGTCTGGCTGTCCTGCGCGTGGAACCGGTAGAATTTCCGAGAATGCTACCTTGAGGTCCTGGACCTTAATCTTCTACCTAGCAATCTAAATTTGGCTTCAGGGCCATCCGTTTGGCCTTCCCAATGTCATTGGTACCGACTTGTACCACGACTGCTGGGTACACCCCGGCACTTACTACCCGCCTATCTAGATGCCTCGTGATGTCCGCAAACTTTGCACCCGGCAGGCAATTTACCATGCGGTCATCACATCCATCACAAACCCAGCTTTCTATGTTCCTGACAATCGAATCGCCCACTACAAGAAGCCCCCCTCCTACCACCCGTTGAGAAGTATCCTCGGTGCAAGAGGATATGGGCACATCCTCCGAGGAAGGGGTCCCAACTAAGGGAGCCGGTCCCTCTTCCTCAGACTGATGTCCTCCTGCCCAAGACCCCCATTTTCCAAAGCAGCTGGAGGGCTGCTCAGAACTGAGTGGGATGCTCCTATTTCATCCCTGGAGATCTCTTTCCTCCTGCCTCACTTCCTCTCTGTGCTTCTCCATGTCTGCTACCTTGGCTTCAAGGGACAGAACACGTTCCCTGAGAGCCAGGAGCTCACTGCAGCGACTGCACACCCAGGACTTCTGCCCAGCTGTCACAAACACCGACTTAGAACTGCCCCTTTAACACACACACGGAGACGTAGCAAAGGCTAACTACTTTATTGAGTATAAAAACAGTCCAAAAGGTGTATAGTCCAATAAATGCAAGTGTTCAAAGTATAGAGTCAATAGTCCAAAGTATAATAGCAAATAGCTTGAAGCGAGGCAAGGCTCCGCAAACCAATGCGGATCAGGAAACAGGACAAGGTTTCGCAATCCAATGCGAATCAGGAACCAGGGCAAGGTGCCGCAAACCACTGCGGCTCAGAAACAAGGCAAACGCAAGGCAAGACTTGATGAACACTGTTAACTTGTGGTCCCACCCCGCTTCGCTCCTATTCAGTATAGACGTGGCCGGAGAACTGAGGATCAGTTCCCACGGTGCCGTACTTATTCCCTCGGCCGGGACCCCCGACTATATAGGGCCCGGCGCCTACAGTCTCTCTACTTTCCGAACGGTGACGGTCTAGGGACAGATGCCAGCTCCTCCTGCCCTCCTCTATGTCCCTGCGCCTGTTATGAGAACGGCCCCGCTCTTCCAGCCTAGTATCGCTATCTTCCTGAGAAGCAGCCTCCCCGAGTTTCCCATCCGCTAGCCTCCATCTGCTGCTCGGCTAGCTCCTGGGAACCTCGGCCATTTGGGAATTCATAACTATCTCCGCTATCTGCTTCACTGCCTCCCATCTCCACCTGGTCCGCTCCTTCCCGGGAGAATGCTCCCATTCGAAATCCCAGGCTAAACTCTCTGCCGGTGGACTGGGCAAAGGCACGCTGACCAATCTTGCTCTGGGCCTTCCAACTCATCCTCCAAGTCCCTTTCAGCCTGTGCGGGTCCCAATGCCAACGGGACCCCCGGTGCATTACCCCTCCCCCGTGGCCCGGGCGGACCCATGGGTGCTACACTAGCAGGCAGATAGTCATACATGTGACACTCAATGCAAAACACTGGTAAGCCCCCCTCCCACTGCTGGTTGACTACCTCCATTTCTTGTTAATATGTTTTTATAATTTGACTCCTTTATTCTAGATAATTAGACTTTTTTTTTTTCCCTTTTTGACGATTTACTGTTTGTTTTGGTCTTGATTAACTTTTTACAAGTCTTTGGATATTTCTTTTCTTTCTTTCTTTTACTTGTTACAGGTTTATGTTGTATCGCGCAATGAAATATATTTAGTCCATCCAAAATAACGAGTAACTAACAGCTAATGTGCCCATTCAAAGCTTGTGTGTGCAGATGTCCGTATACAAGCTTTGAATGGACACATTAGCTGTTAGTTACTCGTTATTTTGGATGAACTAAATATATTTGTATTGAATAAGGTCTGTTCTTTCATAATTGTGACTTGGATTCTGAGAAATACCTTTAGAAATAATTAATATTAGATGTTTTTCATCCAGTTAGTCCATTCCCTTTTTGGTATCCAAGCCTCTGCCCTGCTCCTGACGCCTGGCAGAAGCGAGAGAGAGAGGCGGGAGGGAGGGGGGATCGAGGGAGGAAGGCAGGCAAGAGGAAGAAGGCGAAGGGCCTGAGGATGCGGCGGGGAGGGGTGGGCCGGGGGCTCCTGATGCGCTCGGCGGGCGGGAGAATTCGCCCCTTCCCAGCCCTTCCCAGATGGCGCTCGGGAGAGCTGCCTTCCTCCTCCAATCACGAGTGGGGCCTGAGAGACGTCACTCCCTCCCTCCGTCAGGAGAAGAGGAGGGGGCCAATGGAAAGCCAAGGGGCGGGACCAAAAAATAATAATAAAAAATAATAATTAAAAAAATTAAAAAATAGTTTTTTACTAAAAAAAATTAAAATATTTTTAAAAACATTTTATTTCTTGCAGGAGGGTAGGGGGCCGTGCCCAAGGGGCTGGGGGGCCGTGTACGGCCCCCCGGGCCGCCAGTTGGACAGCCCTGAGAAAAGGAAATATCTCCTTTTCTGGGTAGCAAAAGGCAAGAGCCCACCCTGGAAGAACATAAAAGAAATATCTATCACCTGTGCTCTCTCTGCTGGAGAACCGCTTTTGGACTTTTGGAATGTCTTTATAAGAAAATGGGGAAGGCTATATGCAGCAGAGGCAGCACAAGTACTACCTGTCTGCAAAATGCCCACAGCTTATCCATGGGTCATGTAAAAATCCATAATTTTGATACACACACCTCATTGTTTTCATCTTATACATGAGGTTGAGTTCTTCATAAGTATATATAGCAGTGGTGATTTATACAATGTATTTGCATATCAGCTTTGTAAAGCTTTGTTCATGGCAATTATCAAAGAAATTGTGTAACTATGGGCCTACAAGGGGGGACCTATTGACTAGAAGCAAAATCCAAGAAAGTGGTTCTGCTTAGAGCTGTATTTCCATCAGTCATCATAATCTGCGATCGCTCATATCAGAGTATGATGATCTTCCAAGTGTAATGTTTTAGCCGTGAGTCCTTAGGTGATTGTAGAGACCCATTCTTGATCCGTATGTTCTTCCACAGTAAGAACATCACTTTCCAGGTGGAAGGCTTGGCTTGTTGCACCCTCCTCTTGACCCGTTTCTCGCTTTCACCCTCCATTTGTGCCTCTTCAAATTCCACAGCACTGTTTGGTCACAGCTGATCTCTAGTTAGAATGCTCAAGGACCAGGGCTTCCAGTTCTCAGTGTCTATGCCACAGTTTTTAAGGTTGGCTTTAAGCCCATCTTTAAATTTCTTTTCCTATCCACCAACATTCCGTTTTCCATTCTTGAGTTGGGAGTATAGTAACTGCTTTTGGAGACGGTGATTGGGCATTCAGACAACGTATCCAGTCCAGCAAAGTTGATGGCAGAGGATCATCTCTGGTGGTCTTTGCTTCTTCCAGCACACTGACATTTGTCCGCCTGTCTTCCCAAGACATTTGCAGGATTATTCAGAGGCAATGCTGATGGAATCGTTCCAGGAATTAAGTGTGATGTCTGTAGACGGTCCACGTTTCGCAGGCTTATAACGGTTGGGAAGACAATAGCTTTATAACAAACATTTTGGTCTACCTATGAATGTCCTGTTCCTCAAACACTCTCTGCTTCATTTGGAAAAATGCTGCACTTGCAGAGCTCAGACAGTGTTGTATTTCAGTGTCAATGTTGACTTTTGTTGAGAGATGGATGCCAAGGTAGCAAGGAAATGTTCAACATTTTCTAACCTTACAGCATTAAGCTGTATTTTTGGCATTGCAGAGCAATTGACTAGTACCTGCTTAAAGAGCACTTTGGTTTTTCAGTGTTCAGTGAGAGGCCAAGCGTTTCATATGCTTCTACAGTGATGTTTAGCATGGCTTGTGGGTCTTCTTCTGAATGAGCACAGATTACGTTATCATCAGCATATTGGAGTTCTGTGACTTTGGTTTTGGCTTCCGGTCTGCTGAGGTTAAGTATCTTGCCATCTGTTTGATAGATAATATCCATGCCGGCAGGAAGCTTCTCATCAACAAGGTGCAGTATCATAGTGATGAAGATGGAGAATAAGGCTGTTTGACACCTCATTTCATCTTAAATGGGTCATTTCGGGAGCCACTGCTGTCCAAGACTGTTGCCAACATGGAGGAGCCACAGGATGTTCACAAATTTGTCAGGGCATCTGATCTTTGGAGGATGGTCCAGAAAGCACAGCGATTCATTGTGTCGAATGCCTTTGCAAGGTCAATGAATGCCATGTACAGAGGTTGATTTTGTTCCCTGCAATTTTCTTGGAGCTGTCATGCAGTGAAGATTATATCCACTTTTCTTCTGGAGGGGCAGAAGCCGTTCTGGGATTCTGGAGGATGACTTCTGAAATAGGTAGTAGGTGGTTTGCAAGGATTCTTGTGAACATTAGAAGGGAGATACCTCGTTCGTTTCCACAGCCTGTTCTTTCCCCCTTTTTGAAAAGCGTGATGATAGTGGCATCTTTGAAGTCTGCTGGGATTTGCTCGGTCTCTATCAGTAGAACCAGGAGGGTAGTGATTTCCTCTTCCCTGGCTACACTACACCCCAAAACTATTCCTCAGAACCAGTTATCAAATGGTAGTAAGGACTGGCTGCAGGGCCATGTGCAAGGTTGTGTCTGCAATGTTGGTGGTCGGTCACGCACTAGTATGTCATTAGTTGTAGGCCTACATTTATCTATTATTAAAATAGTTTCCCCAGAATGTTCCTAAAACATAAAATAATGTAATATAAATTCATCATGATACGTATATCTCTGAAAAGGATCAGCTCCTATGGCTACTTTTTTTGGAGTACAGTATTACTGGCAGGTCTTCTCATGGACAATGACGCCTTTTCATTTTTTTTCTTGTTATGGATTAGCAGAAAAACAATGCATTCTCTAATTGAAAATGTTTTTGAATTTCTTTATACCTGAGATATCAGAAGCCTTTTAAATAATAACAACAACAACTTTATTTATATTCCGTCCTATCTCTCCAAAGGGACTCAGGGTGGATTCCAGATATAAAAGGTAAACATTCAATGCCCAAACAAAACAACAATACACCCATAATAACGAAAATTGACAACCCAACATATAAAAACAAATTATCCCTCTCTCATGCTAATTCATACAGTTTTAATGTAATCATAGGTCCTCTGTACATATGGTGGAAAAAGTACTATTTGATAGAAATCCTTCCATGGTCATTGTCATGGTACATTATTTTTCTGCTTGCTTTGTGAATTAGGTCACTTGACTCATTTATCACCAGGAAACCTGCAATTTTGCATACCACTCTGTCTCTAACCCAAATTCACTAAGAACATATGTATTGTATATATAATCCAGTTTTACCTGTTTAGCTGTCATGTCTTCTAATTAGACCTGGGAGTTTTAATTTCATGATGAGAATTTGGATGATCAGTAATACAAAAATGTAATTGTCTGTGCATTCAAACCCCAGGGGTCTTGGATAATGGAAGAAAACCATGCCTTTTAGATTAGTTTTAAACAGGATTACCTTGGTAGGATAGCAAATGTTCTCTAAAGAAAAAGTTGACAAACATTTTAAGCTTATTGCAGTGTAGCTCTATGGCTGAGATGCATATAAAGTTAACTGGGAAACTCTTCCTATTATATATTGTCAGTCCCCTATTCTATATATAGCTCTGTTCATTAGCTTTTAAATGTTACTTATGTAGCTGGCTTGGTATTGTTCAGGTTTACAGGCAGCCTAAAGAAGTAGCAAGATCAGGTGTTAATTTGAGGAATGGGGCCATGGTGGAATCCATCAGAGAAAAGGTAACCAGTGATTAAATTCCTTGGTAAATTCTATGTCAGTGGCTCCAGTCTATGGAGCTGCTACTTTAAAGATATGTGTTTGATGGTCTGCCTGCAGTGTGTGAATCAACTATAAGACAATTCACTTTTAAATGACGATTTGCAAAGTTGTGTCATGACCAGTTGTCTGGGCCACCAACTCTGCATAGTTTTGAACAGTATTTTCATGGTTTTTTATCCACGTGAATATCCACCAAGAGGTGTTCAGAAGTTGGCTAATTTGAGTTTCAAATGCAGTTGTTCTAAACCTTTGTCTTTAGGTCACAACTAACTTTGTGAAAAATTGTTAATGTTTTAACCTTCATGTGGCCAAATTACTTTTAAAAATTAATTACTGTTAGTTTTATGAGATCAGAACCAGAGCTTAAAGGAACACTTAACTGGCTTAGTTTTTCAATAACACATGAGAGATGAATATACTACATGCCTTTCAGCTAAGAAAAATACACCTGGAGCAGAGTCACCTAATTTATGCATTGATAGCCTGGAAAAGAAAGTGAACAGAGGAACAGCAGAATCTGTAGTTGAAACATTATTTATGATAGTAGGTTGTGAGAAGGAATAGAAGGATATTTTTAACACAGAAAAAAAGCAATAGGAGTGTCAAATAAAACTCCCTCAGCCCCCACAAACAAAGGCTTGGCAGCAGCTCAGAGAGAGCATATTAGCCCCTCCTAGAAGAGTGACGGCAGCCACTCTTGTGCTGCTGAGACTAAGCCTGAGACTCTGCCATTCTCCTCCTCCTTGTTGACTCTTCCTCACCCCCTAATGGAAGCAGCCCAAATAGATTGTGGATATCTTGGAAAGCAAGAATGAGGGGATGCAGGTTGAAGGCTCAGCAGTAGAGCTGGAGGCTAGCAGAACCCATGAAAGTAGCTCCTACTTCTCAGTCTGTAGAACAAGTGCAAGCAAGTTTCTTTGGGTAGGTTGAGGAAGAGTGAACTGTTCCAGCTTTTGTGGACCTGCAAAGGGAGAGGTTTGCTGTGCAAGTCTTTCCGCTTTACTGAGAAACAAGCCAGCAACAGGTAACATCCCGAGAATTTAGGATTTAACGAGTTGGTTGCAACGTCAGTTCCAGAAGCTATGACCTCGTACTCTTGCTATCTTCTATTCCTGAAATCTAGACTTTGGCTTATAGATTCTGGTTTAACCTTGTACTCTGAACCCTCTGGCATTTGGCTTACGACCTGGAATAGACGCTAGGCTTCTCTGTTGTGTTACCTACTATTGCTTTGCCTCTTGGTTGGACTATGAGATTAACCTTGGACTGTTGATTAACACTCTGCTGCTATTTAGAGGTCGAGGCTTCTGATGACAGCAGCCCTGCCACAACTGGGGGGAGGGGGAGAAGAGGAAGAGAACGAGGTGGAGGAAGAAGAGAACCTCAAAGGGCATCTAGTTCAACCCCCTTCAGCCAAATAGGAACAGTCAAGGCCCTCCCAACAGAGAGCTACTGAGCTTCTGTTAAACAACCACCAGAGAGTAGACTCCACTGAACCCCAGGCATTCTTTACTACTCTAGAGTTGGAAAAGAACCACAAAGGGTATCTAATCAAACCCAATTCAGCCACGCAGGAAAACAGAACCAAAGCACCTCTAGATGGTCATCTAGCCACTGTTTAAAGACCGCCAAAGAAATTTAATCACTACAGAAGTGGAGTGCTGATGTTGTTCAAATGTAGTTACTGGTTATAATTGTTTTGTAATTGGCACAATTCTTTGATTCAGTTGCGGTAATTACCAGTAAATAGACAAGTTTCTAGTTAAGAAAAGAAAATCTGTTGACAGTGGTGTTTGTAATGAACT
Organism: Anolis apletophallus; assembly: GCA_030556195.1. Taxonomy (NCBI): domain Eukaryota; kingdom Metazoa; phylum Chordata; class Lepidosauria; order Squamata; family Anolidae; genus Anolis; species Anolis apletophallus. Next base: position 48,528,365 of record JARBWK010000007.1, read on the forward strand.
ACAGTACATTGTGTAGAGCAGGGGTGCTCACTTTTCCAGCATGCGAGCTACTTTCAATTAACAAAGGCAAAAAGATCACCTACCTTATGTGCGCGCACGCTTCATGCGCGCACCCAGCTTCCACGCAGTGCGCCTTGCGTGAGCATGCGCGCGCACACACACATTCCTCCACGGGGGCAGCCTTCCTCTCCACCCGCCCCTCTCTCGCCCGGCTCCATGGCAGATCCGGGCAGATCCGGGCGAAAGAGAGGTGGGAAGAGCGCCTTGCCTCCCCTGCAGGCCTCTCCATCGCTGCCGGAGCCCAGCCCGGATCGGCGCGGCTCCGGCAGCAATGGAGAGGCCTAGGGGGGGGGGCTGGTGCAGCTCTCTTCTACCGCCGCCCGGATCGGAAAGGGAGCTACACCAGGCTTCGCCCCCCTCCCGTAGGCCTCTCCATCGCCGCCAGAGCCGCCAGGATTGGCACGGCTCTGGCAGCAATGGAGAGGCCTACGGGGGAGGACTGGCACGGCTCTCTTCCACTGCCGCCCGGATTAGAAAGGGAGCTGCGCCAGGCCTCGCCCCCCCGCCCGTAGGCCTCTCCATCGCCACCAGAGCCGCGCCGATCTGGGCAGGCTCTGGCAGCAATGGAGAGGCCTACGGGAGGGAGGGGAGGCCTGGCGCGGCTCCCTTCCGATCTGGGCAGCGGGGGAAGGGAGCCGCGCCAGGCCTCGCCTCCCCTGCAGACCTCTCTATCGCTGCCAGAGCCCCGCCCGGAGCGGCGCGGCTCTAGTGGCGATGGAGAGGCCTACGGGAGGGGGGGCATGGCCTGGCGCAGCTCTCTCTCCGATCCGGGCGGCAAGAGCCTCCCAGGCCTCCCCCGTAGGCCTCTCATCGCATCGGAGCCGTGCCAATCCAGGCGGCACTCTGGCAGCAATGCACATGCCTGCAGGGGAGATGAGACCTGGCACAGCTCCCTTCCCCCGCTGCCCGGAGCGGAAGGGGAGCTGCGCCAGGCCTCGCTTCCCTGAAAGTTTCTCCATTCCTGCCAGAGCACCGCCGTGCCGATCTGGGCGGAAGGCAGGAGCAAGAGCACGCCTTCCGCCCAGGCGGCGCTTCTTCCGCCCGCAAGGCATTGCAGGAAGGAGGAAGCGCGGGGCAGGGCCTTTGGAGGGAGCGCCCTGGCTCTCTCTCCTCCAGGGGCAGCTGTGCAGCCTCCGCTGCCACTTCCTCCTTTCTGCAGTGCCCCACCGGTGGAGGAGGCGCTGCGCCGGCGGAGGCAAGAGAAGTGTGGCAACGGGAGCGCGTAGGAGCGCGCACATGGGAGGTGAGGCCTGAAGATCACCTGGAAGAGGGCTGAAGATCGACTAGGTGCTCGCGATCACCGTTCTGAGCACCCCTGGTGTAGAGGGAACTACATAATAATCAAGTGTAGTTCATCAGAAGTGTAAAGGAAAAATTTCCACACCTCATTTATACAGTGAAGATTATATGAAACACACACACAAGCTTAGGTATCCTGCAATGCCTGGGTTAACAATTTTGTAAGAATAAACAAGTTTGTCATGTTGGGTATGTGTGCCAAGTGTGATTGAGGTGTGGGTGGACTGTAATTGCTATTATCTTCTCCCCCCCCCCCCCAATCCCACCAGTATTTAAAGTTGGTCATGCTGTGTATGTCTGCCAAGTTTGATCAAGATCCAGAGTTGGGTTCAGAGTGCTCTCTGCATTTGAATAAACTGGAATTCCTTACAAACCATGTCAATTCTCCACAAACCCCACCAGTATTCAAAGTTAGTTATGTTGGATCTGTGTGCCATGTTTGGTCCAGATCCATCGTTGGTTGGGTTCAGAGTGCTCTCTGGATATGTGTGAAATATAATTCCCAAAATCCAAAGGCAATTCTCTCCAAACCCCGCCAGTATTCAGAGTTGGTCATATTGGGTGTGTGTGCCGGATTTGGTCACAGGACTCACTGGAAGTGGTAGCCAGCTTGGAAATCTCCTACCCACATGCACACACATGCACATTCACACATGTATTTTCATTTTTGATAGAGATTGAGAAAATATACAAGGTGTCCATAAAGTGTCTTTCCCATTAAAATGGTAGAGAGATTTTAAATGGTAAAGAGACTTTATGGACACCCTGTGTATTGTTTGAAACTCTTTTAAGGGATTGGTTTATCTTCCAGTTTGCTAGTAAAACTTAATTCCATTAAAGGTTTGGAAGGCTCTGCCATAGAGTATTTGATAAGCAAATAGTGTTTACTAGACCTGGGTAGGTTCGTCAGAATACTCGTAAAATCGGAATGAATTTGGGTTAAATCCACTTTTGAAGCAGTATCGAAGTGATGTAAGCAACCCGGAAGTAAACTTGCCATTTCGAAGCCGCCACCGCCATTTTTTTCCGATCCAAGCAGTGGATCGGAAAGAAATCAGCCTTAGATTCCCACCCCTCCCGAGGTTGTTTCCCCTCATTGGCTGGAGGCAAGCAATGTAGAGATTGCAAAAGGTCCTGTAGTTTAACAGCAGTTAAAAAATTGCAGTTTCCCTTCCCTGGCGAGTGGTGATGCAAAGAGGGATGAGGTGGGCGTGGCTAAGGACAGCTATTTTTGAGGGCCACGCCCCCAGTGGTAGAGATTGCAAAAGGTCCTGCCGTTAAACTAAATAATAAAATAAAATGAATTTACAAAAGTGTCTAAAGAGAAGGCAGCAAAGCCTTTCCCTGCAATAAAGATAGCACATGCCCACCACAAAAGAGGAGCTTCCATGACTCTCCACATCTTCCTTTTCAGCAAAACATGCGTCTTGGCTCCCCCTGCCCTGCCTTTTGCTGTTTGCCATTTGTCACAATTTTTTCTTTTTGCTGTTTTCCCTTAGCAGGGAATGAACCCAGTGCCCCTGCTTATGAGGACGACGCGTTCTCCCTGAGCCATGATAGCCCTGTAGTAATATCATGTCAAAACTTATACTTCAGTGGGAAGCCAGTTATTCTTTTTCCTGTAGTGGGGTCAGTCTAGCCCCAATTCTCCCAAAACTTGAAGAGATTCTTTCTTTCATTCATCCATTTAGAGTCCCATAGGATTGCTGCACTGAGGAGTCTGGCTAACTAAAGTACTTTGGGAAACTCATGTATATATAATTACCTCAAAAGCTTCGCATGTCTTCTGTTGTCTCATAGTCTTGTGCTCCTGAGACCCCATTCCCTTCCCTTTGGTGAGAAACTCTGTTCTTGCTCCCAAAGAAGGGGGTCAGTCTAGATGTCCCTTGATGTGGTCTGCTCTGTATATGATTTCTGTTCTCGCCCAAATTAACACAGTTTGTGCCACACAAAGTTTCTGGAGTAGAACAACTACTTTCAAAGTAAAGACCACACAAAGAAACAGGAAAAATACTTTCCAAATTCAAACCAGGAACGTATTTCCTTTATTATTTAAAAAATACTTTAAAAAAATATTTTCCCCTGGTAGGGATCGAACCCATGGTCCTGGTTCTTCTGCTTATTAGACAGGCGCACTGCCCCTGAGCCACGCTAGCCCTGTAATAAAACGAAGGCAGAACTTGTATTTAAGCTGGGTCAGTCTATGAAAACTTTTTTTAACTGAAAATTTGCCAAAAATCCATGGATTAGTCAAAAGTTATGAAATTTGGTGAGCTAGCAGTGACCCATGTGTTCTACCACTATAGCAACTTTCATCACAATTGGTCTAAAATGAGGGAGGGACAATCCCCAGAAGTTTTCCCAGTGCCAGTGCTGTTTCTTGCCTACTGCGCATGCGTGTCCGCAATTAATGAATTGATTCCGAAATTTCGAGCTTTTTTTCCAGAAAATTTTGGAAATCATTTCAAAATCGAATCGCCAGCGCCCTCTACATCCGTAAGTTTTGAACCATTTTTCCTTGATCAAACAGGCCTAATTTACATATTAGTACATTAAATGCACAAAGCAAGGACAATACTGGATTGGCCAGCCTAGAATCCAGCTTCTTCTTATATATCATTTCCAAGGACCTGTTTGTCTGGTTCACTGGTTCTCACAATGCCCTGGAGTTTTAACTCATAGTGTCACTAGTCATTGGCCATGTTGGTTGGGGTTTCTGGGGTGTGAAGTCCAAAACGTCTGGAGTACTAAAGTTTAGACTCACTGAACTCGTTTTTCCCATAATCACATATGGTACTGCAGTTGAAAGATAAATTCCTACCAACAACTCTGGGAACCGATACAACTGCTAAGCATTTGATTGTTATTATGTGTCAGTGAAATGAGAAGTGGAGATAGAACAAATTGCTACATCTTTTTAATGGAGATAAATAAGATTTTATTAAGAATGAACTATTTGTAAAAACATTATTTTCATAAAATAATAGGATTGTACGATTACTCCCTTGATAAATCCAATGCAGAATTTACCATCTTCACAGGTATATCTTTCCTTCCCCTTCCTTCTTATTCTTATTTGAAATCTATATGCTCAAACCGTAGAAAACAACCTGGTTCCATCTTTTGTGGAAGCTGTTCCCTAAATTTAGTATCATATGTCTGTTTACAAACCCGTAAAATGAAATTACAATATGAATAAAACAGTGATAACAACAATTCAAAACTTGAAGATTTTTTTTTAAAAGGAAGTTGTGCTCAGTAGGGCTTGCATTGGCTTCAACAGATGTTTCACCTAAGCAGTTCTAGGCACTGATGTTTTGTAGCAGGTGGCCAGTATGAAAAGCCTTGCAGTGCTGCTAAATCTGACCCAGGTTGCTACAGAGTTAAGAGGAAGCAACTGATATTCCCACTGTGGCAACGTTTTTAAAAAAATTAGGATTCTTTGCTAGCCATATTGCCTGCATGAAATATTTGACTGTAAAGTAGTGTGTTGTTGCCTCCTCTATTTAAAGGTTTTTAAGATTTATTAGATAATTATTGTGGTAATGATTTTTGAGTGTGTTACTAAATTTTTATCTAAACTTATTATTCTCAATGGTATTGACAATGTAGAGCAACCCTGCACAAGATATGGCCCTGACCCCCTGACAATTTTGGGCAGCCTGAAGTCATAGGAGTTGTAGTTTTGCAAGGTCTTCAGCCTTCTCCAGCAATGATTGCTGGTGCCTTACCAAACTGCAACCTCCATAGCACTGAAACATGGCCTGACTGACACTTTTTCTCTTTTCAGCACTTCCTTTCAGTGCTACAGAAGCATTGGCTGCTTCATTTCCCATGATCCAAGTTGGCCATCCACAGTCACCAAGATTTGATCCTGAGCGCCGCCGCCACCCCCCCCCCCCCCCCCACAAAGGGTCTGTCCTTGCAAGGCAGCATTATTCAAGTTCCATATCTCTCTTGGGCAGTAACACACCCAACTTACTTGCCTCTTCTCCCAGATAGACTTTTACAGAGACACATGTTCAGAAAGGAGCTCTGCATTTTGTCAGTCCTAAGAGAAAGGGAGCTGAGTGATCAGAAGAAGGAAAAAAAAACAGGATTCTTCTTAGCTTCAATGGTAAAATAAGCTCTTATTTAGGGTGCATTTTTACTGTAAGACTAATACAATATAGACACCGCTTGAATCGTCACAGTTTAATGCTATGAAATCCTGAAAGCTATAGTTTGGTGAGGCACCAGCTCAAAAGCACAAAGACGAGGGAGGGGGGAAGGCTTAGAGGTGGCTTCCCTAGCGGCCGGAGAAAACACAGTACTGCACTTGGGTCTGCAAGGGGAACACCAAGGGCTCCATGCACAGGTTTCCCAAGAGCAAGGTGCACCCCCTGCCCCCATTCCTGGGCCTTTATATTTAGGATATATTAATTGACCCATTAGTACTGCCATGTTGTGTTGGCCTAATGCTGAGAAATCAGTCTTTGAATTTATTAAACTCTTATCTTGAACTAAAGCAGAAGCCATCTAACTCAATAATGTCTATCTCATAAGATAATAATTTTCTAGCATTTACCTATCCTTTTACCTGACATCCTTCTGCTTAAAGATGTGAAGATTCAACTTGAGGGCTTGTGCATGTAAGGCATATCCACTTTCCCTTGAGTTGTAGTATAATATTGTATTATACTGCTTTTTAAAAAACACTGTAAAAAGTATAATCCTTAGTGACTTAGCATAGCTCTGTTATCCAAGACATGCATTTATGTCACCTGTGTTATGCCTACACAGGTACTAAGACTGCCTGCTTACATTTTTTTAGCGCTATGACATTGTTCTCAGGCTGTGCAGTTCATAGGTAGAATATAAATAGGAATATCAACTGGACAGATGGCTTCCTAATACCAAGCACCTAAAATCACAAACGAGAGTCAAGGATCTGTTAGATTTATTCACAAGCCAATCTCCTTTTTGAGGTGGGAAGTGTCCAGCCTGTCTGCATTAGCTACTTTAATTTGCCAGTAAAGTAGATGCATTATATAGATGAACAGCAACCTCTTTCTAATTCTCAATACAAAATTATATTGCATTATTTTACAAATTCAAAGATTTTTTCCCCTATTCTTTGTTAATTCCAGCTGTTAATGCTCCAAGATACAATCAGGAGTCTGTCTACATAACCTGCAGATTTCCAAAGAATTGTCAGTTATTATTGCATAGTAGATGCTCTTTTTGTTTGCTCAGGCCAATGCAAATCACACACCAAGTGATCTATTGACCTCTAGATTCTTAAAGTATTTATTAACTTAGGAGATAATGAGAGAATGCTTACATAGATATAACTCTTCTTGTTTCTCCTAAGTGGTAGCTTTCTTTTAACAACAAGGACTATAGGAATTAGAGTTCTTATCATTGTTCAGTACTGTATGAATACTTACATTTCCTCTGAATTGTCTCTTTTTCTCATCTGAAGAGTTTTATGTTTTGTTATCACCTGTTTGCCATAATACCAGATATTTCTTAGCTTTATGTTTTGACGTGCTGCAAAATTAGTGGCGGAGTCCCCGGTGGCGCAGCAGGTTAAACTGCTGAGCTGCTTAACTAAGGTCAGTGGTTCGAATCCGGGGAGTGGGGTGAACTCCCGCTGTTAGCCCCAGCTTCTGCCAACGTAGCAGTTCGAAAACATGCATATGTGAGTAGATCAATAGATACTGCTTCGGTGGGAAGGTAACAGAGCTCCATGTAGTCATGCCCAGCCACATGACTGTAGAGGCATCTATAGACATCACTGGCTGTTTGGCTTAGAAATGGAGATGAGCACCACTCCTCAGAGTTGGACACAACTAGACTTAATGTCAAGGGGAAACCTTTACCTTTTAAATTAGTGGCAGCTGTGGCCATAAATTCTAGCTGCTATACCAACTACATTATGCCTTGAATACAGTAAACCCAACCATCCAAATATAGTATTAGGTGAGGCTATAGAAGGATTAAAGATGCTCTAAAGATCAACACACCATAGAAACCTGGAATGTAAGATCTGTGAGCCAGGTCAAACTGAATGTTGTTATTGATGAGATGTCAAGACTAAAGGTAGACATTCTGGGGGTCAGCGAACTGAAATGGACTGGAATAGGCCACTTCACATCAGATCTACTACTGCGGACAAGAGGAACACTGAAGAAATGGAGTAGCCTTCATAATTAATAAGAAAGTCGCTAAAGCAGTGCTTGGATACAATCCAAAAAATGACAGAATGATCTCAATTCGAGTGAAAGGCAAGCCTTTTAACATTACAATGATCCAAATATACGCCTCAACCACAGCTGCTGAAGAAGCAGAAATAGATCAGTTCTATGAGGATCTGCAGCACCTACTGGATAATACAGCAAAGACATTATTTTCATTACAGGAGATTGGAATGCTAAGGTGGGTAGTCAAATGACAATTGGGATCACAGGCAAGCATGGTCTGGGACAACAAAATGAAGCGGGACGTAAGTTGATAGAATTTTGCCAGGAAAACTCACTCTGTATAACAAACACTCTCTTCCAACAACCCAAAAGACGGCTCTATACATGGACTTCACCAGATGGGCAATACCGAAATCAGATTGACTACATCCTTTGCAGCCAAAGGTGGCGGACATCCATCCAGTTGGTGAAAACAAGACCTGGGGCTGACTGTAGTTCAGATCATGAACTTCTTATTGCTCTTTTTAGAATCAGACTAAAGAGATCAGGGAAAACACACAGACCAGTTCGATATTTATTTATTTATTATTACATACATTTCTAACCCGCCCTTCTCCTTACATAAGCATCCGATGATGCTATCCACATATATACCAATAAAATCACAATTAAAACAATAAAATCCATTTAAAACATTATACAGATTCAACAGTAAATTCATTAACAATAAATGAATGTGCCAATACTCCAAAATCAAGTCAGGAGAATCCAGTGTCGCAATGTCCAAAAAAAATTCTCTTTCATATTGCCGTTCCCCTCTAGTTAAACCCCTGCTTCCAGAGCCAGGTCTTCAGTTGTCTTCTAAAGGAAAGGAGGCAGGTGGCCAACCTGATGTCCTTAGTTAGGGAGTTGGGGGGCCACTGCCGAAAATGCCCTGTCACTCGACCCCACCAACCGCGTTTGCAAAGGTGGCGGGATCAAGAGCAGGGCCTCTCCTGATGATCTTAAGCTTTGTGATGGTTCATAGCAGGAGATACGTTCGGACAGGTAATCTGGGCCAGAATCGTTCAGGGCTTTAAAGGTTAAAACCAGCACTTTGAATTGTGCTCAGGAGCTGGTCGGCAGCCAGTGGAGCTGGCGCAACAGAGGTGTAGTGCACTCCCTGTATGCCACTCCAGTTAACAGCATGGCTGCCGACCGTTGAACTAGTTGAAGCTTCTGAGAGGTTTTCAAAGGCAGCCCCAGGTAGAGAGCATTGCAGTAGTCTAATCGGGATGTAACCAGAGCGTGGACCACCATGGCTAAGTCAGACTTCCCAAGGAACAGGTGCAGCTGGCACACAAGTTTTAATTATGCAAAAGCGCTCCCGGTCACCGCCAAGACCTGGGGTTCCAGGCTCAGCAATGAGTCCAGGATCACTGCCAAATGGCGATGTCACTAACATTCCTAGCAAATATGCAGTGGAGGTAAAGAACAGATTTAAGGGACTAGATTTAATAAATAGAATCCCAGAAGAACTATGGACAGAAGTCCGTGACATTGTTCAGGAGGTGGCCACAAAGTACTCCCCAAAGAAAAAGAAAACCAAGAAGACAAAATAGTTGTCTGCTGAGACACTGGAAGTAGCCCAAGAAAGGAGGAAAGCAAAAGGAAACAGTGATAAGGGGAGATATGCCCAGTTAAATGCATAATTCCAGAGATTAGCCAGAAGAGATTAGGTACTTTTTTTAAACAAGCAATGCATGGAAGTGGAAGAAGGCAACAGAATAGGAAGGACAAGAGACCTCTTCCAGAAAATTAGAAACACTGGAGGTAAATTTCAGGCAAAAATTGGCATGATATAAAAACAAAGATGGCAGGGACCTAAGAGAAGCTGAAGAGATCAAGAGAAGGTAAGGTGGCGAGACAATACAGAAGATCTGTATAGGAAGGATAATAATATCGAGGATAGTTTTGACAGTGTGGTGAGTGAATTAGAACCAGACATCCTGAGGAGTGGGGTTGAATGGGCCTTAAGAAGCATTGCTAACAACAAGGCAGCAGGAGACGACCGGATCCCAGATGATGCTGTCAAGGTGATGCATGCCAGCAAATATGGAAAACACAAGAATGGCCGCCAGACTGGAAAAAATCAACTTATATCCCCATACCAGAAAAACAAAATGCTAAAGAATGCTCAAACTTTCGTACAGTGGCTCTTATTTCTCATGCCAGCAAGGTAATGCTCAAGATCCTGCAAGGAAGACTCCAGCAATACATGGAGAGAGAGAGTTGCCGGATGTACAAGCTGGGTTTAGAAAAGGCATAGGAACGAGAGACCAAATTGCCAATATCCACTGGATAATGGAGAAAGGCAGGGAGTTTCAGAAAAAACATCTATTTCTGTTTTATTGACTACTCTAAAGCCTATGACTGTGGATTATAATAAATTGTGGCAAGTTCTTGGTGGTATGTGCATACATACCAAATCACCTTGTTTCTCTCCTGAGGAATCTGTATAATGACCAAGTAGCAACAGTAAGAACTGACCATGGAAAAACAGATTGGTTCAGGATTGGGAAAGGCGAATAGCAAGGTTGTATACTCTCACCCAACCTATTCAACTTGTATGCATAACACATCATGCGATGTGCGGGGTTTGATGAATGCAAGGCTGGGGTTAAAATTTCTGGAAGAATCATTAACAACCTTAGATATGCAGATGATACCACTTTGATGGCCGAAAGCGAGGAGGAGCTGAGGAGTCTTCTAATCATGGTGAAAGAAGAAAGTGCAAATAACACAAGGGGGGAGTAGCAATGTAACAATACACACAACGAGCACTCTTAGGTATCAAAATTCAAATGTTATAAACATTTGAATTTTGATACCTAAGAGTGCTCGTTGTGTGCATTGAAAGAAGAAAGTGCAAAAGCTGGGTTATAGCTAAACGTAAAAAAACAAGATTATGGCAACAAGACTGATTGATAACTGGCAAATAGAGGGAGAAAACGTGGAGGCAGTGGCAGACTTTGACAGTGCAGCCAGGAAATCAGAAGACGTTTACTTCTTGGGAGGAGAGCAATGACCAATCTTGATAAAATAGTGAAGAGTAGAGACATCACACTGGCAACGAAGATCTTCATCGTAAAAGCAATGGTATTCCCCATAGTAACCTGCAGATGTGAGAGCTGGACCATAGGGAAGGCTGAGCGAAGGAAGAGAGATGCTATTTATTTATTTATTTATTTATTTAAGGTTTTAATACATATAGCAAAATAAGTCAAGGGGAGGATAGAAAGCGAGTGAAAGAAAAGTATTGAAAAGAGAGTGGATCGAGGGTGGGGACGGGGATAGGAAAAGAGGGGATGTGAGGAAAAGAGAGGATGGTAAGGAACAGAATAGGAGTAGGTTAAAATAGAGGAAAAGAAAAACGATAATAGGTGACTCCCAATCCAGTCCACAGGGTTTGTAGTACTTGAGTTTATGCTTCTTAGTCGGCATTAAGTAGTTTGCCAGCCTCCCTTTTTTCCTGCCCAGTTTTGCTCTCCTTTGCTCTTGTCGATGATTTCTCCTTAAAAGTTCACTGCATTCAAGTATATTTTTAATTGTTTCCAATCTATTCTACTGTTAGGGTTTTGGTCTGTTACTATGCTTTTTAGGATGTCCAAGTCCATTATCTCTCTTAATCTCAACAGCCAATCTTCTACCTTCAACGGGGTTTTGCTCTTCCAGTTTTTGGCTATTTCGATTCTCACCGCTGCCGACAAGTAGAAGAATATTTTGTCGCCATTCCACTCAATTTCAAAGTCCATGATGTTAAGCAAGTAGTAATCTGGTTTTAATTCCAATTCGTATTTAAGAATTTTTTCTACATGGGAGTGTACTTCCTTCCAGAACTTCTTGATCTTCTTGCACATCCACCAACAGTGGATGAATGTACCTTTACGTTCTCCACATTTCCAACAGCTGTCCTTTAAGTTTTTATAGTATTTTGCTAAACTCGCTGGGGTATGGTACCAATGAAAAAACATTTTGTGCCAGTTTTCCGTAATGTTGGTGAATCCCGAGTATCTTATTTTTACCTTCCATAAGACTTCCCAGTCTTTAAGGAGTATGGAGTGGCCAAGTTCTTGGGCCCACTTTACCATGGTGTCCTTGATTAGTTTGTTTTCTGTGTCCCATTCTAGGAGCTTATTGTATAGAAGGGATATTGTTTTCTTCTCATATTTCATAATTCTATCCCATGGTGTCTCCTGAGCTTCGAAGTCCTTCTTTGCATCTTGCTTAAAAAGCTCTTTTACCTGGGCATATTGAAACCAGGTGAGATCCATCTCCTGATCACAGAGAGCCTCCAATGGCTTTAATTGCCATTTCGCCGATGTTTTTTGGATGAACTGTTTGTACGTGAACCAGTTGTGGGCTGGGACCTCCTTCATGTGCTGGGCTTCTAAGGGCGATACCCATAGTGGTGTTTTTTGATAGAAATTATCTTTATATTTCCTCCAAGGCTTAATTAGGGCCGCCGTAATAAAATGATTAGTAAAATTCTTCTCAATTGTGGCCTTGTCATGCCAGAGGTAGGCATGCCAGCCTCGGCGCAAGTCTGATCCTTCTACTGTGAGGATTTTACTTTTCTTCAGGGTGGCCCAGTCTTTTACCCAGCTTAGGGCTGCCGCTTCGTAATACAACTGAAAGTTAGGTAGTGACCGGCCCCCTCTTTCCTTCTTGTCACACAAAATTTTATAGTTGATCCTTGCTTTTTTACCTCCCCAAACAAGCTTAAGGATGTCCGTCTTCCAGGTCTTAAAGCTGTAATTCGTTCTTAATACCGAGATATTTTGAAAGAGAAACCTCATTCTTGGAAGTATACTCATTTTGGTGGCTGCTATTCTTCCGGTCAGGTTCAGGTTGAGGTACTTCCAGTTTTCCAACTTCTTTTTAATATTCTCCCAGGTTTTTTCGTAGTTGTTCTTTAGCAGCTGATTGTTGTTCGCAGTTAAGTAGATCCCAAGGTATTTTACTTTTTTGGTTATTTCGTAATTGGAGATTTCATGCAAGAGATCCCTTCTCTGGAAGAGAGATGCTTTTGTACTGTGGTGTTGGAGGAAAGTTCTGAGAGTGTCTTGGACCGTGAGAAGATCCAATGAGTCCATACTTCAGGAAATAAAGCCCGACTGCTCATTAGAGGGAAGGATAGTAGATGCAAAGATGATGTACTTTGGCCACATAATGAGAAGACAGGAAAGCTTAGAGAAGACAGGGATGCTGGAGAAAATGGAATGAAAAAGGAAAAGGGGCCAACTAAGGGCAAGATGGATGGATGATGTCCTCGAAGTGACTGGCTTTGCTCCTGACAGAGCTGGGGGAGGTGACGGCCGATAGGGAGCTCTGGCATGGGCTGGTCCATGAGGTCACGAAGAGTGGAAAGCGACTGAACGAATAAACAACAACAACATAGATGTTTTGTTTGCCTGGTTTTTAGACATATCTTTCATTGCTTTTATCTCTTGTAAAAAAAATCTGATTATATTTTATCAGCTGCCCAATGGAAAAAAGTAAAACTAAATTGCAACATTGGTGAGATAACCAAATATCTCACATATGACTATATCAAGATACTGCTATGAATATTTAGTTCTCTTACTTTTCTTCTGCTTCACAAGTGTCTCAGCAAAGATCACTTCAACATCTCAGGATTACATGGTCATGGGGACACGTATCTTGTGACAACATAACAGACTAATTTTGGGATGGGTCAATGAAGCTAAAGTGGTCATGAATTAAGCGCTTAAAAATCATCAAGAGGAGCTTCTTGAAACAAAGTGAAAGCTTATTAAAATACTATCAACCTCAATGAAAATGGCAGGATATAAATATATATTTGTCCGGTTTCTTTCTGCTGCTGACATATGCTACTTTGACTTCATACTATCAAGTCAACAGGGCAGTATGAATCCAGAGACCTCCGTCTCTGATATAGAGTAACCTGACTCTGATGAAGTCTTTGAAGTTTCAAGACTGAGCAGTGAGGCTACAAGCCTGAGAGCCACTGGGAACCTCATTGGATTTGGAATCCCATTTAAAATCGGGTTAATCAGTGAGCAGTTAACAGCTTAGCAAATTCTATAACAGCTATCCATCTCATGTAAAGTTTTCCTAGCAACAGATCTGTTTGGGACTTGAATTATGTTAAATGAATTAGCATAATCCCTGGTAAAACAAATAGACAAACCTTTTGCTATTGAATGGAATAGCCAAGTTACAAAAGAACTTGAAATCATCGTATCTATCACTGTCAAGTTATAATAGAAATCCAAGCTTTATAACTCTGTAGGTTACTCACATGATTTATTTTGAGTTGAGAAATATAAAATCCAGCTAGGCAAACATAATTGGACTTCTTAATGTTGTGAGACCTTTCTCTTTTCTTTCCTTTTATCTAGAAATCATATCACAATGATGACACTTTATTTTAAGCTTCTTGAAGACTGCATTTGTGCACATCTGACAGCTCAAAAGCATATTTTAATGTACGGGTGCATTTAAATTGGCTTGACAGCTGCTATACTTTTTGTCAATGTTACAGAGCAATAAACCTTCCCCTGACTGTTTAAAATACTTACGATATCATGGCATCTCATTTATTTCTATGTGCATCACAATAATGAATAATGTTCTCAAACACTGTGAAATTTGAACACAGGTTTTTGTCTCCGTTCTCTTAACTTAGTAGAATCTGATCCCACAACTTCACTGAAGGAAAACTGATGGGGAAATTTGTGGGTAATATTATATGTTTCCCACCTAGCCCAACTCAAAAACATTTTTGGTCTCTCCCCAGGCATAACTTCTCTAGCATGGGCCACCTGCCAAGCTCAAGTGGGAAATTTCTTAGGTTTCTTGCAATTTGCAAGATTTGGGGGTAATACTTGTTTTCTTTCTTCCTCCTAAAAGATTTTCACATTATTTCTCTCTTAGGAAAACCATACAATCATTTCCTGCCTTCAAAAACAAAATAAAACCATCTTTAGACATCCTGAGTTTTTCTCTTTTATACAGTATAAGTTTGAAAGATCAAGCATGTTGCCCTTCCTTGCCAGTTCTTATTTCTGTTGCCCCCATTGAACACTAAGGACTCAAGAGATGGAGGCAAAGGCATGTGAACTTCACTAGATAGAGGCTGAGCATTTTGAGCACAGTGCCGAATGAAGGCTCCCTCAGCCTTGGCATGTCTGGATTTGATATGTCTGAAGCAGAACTGTAAAGACCTGCCAGTTTCACTGTGCAGTTTTGGCTGGCCACAGTTATTGTCCAATACAGAATCAGAGCTTGCCTCGGTCTTCTCCATCCACTCTGATCTCAGCAAAGAAAGCTGACAAATGTCTACTTGACTGGTTGCTGACTGGATGCTCTAAAGCAGAGCTTACCAAACATTCATGTTGCTTTTTAGACACGCATCCCTTCGTGACATGGTAATTCAATTTTACTAGCAAACTGGAGATTAATTCAACCCTTTATCTTATAATATATATGATATTTATATATACATTTAATATAATTTTCGCCTTGTAAACGAGGTTTAGAAATCCAGCCTGTTCTAAAAAGGTCCGTAGAAGGAAGCTCCATTGGACTCTGAGTCTATAGTTTAGTAGAGTTGGAAGAGACACCCAAAGGGCACCTAGTCCAATCCCCTTCAGCCAAGCAGGAATGCATAATCAAAGCACCCTTGAAAAGCTAGCCTCTGTTTAAACACCTCCAGAGAGGTTTAATCACTACAGAAGTGAAGTGCTAGTGCTGTTCATTTGCACAATGACTTCATTTGCACAATTTTTCGATTGAGTTGCAGTAATTACCACTAAAATGAATAAGCTAATTAAGAAACGAAAATCTGGTGACAATGATTTTTGTGATGAACTACATGAAGCAGCTATAGAGGAAACTACACAATAATCAAATGTAGTGCATAAGAAGTGTAAAGAAAGAATGTCCAAACCTTGTTTATACAGTAAAGATTATATACATATATGAAACTCTTATAAGGAGTTGGCTTAATTTCGAGTTTGCTGGTAAAACTGAATTGCCGTGTTGCATAAGGATGCATGCCTAAAAAGCATGTCACCAACATGACAAGTTTGGAAGGCTCAGCACTAGACCAGGCATGTTAGGAATTCTGGGAGTTGAAGTCCAAAACACCTGGAGTGCCAAAGTTTGCCCATACCTCTTCTAGACTCTGTTTGTCGTGTGGCCACTTAGGCAACCTCGCTGGCATTTGTATCCTAGAATGTACTCCAGAGTTTCAGATGACACTGCCTTTTATAAGACTGACTTATACTCACGTATCCCATAAAAATTCTCTTTCCTTTGACCTACCCTCAAACTGTTCTTTCTGATACTGTGTATACTGCCAAGGTCAGTTTTTTCAATGTTTGATTTGCACATTTGAATTTTATTGAATCATTGAATGTTTCTGATGAACAGAATATTTGTTGCTGTTGCTTCTCGGACTACTGATAGTTTAAAAAGGCTACCTTTGCACTTTGCATATACTTTCCAACATATGCCTTAGCTTTCCAGTCCCCAGTTGTGAGATTTACAGAGACCATGAAGAAGAAGGGCATATTGCATTCCTGTAACTGTGTTTCTTTGAGTGGTCATCTGTCAATTCACATAACCCTGCATTTCCCTCCCTCTGGTCCGTGCCACTTTGGTTTCTCTTCCAGCTGCAGCCATGGAGCTGAGGAGTCTTCCGGTACAGGGGCAATTTATTCCTGGAGGAGAAAGGACAGGGTTACCTCCAAAGTTTGGTAAAGTTTCTATTACAGACCTGTGCAGGCTCAGTATACCCAGTTGTGTGAATTTACAGATGATCAGACAAAGAAACACAGTTACAGATATGGCAGCATGTCCTTGTTGCCATCTTATGCCTTGTGCAACCGAGCATGTACTAACCTGAAAGCTCTCAAAAAGTACATTGCAACAGTCTGTGCTGCTGATGTGTCTTTATCAGAAAAATAGTTCCCTTCCTTTTCCTTTCTCTTTTAATATTTATTCAAGAGAGTGTGCTGCAAACCTTTAAAATTGGTTTATAACTTTGTGTGTCTTTACTTAGTCCTAATAAGAGATTGAATGTTGTTGCTGTGGTTTGATGTTTTTTAAGGAGTGACACAGCTGCGATATAGATACAGTTAAAATTACCTTCATTAAGTATTTGAGGAAAGACTAATGACGGGATGGGAATTTTGTTTGTAAATTGCAAATTTGTAAAATTGGAAAACACTGATTGCTCAATTTAAAGTCCATGTGGAAAAATAGTCGAGGAAATAGTGGAGGAAAAGAAAATAGAAAAAAATACTTTCAGAATCTGTAATGACTTTTCAGTGAGTCAGAAAAACAGCTGATGTAATTTGATGACAGTGCATAATATTCAGTTTGGAGGACAAGAATCAGTTTTCCATGGACTTGTTTGTTATTACTCAGAACAGAGAACAGGCTACATCTACTTTTTCTTATAACATTCAAATGAGGAAGAATTTTATTTTTTACTGGGTATAATTTTCACTAGAAAACGCTCCTGCTACAATGCTTTACATTCACACATAAACCTCTTTTGACATTACCATATTTTGCTATGTTACAATCTGGAATTGAGATCATGTATTTGGCATTGTTAGCTCTTAATGCCACAAGATAGTTCACACAGTATCATTACAAAAATGTTATTGTGGTAGAAATTTAAATAAAAATGAGTTGGCACTAATTGTTGATGGCATACCTGTCGCATCAGTAAAAACACTTGGTGGTATCCAGTCCTCGGCTGGACCACTGCAACACATCATCAACCAGCTAAAAGCAGTTCTGGAGAATACCACAGCCCTCTTGCAACCTCTGGGAATCAGACCTTTGTTGGCTTTCAAACAGTCTCCAAATCTTAAACTGCTCACAACAGGATAGATCACTATTTCTTCAACGATGAGTCCTGACTTTGTCACTCCCTCGCTCAGTGGTGGGGTCCCAAAAAAACTGTTAAGAGTAAAAGTTTTCAGAATGGCTCCTAGTGGCTGTTTTAGGCATTTTAATGTATGTATGTGTGTGTATATATATATATATATATATAGAGAGAGAGAGAGAGAGAGAGAGAGAGAGAGAGAGATAATTTTGATATATGAGGGAAACAAACAACATACAATCTTTGAGAATCAACAATGAAAATACAAGTATTATTTCAACAATTAAAATACAAGCTACCTCCCCATTCCCACCCATGAACCACCACCCATAACTTCCAACACCACACCATATGGAACTAGTATCTAACAAAAATCTGTCCTTATCATTACACCAATAAATCCCATGTTGGGCTATTTCAAAATCTCATAATAATATTAATAACTTTATTTTTGTATCTTGCTTCCATCTCCCCGAAGGGACTCAGACAACTTACATATGGCACAATGTGCCTAAAACAATAATAAACACAATACAATACAAGATAAAACCAATAACATATAAAACAAAGTTAAAGCTCAAAACAACATCCAATAACCTATGATGAGAACTGTCATAAAACATAGCCGACTGGAAACAGGAGCAGGGAATAAAAAGGTGCAAATTTTAGCTCATGAACTAGGGCATGGTGCAAAAGTGTTGTAATTACGGACCATTGGGACTAGACATTCTCAAAGCCTTGTCGAAACATCCAAGTCTTCAATTCCTCCCAGAAGGAGGACAATGTGGGGGCCTGCCTTAATCTGGGGGGGCCCTTCCAAAGCTGGGGCCACCACCAAGAATCTTGAAAGTGGTTTTTGTTTGTTTAATGAGTTAGAACTGTAAAGCAGAAATTCAGATTAAATCCAAATGTAAGATGCCAGTGGCCACTATCCTCAATTTGGCTAGATTGATGAGCAGATATATCCCTTTGTCTTCCTCAGATTTGTTTCTGATTATGAGGAAAGTTCTTGATTTATTC
This sequence comes from Anolis apletophallus, assembly GCA_030556195.1. NCBI lineage: Eukaryota > Metazoa > Chordata > Lepidosauria > Squamata > Anolidae > Anolis > Anolis apletophallus. Next base: position 48,546,857 of record JARBWK010000007.1, read on the forward strand.
CGAAATAGAAGAGCTTGATATTCCATAATAATTTGGTAGTGGAGGCGGGGTAAACTAGAAGAAATAGCAATGTGATGAGAGCTGTTTTATTTCTTGGGTGCTATGGTAAGATTTTATATGATGATTCATGGCATGCTATTTGAGAGAATGTGAATATTGGGCTTTATATGCTGCATGTGTTCTTCTTTAACTAAAAGTTCTAGGAACACTAGATTGAGAACCAAGATTTATATGATCCCAATTATAGACACTTGTTGGCCATGGATATAACTGCATAGTTTTGGAATATATATTGCTTACGATGAAACTTAAATATATTCTGTGTAGAACAAGAGTATTAAAAATTCATTTTTCTAAAGCAGTCATTCTCACGCTTTCCTTTTTGAGATGTTTTGAACTCTAGCTCCCAGAGTCCCTGATCATTGCCCTAAGATCTTGTCACTGTGTTAATAAATGAATACATAAATAGCATATTTGTAGTATTTTTATCCCACCTTGCAAAATAAACATCTCAAGATGAAAAACATTGATTTGGGTTAATACTTCCCAATGTTGTAACATATTGTACATCTTCTAAAAGTTTAGGCATGTCTGTACCAGAAAAAATATGATGAGCCTGTCTTTTAGTAGGTTGCTTGTATTTCTTGACTCTTTGTGCCCTTGAAACAGCCGTGGCATAAAGAACTGCACAATAGAGAGGACACTGAAGGAAATAAAAGAGTGTGAGCAGAAGGAAGCAAAAAGGTACATAGAATATTGAAGGTTCAGAAGTGGGAGAGAGAAGCTCGGTGGAAAGAAAGAGAAATTCAGTCCAACAAACAAGATAAGGAGATCATGTGAAAAGTGAGTGAGAGAGAGAAGAAAGCAAGGAAATATGCCAGTTGGCATTCTGTGACTTGTGTATTAAATATCTGAACTTGAGAAGCAAAATGGATGGATGTGACAGCACTTTTCAACTAATGTCGTCTTGTGCTCTCTCTCTTTTTTGTTTCTTTCAGTTGTGTTATTCTGTGTATTAACCATGTGTGCTTTTCTCTGTTCCAATTTAGAGGCTTGTTGTTTTTAAGCAAAATAGAGTTAATGGTTAAACAATAAAACTGGGAAGATTTTTTTTTTAAAAAAACACACTTTACAAAGCAGTCATAACTACTCCATGCCTCCCTACTCTTACTTTGCAAAGTTTGCAAATTCCCTCCATTCCTTAGCTGGGAAAAAAACCACAAGAATTGCTTTATTAAGGATGTCATTCTCTTGAGCCTAGAAGTATTATCCCAAGGGTTATGGCAACAGGAGGGGCACAGAGATCATATTGGCTTGTGCAGTGTCTCTCCTGTCTCTTCCAAAGAATTTAAGAATGTTGTCAAGAGCCTGTGTGTATTTATTCAAAAATTAAACTTGCTCCATTCTTGCTTGGCCCTTTTAGTAACATATAATCCAAACAGGAAAGTCTTGCCATCCGTCTGTCAAATTATTTCACTTAAAATTCGACAGCCTTCTGGCATAAAATAGTTCTACAAGTGTGATGCTGTTTCTAAAGATCTCAGGGCTTTGAATAAGATGCAGTCAATAGTTTGCTGCTGTTTGATCTTTAAACGTGATCAGAAAACAAAGCATAATAAATTTTGGGTGCCTTGTTTGACATATTTAGTACCCAGGGTGATGGTGGGTTTTATAGGTGAAACTCAAAGCTTTAAATTAGTTTCATAATGCATTGGGAATAATGCTGCCTGGATGAAAACTGCAAGAGGCTCCTATATTTGTAATGGCGGTGTACATTGGCGCCCCCTTGCAGTGGGGGAGAGGCTTGCGTACCCTAGTGAAGTTGTGAGCTATGCTGGCGGTGGCATAATAGCCGGCGGTAGGGCCTCCCATACCAGACAGGTCACAACCGAAGGGTCTGACAAAGAGTGTCAATGGGCAGGATGGGCTCTCTAGCCTTTTGGCAACCATCCTAAGAGAAGGAAAACTCTGATTTCAAACCCGGGCAGATGGTGCTCGTCTAACCCTGTAAGGTCAACCATCTAAGAGAAGGAAACTCGAACCAAACCTACGACCTGAGGACCTCGCTGCCACCGTCCAAGCTTGCTAGGCCCTGGCAGATGAACCTTTGGTTTAAAGGGTGAGGCCAGTTCTGTGCACGCTGCGCTCCACCAGAAAAATCCATTGCACAGGCTCGAAGGACACATCCAACTTCCGAAAAAGCCCTGTAGCGATAGGCGAGGGACGAAACGGTAGGTGTAAAGATGCACTGGAAGCCGCAGACCCAACCCTGCATGCAGGCGGTTCAGGACTTTGGTCGCTCGAGACTGACCCGGGAGATGACAGTCTTGTTCGGCAGCATCCTGAACGACCAAGCAGCCTTTTTTAAGGAGAGCACTGCTTGCTCCGTATGGAGAGGGGCCTAGAAAAGGTGGCCTAACGAAAAGCTCATCCCCGTCTACCTGGTTGGCTAGCCATACCAACGGGCATCTTCCGATGCGGTCGAACAAAGACAAAGAAACAAAGGCCAACACCTGCCTGCAAAGGTGCAAATAGACTGACACTTGCATGCTGGAACATCAGAACCATGCAAGATTCTGCAGATAGTGGACGTCCCTGAGCGTCGTTCTGCTCTAATAGCCCATGAACTATCACGGCTTAACATTGACATCGCTGCTCTTAGTGAAGTTCGTCTCCATGAGGAAGGCAGCCTTAAAGAACACGGTGCCGGCTACACACTCTACTGGTCTGGCAAACCCAAAACTGAGAAACATCTTTCAGGAGTAGGCTTTATGATTAAAAACTCCATCGCCTCTAAACTCGAGACGTTGCCGACAGGTCACTCTGATCGCATTATCTCCTTACGCCTCCCACATGCTGTTCTCTTCAGTATATATGCCCCAACTATGCAAGCTGACCCTGTGGAGAAAGACACATTCTACTCAGACCTACGCCACCTCATACAAAAGGTCCCTGCAGAAGATAAAATCATTATCCTTGGTGATTTCAATGCCAGAGTAGGAAAAAACTTTGAAGCCTGGAAAGGTGTATTAGGCAAGCACGGTGTTGGAAACTGTAATGATAATGGGCGCCTTCTGCTAGAGTTTTGTGCAGAACAGCAGCTGACTATTACAAACACCATCTTTCAGCAGAAAGATAGCTTGAAGACCACCTGGATGCATCCCCGATCCAAGCAGTGGCACCTCATTGACTATGTTTTAGTGCGCCAGAGAAACATTCGTGATGTCCGTCATACTCGAGTGATGCCCAGTGCAGAATGTCAAACAGACCATCGCCTTGTAAGATGTAAACTAAATCTACACCTTAAGCTCAAACCTAAGAGGGGTGGCATCTTAAAGAGGAGACTCCAAGTCAACAGTCTTCAACAGGCTGTTGTGAGAGACAACTTCCAGGTAAATCTGCAAGCAAAACTTGAAGTCCACCCTACAGATTCTTCTCCTACAGCGCTCTGGCAACACATCAAACAGTATCCTGCAGTCTGCTGAAGAATCCCTAGGATTCTCCCTTAAGAAAAACCAAGACTGGTTTGATGAAAACAACCAAGAGATCCAGGAGCTGTTGGCAAAGAAGAGAACCACTCACCAGGCATTCCTCGCCCAGCCATCTTGCCATGTAAGAAAAGCAGCCTTTCGTCTCGCATGTAGTAAACTCCAACAAAAACTCAGAGACATCCAGAACAAGTGGTGGATTGATTTATCAGAAAAGACACAACGCTGTGCAGATCTCGGTGATCACAGAGGTTTTTATGAAGCTCTCAAAGCAGTGTTTGGACCTACTTATCAGGTCCAAAGCCCCTTATACAGTACAGATGGTCAAACACTAATTACTGATAAAACCTCCATCCTGAACCGATGGGCTGAACATTTTCAGGGTCTCTTTAATGCCAGCCGAGTAGTCCAAGGTTCAGCTATCCAACACATGATACAACAACCAATGAAAAATGAACTGGACACAGCTCCCACTCTGGAAGAGACCATTGAGGCCATACAGCAGTTGAAAAATGGCAAGGCAGCCGGGATCGATGGAATCCCACCTGAAGCTTGGAAACAGGGAGGTCATGTACTGCATGCTAAATTCCACGAGCTCCTTGTGAGTTGCTGGGAAAAAGGTGAACTGCCATCAGATCTCCGAGATGCAGTTATCATCACCCTGTATAAGAAAAAGGGAACAAAATCCGATTGCTCAAACTATCGAGGTATAACACTGCTCTCCATTGCTGGAAAAATCCTTGCAAGGATACTCCTGAACAGATTAGTTCCGGCTATTGCAGAAGAACTTCTCCCTGAAAGCCAATGCGGCTTCAGAGCAAATAGGAGCACCACAGATATGGTTTTTGCCCTTAGACAACTGCAAGAGAAATGTAGAGAGCAGAACAAAGGACTCTATGTAACATTTGTCGACCTCACCAAAGCCTTCGACACTGTGAGCAGGAAAGGTCTGTGGCAGATCCTGGAACGTCTAGGATGTCCCCCCAGTTCCTCAAAATGATTGTCCTGTTACATGAGGGCCAGCACGGTCAAGTCAGATATGGCGATGCTCTCTCGGAGCCCTTTCTCATAACTAATGGAGTGAAACAAGGTTGTGTTCTTGCACCAACCCTATTTACAATCTTCTTCAGCATGATGCTCCAAAGGGCTATGGCAGACCTACAAGAAGAAGACTGCATATATATACGCTATCGTACTGATGGTAGCTTGTTCAACTTAAGCCGTCTGAGGGCTCGCACTAAGACTCTAAACTATCTAGTCCATGAGCTACTTTTTGCTGACGATGCTGCCCTTGTCGCCCATTCAGAAGCAGCCCTGCAGCGCCTCACATCCTGCTTTGCAACAGCTGCAGAGCTGTTTGGGCTGGAAGTCAGCCTGAAGAAAACAGAAGTCCTCTACCAGCCCGCACCACAGGAAGAACACCACCATCCTCACGTCAGCATAGGCACATCTGTGCTTAAGTCCGTTCAGCAGTTCACCTACCTGGGAAGCATCATCTCTTCAGACGCCAAGATTGACAAAGAGATAGATCACAGATTATCAAAGGCATATAGTGCATTCGGAAGGCTTCACAAAAGAGTCTGGAGCAACAAGCACCTGAGACAAAGCACCAAAATCAGTGTGTACAGAGCTATCATACTGTCCATTCTCCTCTATGGGTCTGAAACATGGGTCACCTATCACCAACACCTACGACTCCTCGAGCGCTTTCATCAGCGCTGTCTTCGCACAATCCTAAATATACACTGGACCGACTATGTGACGAATGTTGCTGTCCTTGAGCAAGCAGGGATCACCAGCATTGAGGCCATGCTATTGAGAACACAGCTGCGCTGGGCAGGACACGTCTCTAGGATGGAGGACCACCGCCTCCCAAAGATACTACTCTACGGTGAACTCGCCACGGGTCAGCGCAAGAGAGGCGCCCCAAAAGAGATATAAGGACTCCCTGAAACAACATCTCAGGCTTGGCCAGATTGATCACCAACAATGGTCCACCCTGGCCTCACATCGGGAGGCATGGAGAAGCACTATCCACAATGCTGCGGCCTCTTTCGAGAAGACACGCCGAATGGGTCTCGAAGAGAAACGACAACGCAGAAAGAACCGCAACTTGGAAAAACATCACCCAAGGAGACTTTCTGCTGCGCTTTCTGCAACCGAACTTGCCTATCTCAGATTGGCCTTTTTAGTCATCAACGCGCTTGTAAAAAGCGTGGGATGAGTCCTTCCTGAATCTTCGTTCGCGAAGTAATGCCGAGAGAGAGAGAGTACAAGAGAGAAGTTAAGTAAATGCTGCTTGTATTCCTGGTTGCATGACGAGTCACACTTTCTTAAATTCACTTCTTTATACAATCATTAGAGGTATAAGTGCCATTTCCAGCTTTCAACTTGGGAACCCCAATTGAAATTGTAATGTCTTCTCCTTCGTGTGGTCTGTGAAATGCACACAAATGGGTTTACTCCCGCGCATGCGTAGAATCTCGGACATACTAGCTAAAGTTAAAGATTTGCATATGCCCCTCCCACTCCCCGCCCTCCCTCATCCCCCACTGTAGCTACCTAGTCAGTCCTTTTTCCGCCTTGACAGCGAAAGGATCTCCGACTACTAGCTCCTGTAGAAGTCCACGGATTGCCTCGACTAATCAGATAAGATTAGATAAATGTCTTCTCTGTCTTTTAGAGGTGCTCTGACTGTGGAGCAACCTTGCCCCAAGAGGATCGACATGCTAAATGCCTCCTCTGTTTGGAAGATTCCCACATTCCCCAGGCCTGCAAGATATGCAGGACCTTTTCTAATAGGACCCTGAAAAGCAGGGATTCTAAACTGAAGGCCTCCCTTTTTGAACAGGCCTCGTTCCCCTCAGAGACCGGGCTCTCCCGTTCTGTGAGTCAGCCCTCTTTGACCTCGGGGTCTGGAGATCCCAGCCCCGTGAGTGCTATGTCTGACGGTGCCATCCGTGAGTTGGTCTCTGGTCCAATCGAGCCACTCCGGAAGAAAAAACGGAAAACTGAAAAGCCTAAAGCTGCCAAGATTGGCAAGCAGAAGGAAAAAATTACAGCTAAGGAGCCTCTGGCTCAGAAAACTACAGGGCAACTGGTTGGTCCTCGGCCCTCCAGCCCCTTGATCATGGCACAAAATACTGTGAGCAAACTGGCTCAGAAAACTACAGGGCAACTGGTTGGTCCTCGGCCCTCCAGCCCCTTGATCATGGCACAAAATACTGTGACCAAACTGGCTCAGAAAATTACAGGGCAACTGGTTGGTCCTCGGCCCTCCAGCCCCTTGATCTTGGCACAAAATATTGTGAGCAAACTGGCTCAAAAAATTACAGGGCAACTGGTTGGTCCTCGGCCCTCCAGCCCTTGATCTTGGCACAAAATATTGTGAGCAAACTGGCTCAAAAAAATTACAGGGCAACTGGTTGGTCCTCGGCCCTCCAGCCCCTTGATCATGGCACAAAATACTGTGAGGCAACTGGTTGGCTCTGCGCCCCCCAGCCCTCCTATCCCCTTCTGTGCAGCTGAGACGCTGCAATTGCTTCATGAAGAGAGCACTCACTTTCCACCCCCTTTTTCCCCAGCCTGCTCCTTCTTCGGTTACCGAGCCTCACTCCTTTTCAAGCCTCTCAGGCACCCTCCTCCTTTCCCCTCACTCCGGAGACCGAGGGAGCGCGCCACGTGGAGGCCAGCGCCTCGCGTCCTCCCTCTCCCTTTTTTTGCAAGCAGCTGAGGTTTTTTGCAAGCAGCGGGAGCGCGCGTCGGTCTCCGGAGCGCCACGTGGCCGAGGGGCGCTCCCTTCTCCCTTTTTTCTTTGAAAGACCATGCTCGGTCACGGAGCCCTCTTAAGGAGGGCTTCGGTGACCGAGCTACCACCTGGGAACCGCCTTATGGGTATCCTTATGGATACCCTCCTGCTTTTCCTCCTCCTTACCTTTACTTGGGCACTTTTTTCCTCCTGAGCCTTTCCCTTCTGGAGAGGCTTATCGGTATCCGTGCCTTCCCTCCTGTGCTCCGCAATCCGTGGCACCTCCTCCTCCTGTATCAGCCCCCCCCAGCCCCTCCCACTCAAGCTCCTGCTCTCCTAGCTGCCCCCCCCAGTCCCTGATGATCAAAATGACATGGATATAGAGACTGCTTCTGATGCTACTCCTATTCCCACTCTGCCTGAGCCTGAGGCTGATCCTCAGCAGGCAGAGGAAAACAAGAAACTCTCTAAACTTTTAATTAGATTGGCCAGGTCTTTGGGTGTTCAACCCCCTCAGTCTGACGATGGGGTCCAAGACCCTTACTTTACGTCTGCTGAGCAGCAGGTTCAGCAATCCACCATGCTGCCGACCATCCCTTATCTGGTCAAATTGTTGAAGGTTACTGGAGTTGCCCCGGCTTCCGTGCCCAGCACTTCCAAGCGGGCAGACAGCCTGTATCGGATTGATCTGTCCACCACTCCGTGGTTGGCCAGACTTCCGAAGTTCAATTCTATTGTGACGGACGTTCAGCCTAGCCGGTTCTAGGCAATCAGGCCGCGCCTCCTGACAAAGAAGGGAGAAAGCTCGACGCTATGGCCGGGAAATTTTACTCTTCCGCATGTCTGTCGGGCAGAATGGCTCATTACGGCGTCTATATGACTGTCTACTAATCCTACCTCTGGAATAAGATAGGCCCATATTTGGACCTCCTTCCAGCATCCGAGCAACCCATGGCTAAGGCCTTCCATCAGGAGGCGCTCATCCTGACCACCCTTCAAAGGATTTGGCCAAACATGGCGCTGACACTTCGAAGCTGATCGTGGGGTCGGTTGCCCTTAGGAGACATGCTTGGTTGAGATCCGCGGCATTGTCTTCCAATCAGCGCACTGATAGGAAACCTTCCCATGGACGAGGCTGGGTTCTTCATTCCTGAGACTGGCTCTCAGTTGGAACATTCACACAAGATGAAGCAGACGCTGAACTAGTATAGCCATCAGCCTAACTCATCCTATCAGTCATACAGACAGCGTTGGCGGCCCTATTATCACCAGCCCTTTCGTGGGCACTACAACCACACCCCTTACAGAGGAGGTCAACGCCCGCAGTTTCCCTCGCAGGGATACAGGCGTCCAGGTGCTCCGTCCAGGGGTCAGTACCGAGGTGGTAGAGCCTCCAACAATAGGGCACGACGCTTCTAATCTGTTTCTCGACAGATTAGCTCCTTTTTTCTCAGTGTGGCAGTCCATAACCACCGATAGGTGGGTCTTGGACATTATCTGCCGAGGTTATGCCATAGAATTTGAATCCCTTCCACCTCCTGGCAAACCTGTTTCTACACAAGCTTCCCCTGCGTTATTACAAGAGATTGACGCTCTCCTGCTTAAGGGAGCCATTTCCCCGACCCCATCCCACCAACTCCAGTCTTGCTTTTTTTCTAGATATTTTCTAGTGGACAAAAGGGATGGTGGTCTCCGACCCATTTTGGACCTTCGGGAGGTCAACCAATTTATCAGACCACGAAAATTCAGAATGGTCACTCTTCCCTCCATCCTCCCTTTCATCCCAAAGGGAGCATGGATGGCCACTGTTGGCCTTTAGGACGCCCACTTTCACATCTCGATTAGGCAGTCCTATAGGAAATACCTCACCTTCATGGTGGACGGGGCCCCGTTTAGTTTTAATGTCCTGCCTCCGGCCTGTCCACGGCCCCGAGGACTTTTACAAAGTGTATGGCGGTCGTCGCCTCCCACCTTTGCCAGCTGGGCGTTACAGTCTTTCCTTATTGGACGACTGGCTTTTCTGCGCTGGGTCATGTGACCAGCTGTCATCTGATATTGGTTATGCATTATCTTTTTTGCAGAGCCTGGGATTGGTGGACAACCGAGAGGAATCTCACCTCTCACCTGCCCGGACAGTGCAATTCATAGGTGCGGTCATAGATTCTGTGTCCCAGAGGGCCTACCTCCCAGAGGATCGCTTCGCACCTCAACACCCACTGCCGCAGGTATTGCGCGAGACTCAACCTCACGCATCCCCAGACTGTCTAGGAGACGCATTCCTATACCATTGGTCTCCGGGTCTCCTGTACGCATTCCCTCCACTTCCACTTCTCTCAGGGTGGTAGCAAAGCTGTTGTCCGACAACTCGGACTGCATCTTGGTAGCCCCTTGGTGGCCCCCAACCATGGTTCACACCCTTCTACAGGCCTCTCAAGGGGACTTTCTCCGTCTTCCACTAGACCCCGACCTTCTCTCCCTTCAGCAGGGTCTTGTCCTACACCCGGACCTTCCATCTCTCCACCTCACGGCGTGGAGGATCAGGTCCTGCCCCACCTTTCCGACCCTGTCCGCCTGATATCCAGGCAGCTCAGAAGGTTTCCACTAGGAAAGCGTACACATACAAGTGGAACAAGTTCCGCGATTTGCCCAACCGCTGGGCCATTTGCCACAGTCGGTTCCCTCTTTGTTGTTCTAGACTTCCTGGTTCACCTCTCCACTAAGGGCTTTGCCCTCTCCTCCGTTAAATGCTATTTGGCATCCCTGTCCTGGTACAGGAAGAAGTTTGGCCTTCCGTCCCTATTTAGCGACCCCCTGGTGGGCATGTTTTTACAGGGATATAAAAAATCTTTCCCTCCCGTCTCCCCTCCACCTCCGTCTTGGAGTTTGGAACTAGTCCTCTCACAACTGTCCAAGCCTCCCTTTGAACCTATGGCAACTTGCCATATTTCCCATCTCTCTTGGAAGACTGCCTTCCTTGTGGCCATTACCTCGGCCAGGAGAGCCAGTGAAATCACGGCGCTCTGTTCTGATCCCCCCTTTATTCGGTTTCATGAGGACAAGGTGGTCCTCCGGACGGATGTCACCTTTCTTCCCAAAGTTGTCTCCCACTTTCATATGACTGAGGACATTGTCCTCCCTACCTTTTTTCCCAGACCTTCATCTCCTCTGGAGGTTGCCCTCCACTCCCTTGATGTTAAGAGGGCTTTGTCCTTTTATTTGCATAGGACAGCTCCCCATAGGAAATCCCCCAAGTTATTTCTTAAGTATAGGGAAGACTCCCTAGGACTTCCCCTGTCCTCACAACGTCTAGCCTCTTGGATAGTCCTGGCAATCCGACTGGCTTATCGGTTAGATCATAGATTGCCTCTTGGCGTTAAGGCCCATTCTACACGCTGTCTCCACATCCCAAGCGTTTATGCGTTTTCGGTTTTTTTTTTTTTTTAAAGATTTTTATTGTATTGTTATACTACATTTACTCTTACTTTACATTTCTTTAGTTAAAATACATTTTCTTCCCCCCCCCCCCTGACCCTCCCCCTTCCCCCCGTTGACAAGTTAGTCCTTCATTTATTTGAGCCATCGTTGCATTCTGTCCAGTTTTTTCCCCCAATGTTCATCTTTGGGGGGCGGGGTGTTTCTGTTGATCAAATCTGCAAAGTTGCTTCATGGATGACCCCATCAACGTTTGCAACTAACTACAAGCTCGACGTCCTCGCGAAGAGAGATGCATCCTTTGGCAGAGCCGTTCTGTTTTCCTGTGTGGCATGACCCACCTCCAAGGCACATGAGCTTGTTAAGTCACCCATTTGTGTGCATTTCACAGACCACACGAAGGAGAAGATTAGGTTGCTTACCTGTAACCGTGTTTCTCCGAGTGTATGGTCTGTGAAATTCCACAAAACCCACCGATCCCTCCCCTCTGATGTCATGCCTAGCTTCCTGCCGCTGTCTGGCGGTAAAGGACTGACTAGGTAGCTACAGTGGGGGATGAGGGAGGGCGGGGAGTGGGAGGGGCATATGCAAATCTTTAACTTTAGCTAGTATGTCCGAGATTCTACGCATGCGCGGGAGTAAACCCATTTGTGTGAATTTCACAGACCATACACTCGGAGAAACACGGTTACAGGTAAGCAACCTAATCTTTTTGCTGCTGCTAGAACTGCAGCATAGTCTTACAAAAATACATCTGCTGGGAGCAGTTAGTTTACTGTCAATTCAGTGTCACCTGTAATTGTTATAGCTTCCCTTCTGGTTCATCCTGGCCCTATAAAGACAAAAAAAACTCTATCAATGAAGTAAAAAATCAGGAAACTATTATGTTAGTGGTCAGAGTCAGCCTTCTGTTCCCTGCATGCATCAACATTCTAACTGATTTATTCCCTATTATTCCATATACCAAGTTTTCATTCATAGTATCTGGTTATAGTCAGGGATCCAGTGTGTACCTAACAAAATAGGCTATATTGTTATAGAATATTCTGCATACGTGGCAGCTGTATGATGTGGAGGTTCACCGAGGCTTTTCCTCCTCTAGAATCCCAGAGACTGACATCATATTTATGTCCATTTATTACAACTGGTTGATTCTTTCCTGAAAACTCACTATGGACTGGCAGCCAATACGTCTTGGACTGACACTGGCCCAAG
>JARBWK010000007.1:52756774-52832852 GCA_030556195.1 Anolis apletophallus
TCACCACATATCGGCATGTAGCCCTACATTAAAAGCGTAAAAAACATAAAACACATTTAAAACACATTACATCACCACACAGGTATGGGAGGACATGCGACATAGTTCTTAGTCCGGTGTGCCTAATTGAAGGCTAGGCCAAAAAGGGCCGTCTTACAAGCCCTTACAAGCCCTCCGAAAAGGGGCCAGTTCCGAGATAGCTCGGACACTGTCCGGGAGGGCATTCCAGAGCACCGGCGCCGCTACGGAAAAAGGATATGTGTATATGTGTGTTTGTGTATATATATGTGGCTTTGCACATACGTTTGCAGGGGTGCTCATTAGGTAGATTGTGATCTACTGGTAGATCTCGAAGGGTGTCCTGGTAGCTCTCGAAGGGTGTCCTGATAGATCGCAGGCAGATTGCAGGCACAGTGTGTATGGCTTCCATGCCATTTGTGAGGAATGGTCAGGGGCTTATTATACTCATATTTAGTTGAATTCATTCTTAAAATATATTATATGGCTCTCACTGAAATAAATTTCCTAATATTTTGCTTTTATGGCTCTCTGAGAAGTGGGTAAGTAGATCTTTGGGACTTGGTTGTTTTATAAGTAGCTCGCATGCTGGAAAATACACCCTGTTGTAGTGTATTTTTTTTGGCTTTTTATGTCTCTTCTGCTGTGTTTTTCAGTGTTTTTATGAGTGATGGCAACTTGTTGGCCTAATAGGAGTATTGTGTCCAAATTTGGTGTCAATTCATCCAGTGGTTTTTGAGTTATGTTAATCCCACAAACAAACATTACATTTTTATTAATTAATTAATTAATTTATTTATTTCTAACCCACCCCTCTCTACCCCCGAAGGGCGGCTAACAAAGGCATATACAAAAACAAAAAACAACATATCAAAATTACAAGAAGGCAGATTAAAACGATTACATATCAAAATCCCACATGATCCCCATTCCACATTCATAGACTGTCCAAACCAATCCGTAGTCTGCCAACACACCCTATCATACTCAAATTGTCCGTCCGCTGCTCTAAATCTAGATTTATTTACCCTATTTATACCTCGCCTTTCTTTACCCCAAAGGGGATTCAAGGCAGCTTACATATGGCAATTATTCTATGCCTTGCAACATATACAGACAATAAAAACAGTTGAGTTACAACTGATACAAGTTAAGCATTTTAAAAATTACATTCAGTATTGAAATCACGCCATTCAAAAATCGTGGTCTGAGGCCGATTCCATAGTCAATTGCACATAATCCAATCTATATTGCTCTACACTAGTGGCCAAAAGCCTGGTCCCAGAGCCAGGTTTTTACTTTCCTTCTGAAGGTGAGGAGGGAGGGGCTAATCTGATGTCGCTAGGGAGAGAGTTCCACAGCCATGGGATCACCACTGAGAAGGCTTTGTCTGTCATCCCCACCAGTCGAGCTTGCGAAGAAGGCGGGACCAAGAGTAGGGCCTCCCTAGACAATCTTAATCTTTGAGGTGGTTCATAGGGGAGGATGCGTTTGGACAGGTAAGCTGGGCTGGAACCGTTTAGGGCTCTGTAGGCTAAAGCACTTTGAATTGTGCTTGGAAGCTCAATTCAGTTCAAAGAAGATAATTTGGGATCGTATACTGGCATGCCCGATTACCCATAAGGCCAACATAGGCCATGGCCTAGGGGTGCAAGCCGGTGGGGCTTGCACCCCCCCGGGCACAGATCACAGACCAAAAAAACCCTGGTCTGCGCCCTCCCCCCCCCTTTCTCATGCCCCTCCTTACTCCTTCTCCCAGCAAAGTCTCTGCTCTGTCGCCTCCGTCTCTCACTCTTTGGGCTGCGGCGGGGCCCTTGCATTGATTTGCCCGCGGGTCTCTGGCTGGCCTGACCTCCTGGAGAAGCCATCTCCATGGCGACTTGCCCGGCTCTCCCGGGGGCAGACTGCAAATTCCTGCAGCCAGAGCCGAGCGGCAGAGTCCAGGAGAGGGCGGTGGGAGGGAGGGGAGAAGGAGGCAACTAGGAGGAAAGAAAGCAAGTAAAGAAGGAAGGGAGGGAGAGGGGAGAGAAAGAGCATTGCTTGGGTGGACCTCTCCCAGGTCCCCAGCACGAGACCACACCACCCAGGCTCGCTCCTGCGCTCTCGGATCAAACTGGGGTGGGCCGCTTGGCCAAAGGGATCCGTGGGAGGGAGGGAAGGATCAAGGCCAGGGTCTAGCTCTCCTGCTTTAACTGGTTGACCCCTGCAAGTAAAACATGGGAGACACAACAAGAAGGTCGCTAGGCATGGCCCATGCAGACAGAAATTCCGAAAGCTGTAGTCCAAAATAATTTATTTTTCCTAATCTATGTCCTCTACCACAGTGGTCAGACATTATATGAAGATTTTGAAAAGAAATCTTATTTATTCTAGACAGAAACTGGAAAGCATGCACATAAAAGGGTTTTCCAACATGTAATAAAACCAATGTTTTATTATACAGCTCCGCCTGTAGCTGCGTCTAACCTCTACAGCTCCGCCTTTAACTGCGTCTTCAATTGCAATCATTCATGCATCACCATGTGAAAAGTTTCCCCTTTCTTGAAGTAACTGATGGATAGCAGCTTTTCTTAGCAGCTTCCCTTCCCTTCGCTCCTGTGCATATTGAGCCAATTGAAGCATCAGGTAGAACGCGTGATGACATCCAACATGCCCTTGAGTCCGTTTGATGCCAGCAAGCAAAGATGGAAACAAACTCCTTTTACTTCCTTGTTTTTTATACTGAAGCAAACTAGCAGGGTTATCTCTCAAAATCTTTTCTGCCCAAAGCTACTGGAGTGTGTGTGGCATTTTTCCAGCAGAAAATTTCCAATCTATGCAAAATAATTCTTTCACTAGGGAGGGTAAAGTCCATCCACCTCCCCCATCTATTACAAAAACAGGAATTACTTGATTAAAATAGTCAAAGAGATAGCTTTGTTATAATAATCTTTATTTGTACCCCGCTACCATCTCCCCAAAGGGACTCAGGGCATCTCACAGAAGCACTCCAAGTACCACATGCCAACAACAATATAGAAGTATAAATACAATGGCATAAGTTTAATCAACAGGGCATAAAAATATCATTAAAATTATTTAAAAAATTATAAAATTCCTAAAACACAGTGGAATCTGCCAACTAGCTATTTGCCATAACAATTAATCAAAGTGCGGGCCAGTACTGTCAATGATTCATCACATTGGCCATGGATTACTCAGGATCAAAGGCCTGTCTGAAGAGCCATATTTTTAGGCTGGCTCGGAAGGTCTGAAGAGAAGGGAGCTAATCTAATTTCCTTAGGGAGTATATTCCAGAGCCAGGGAGCCACCACCAAGAAGACCCTCTCTCTAGTACTCACCAACTGTGCTTGAAACGGTGCTGGGACCAAAAGAAGAGCCTTCCCAGCAGATCTTTATGCTGCACCACTTCATAGAAGGAGATGTGGTCTCGGATAGGTTGGACCCAAAGCATATAGGGCTTTATAGGCAATCGCCTGCACTTTGAATTGGACCCAGAAAGTTATTAAGAGCCAGTAGAGCTGCTTTAAAGAGGGGTGGGGGTGGTATGCTTCCTAAAGATCGCCAGTTAATAATCTGGCTGCCGTTCTTTGTACTAACTGTAGTTTCCCAGTTGTCTTCAAAGGCAGCCCCACACAGAGTGCATTACAATAATCTATTCTGGATGCAACTAAGGCATGGACCACCGTGACCAAGTCAGGCTTCTCGAGGTAAAGTCACAGCTGGCACACAAGTTTTAACTGTATAGACATTCATGGACTGATCTGACACAGTGGACAGGAGACCACAAAACCTTGTGAGGTATTTTGCCCTTCCAGTTAGTCTCAAAGGTGCTGTAGTATGCTTTTATACCTGTTAAACTAGTAATCCCAGATCTCAAGCAGACAGGATAAAAACATGTACAGGCAGTCCCCAAGTTACAAACAAAATAGGTTCTGTAAGTTTATCCTTAGGTTTAATTTTTTTAATTTATAAGTCAGTACGAGTACATTTTAAAGTGTAACTCCAGCTATATATATATATATATATATATATATATATATATATATATATAAAATATATATATATGGTTTGGATAGCATAGGGAAGGTTAATACCCTGTCATGTTGTATGTTTGTTTTTCTGTCTGTACCCCTCTTCAGAAGATTTCACTTCACTTTCTGTCCCTGTGGTAATTGGATTTTGAAAAATTCAACTTGTTGTGGAAACAAGAATTGGTGAGATAGCTTCAGTGGTGACACCTTTTGCCCATGACAACTCTTACTTGGTGTTGTCTCGCCCCCGTCCTTAACTATGAGTTATTTGTCAGTTGGATGGATGTTCGAAACTCAGGGACTCCCTGCATATGTAACAGGGCACGCTTAACTTTCAAACAATGATGGATCTGGACCAAACTTGGCACAAATACTCAATATGCCCAAATGTGAACACTGGTGGAGTTTGGGGGAAAATAGACCTTGACATTTGGGAGTTGTAGTTGCTGAGATTTATAGTTCACCTACAATCAAAGAGCATTCTGAACCTCACCAATGATAGAATAGGGCCAAAATTCCCACACAGAACCCCCCATGCCTTGGAGGGACTCGCTGGCGCAAACCTCCCTCCAGCCTCGCATACCCTCCCTCACCCCACACATGTGCATTATGCTGCCATGTGCTGAGCACACCTGCTCTCCCCTCCCACTTGGAGTCTCAGAAACAGCCCTCCCCTTGGCTGAGAGGCCAGCCAATCACATTGGAGGAGAGCTTTTGGTAGGAGGATTCGCAGTCTGTTTCCAAAAAAGAAGAGAAGGACAGGCGGAGAGATTTTCACCCTTCTCTGCCAAAGGGGTTCCTAAGACCATCAGAAATATATGTTTTCTGATGGTCTTTGGTGACCCCTCTGAAACCCCCTCGCAACCTCCCCAGGGGTTCTCACCTCAAGGTTGAGAAACACTGTAGTAGAGGAAATGGTTAGGGAAGATGAGAGACAAACTGACAACTGGAGGGCCACCTGTTGTTTGTTCTTTCCCCAAACCAGGATGGGGAACTGCCAGGAAATAGGATACAATATTGGCCACCTCCTCTCTTATCCAGCTTACCAAATTGATTAAAAAAAACTTTTTAGAAACTCAAAATATCCCAGGGCATTGCCATGGCAGTTGAAGCAGAATTAGAAACATTATAATTCTGTGGTGTGAGAGGGCCTCCGATATTCCTGTGAAGAACCATAAGTGTGATAAGTGTGCAACAGAATCTTTCTGTCTGAATTTTACAACTGCTTACATTCAAAGGTCTACTGCCTCTGGTACTGGATCAATGGCCTTCACAGTGACTGCCTGGTATGTTTCTCTATAGGGTGTGGAAGAGAAAGGAGGGAGAATAATGAGTGGTTTATGGTTGTTGACTGAAACCAAGAAAAGCCATAAAAAGATAAAGGCTAGGACAAAGGATCTCACCTTTGAAACTGGATTGTGAGAGTGAGTAGAGATGCTTGCTAATCACTTTTAAGAACATCTTGATTGTGTATCTACATAGGTGCCTCTATGTAGAAATAATGAAGTTTGACACCACCTTAGCTGCCATGGCTCAATGCTTTGGAAACATAGAAGCTGTAGTTTTACCAGGTTGTTATCCTCACCAAACTCCAAATCCCAGAATTCCATAGCATTGAATTTTAGCAGTTCACTTGATGTCGAACTGCATTAATCCTACATACAGTGCAGATGCAGCCCATGAGAGATGCAGATTTTTGAATGCTGAACTAGGGCATTGGGAGACCTCAGTCACAGGCCCGGATTACCCATAAGGCCACTCTAAGCCATGGCCTAGGGCGACAGCCATGGAGAGGCAGCAGATCCGGACCCCCCAAAATTGATTTTTTTTTAAAAAAAATTTTAATCCGATCTTTGGCTGCTTGGTTCTGCGCTTGCGCAGTGAAGGAAGGAGAGGCGGGGCCGGCACGAGTGAGGAGGAGGCGGGGGGAAACCACGTCACACGCCCTAGGGCCGGGACTTCCCCCCGGCTCCTTCTCCCTCGCGCTGGCTCCGCCCCTCCTTTTTTCACTGAAGGAAGGAGCGACGCCCGTCCACGCGAGCGAGAAGGAGCTGGGGGGAAGTCCCGCCGCCCCATAGGCATCTGACGTGGCTTCCTTCCCCCCGCGCCAGGACGGGCGCCACCCTTCCTTCCGTGAAGGAAGGTGGGGCACTGTGAGCGAGGAGGCGGCGGGAGAAGCCACGTCAGATGCCCTAGGGGCGGGACTTCCCCCCGGCTCCTTCTCGCTCGCGCCACCCCCACCCCCTGCAAGCGGCCCCACACCCCCGGGGGTGGCACTTACAGAGTGTGGCCTAGAGCGCCACAAAACGTTAATCCGGGCCTGCTCAGTCATGGAAACCCATTAGGTGATCTGGACAGCCTCAGAGAAACCCCCCTCCAAACAGGGCAGTCTCAGCATGGATGTTGAAATCTTCTAGCACTATTAGTTGCTGAGACTCCAACACCAACAGCAAAAGCACCCTGGCTAGCTCAGGAAGGGAAACTGTTGAACAGCAGGGTGGGTGGTACACCAACAGGATTCCTATTCTATCCTGGCTACCCACTTTTAAGTAAACATACTCAAACATCACTGACTGAGGGACAGGACACTTGGTCAGGGGGACAGCATCATGTTAGACCACGTATTTGTCTTTATATGTCTAAGTGGGAAGGGGAGAAGGGGGTGGGGAGGGGGGACTGGGGTTTCTATGTGCTGTTTGATGTGGTTGTGTTTCTTCTGTATTTTTTTCTCTTTCTTTTATATTTTTTAAAATTTTTGAAAACTAATAAAAATGATTTTTTTTTAAAAAAAAGATAGACTATTGCAACTCAATTTCCCTGCTTCCCAAGCCTTGCGTACTGCTGTACAGAAAAACCTGATGGGCAGAGTAGAGAGAGATTACCACCCACCCCCAACCAGGTGTCTGTGAGACAGATCAGGTCAGCATACTCATCCAGAATCAAGTCCTAGATGGCAGTTGGTTTTCCATTTACTGACCTGCCCTTCAACAACATCATTTTCAACTTAGGGGGACTGTCACCCTGGTTATATAGAAGACCGTTTGGGGGCAATAAGCACTCCTCCTTCCACATCTCCCCATGCCCTGTATGACTCCAATGGCTGCCCCACGAATCTGGGGACTCCTTCCCTCTACTAGAAAACACATCCTTCCTATATGGGGCAGGCTAATATATGGCAAACAAAAACCTTATATAAAATCAGACAGGAAGATGTTAAAAACAAGGTGGTAGTAGCAGTAGCAGTAGTAGCAGCAAAGGATGCTATTCCGCTTATCTCACCCTGAGTTTTTAACACTTTATATGTGTGCCTGCAGCCCGCCCTGAGATTTTAGATATCTAGTTGTATATATATATATATATATAATTTATATGTATGTATTTTTATTGTAATTATTGCTGATATTTTGATTTGATTTTATTGTAATTTGTTGTTTGGGCTTGGCCTCATGTGAGCCGCCCCGAGTCCCCATTGGGGAGATGGAGCAGGGTACAAATAAAGTTTATTACTATTATTTATTATTATTAATGCATTATTATTATTATTATTAAAGTACTCCGTGGTTAACCCACAGTGGCAGAGTGGGTTAAAGTGCTGAGTTGCTGAACTTACTGACCAAAAGATCATATGTTCAAATCCGGGGAGTGGCATGAGCTCCCGCTGTTAGCCTCAGCTTCTACCAACCTAGCATTTCAAAAACATGCAAATGTGAGTAGATGATGAAGGGCGAATCTTGATTATTAATGGTACAGTAAATAATGAGGGCTATCTACTAGTGAATATCTATGCCCAAATTGTGGCCAAAGGGACGTTTTTAGAGGGGTTGACGAAAGGGTGAGAAAAGTACAAACAGACAATATGAAAGTGGCAGGGGATTTTAATACATCATTTAACCAGGAACTGGACTCATCATCACAAAAGAGAGGGGATTTACAAGCGAGATGTGCTTTTGTTCAGTTGATCAACAATTATAACTTAAAGGATGTACTGAGAATAATGAAAGGGAATGAAAAGCCACCTACATATTATTCAGCAGCTCATAATGTGTTCACTAGAAATGATTATATATTCATAACACCACCCCTAGTAAAATATGTTAAAGAAGTCAATGTAAATTTAAATTCTATAAGTGACCATTAAAATGTGAATATGATATTAGAATATCAAACTGACTATGAGCCTCTAAAAAGAATGTGGATGGATATAAAGATTATCAACAACAAATCTATAAGGAAAAATATTGTAAGAGAATGGGCAAAATTTTGGGAGGTGAATGCAAGGAGGGAACCCCCTTCATATGAGGTGCTCTGGGATGCAATGAAAGCAGTTTTGAGAGGATTGTTTAGTAAATATTAAGCCAGTGTTTCCCAATCTTTTTTGAGCCGTGGCACACTTTTAACATTAAAAAAATTCGGGGGCACACCACCAACCAAAATGACACAAAATGACACTCTAACACAGTAAAGAACGGCTGGGGGATGGTGGCCTGCTGGGAGCAGCTGCTGGGAGTGCCGAAGCCGGGGGAGGGGGCAGAGCCAGGCTGTGCCATGCCCCACCCCTCCGTCAGCTTCAGCTCTCCCAGCAGCTTCTCCAGCCTTGAAAGGGCAGTGCCAAGCCAGCGGTGGCAGAGCCAGCAGAATGCTGGCTTGGCACTGCCCCCTCAAGGCTGGAGAAGCTGCTGGGAGTGCTGAAGCCGGGGGGAGGGGGCGGAGCCAGGCCGTGCCATGCCCTGCTCCCTCTGCCCGGCTTCAGCTCACCCAGCAGCTTCTCCAGACTTGAGGGGGCAGTGGAAGAGCCAGCACAATGCTGGCTTGACACTGCCCCCTCAAGGCTGAAGCAGCTGCTGGGAGTGATGAAGGCCGCCGCCAGGCCCTTCCTCCTCCTCCCCCAAGCAGCAGAAGTTCGGTAGGAGAAGGGGGAAGGAAGGGGACAGAGAGCTTTTCTTGCGGCACAGCAGGAGGTCCGTCACGGCACACTAGTGTGCCGCATCACAGTGGTTGGGAAACACTGTATTAAGCCATACTAAAGAAACAGGAAAGGGAACAAGAAAACCAACGGATAGAAGAAATAACAAAACTGGAATCAATGTATTTGTTAACAAAGGATCTGAAGATTATAAATGACATTTGAAGATTAAAGAAAGAGTTGGAGGCTAAGGATATAGAAAAAGTAAAAAAAAGATATGATGTACACAAATAGATATATTTTCTAAATATAATAATAAAAGCTCAAAACTGCTGGCAAAAATAGCACAGATAAAAAGAGTAAGGAGGGAGAGTGGATGTATCAAGGATAATAATGGTATTGTATGTGCCAGAATGGTACGAGTAGATAAAATTAAACCAATACAGGATTTCTATTCTAATATGTACAGAAATACAGAAGTGGCTATATAGCTGAGCTGGACAAATATCTGGAACAAAATTTAGGTAAGAAATTAAGCAAGACACACAGTAAGGAAATGGAAAAATCTATATCACAAGAGGAAATTAAAGACACAATTAACAAATTAAGGAAGGGTAAATCACTGGATGAAGATGGTATTCCAGCTGAAATTTATAAAACTTATATAGAATTCCTAGTACCCAAATGACAGAGGTTGTTCAATGAAATATTGAGGGGGAAACCCATACCAAAATTATGGAAACATACTAGGAGAATACTAATACATAAACCTGGTAAAGATAAATTAATATTAGACTCTTATCGCCCTATTTCTCTAATTAACCAAGACGCAAAAAAGAATTACAGCAATTTTGGCAAATAGATTATAGAAATTTGTAGAGGATTATATTAGCCCAGAACAATGTGGGTTTGTTAAGGGCAGGAAAATGTCTGACTTGGTTCGCAAACTGATAAACATTATAGAGAGTGCTAAAAACGAGAAAGCTCAAGTAGGCATTATTGCATTAGATATACTGTATATAAAACCTTTGACTCAGTGGGTTGGACAGTGTTGAAATCACTAATTAAAAATATGGTTTTGGAAAGGGGTTCCAACATATAATAGAATAAATATATTCGGAAAACAGGGCTAAAGTCATAATTAATATTTCAAGTACCGAACCCTTTAGTATTAAGCAAGGAGTAAAGCAGGGCTGCCCTCTTTCTCCGGTACTATTTATATTAGTAATGGAATTATTGGTCTCTGCAATCAGGAAGGATAAAGAAATACAGGGAATGGGAGTGGACAACAAAATCAAAATTAGCTTATTTGCGGATGACATGCTTTTGACAGCCAGAAATTCAGATAGGGCACTAGACTGGATAAACCTACATTTAAAACAGTTTGGAACAACAACAGGGCTAAAAATTAATTGGAAGAAAATGGAGGTAATGACAATAAACCTGGAGAGAAAGGGAAAAGAGAAAATAATTGATCAATTTAAGGTTAAGATTAGAAACAAAATTAAGTATTTGGGAGTCATAATACCTGTTAATTACTCAGAGATAAAAAAATTAAATTTCTGCTGATGTTCCTTCTGGCTCTTCTAGATCAGTGTTTCCCAACCAGTGTGCCGTGGCACACTAGTGTGTCGTGAGTGATCATCAGGTGTGCCATGGGAAATTGGAACCTTCCAGGTGTTTTGGACTCCAACCCCCACCATTCCTAGCAGCCTCAAGCCCTTTTTCTTTTTCCCCCTCAGCCACTTAAGCAGGAAAGGGCCTCAGGTGTTAGGAATGGTGGGAATTGAAGTCCAAAGCACCCAGAGGGCCGAAGTTTTCCCATGCCTGTTTTAGGGACCTTAAAGTGATGAGCCTCCTTCCAACATTGTGATTCTGGATAGAAAACAAACAACAACATAACATAACATTGTTTGAGTCCACAGTGCTCTCTGGGTGTAGGTGAACTACAACTTCCAAACTCAAGGTCAATTCCCAAGCAAACCCTTTCAGTACTTTCTGTTCGTAATGAGAGTTCAATATGCCAAGTTTGGTTCAATTCCATTGTTGCAAGAGTTCAGGATGCTCTTTGATTGTGTGTTAACTATCAATCCCAGAAACTGTAACTCCCAAATGTCAAGGTCTATTTTCCCCAAACTCCATCTGTGTTCACATTTGGGCATATTGAGTATTCATGCCAAGTTTGGTCCTGATCCAACATTGTTTCAGTCCACAGTGTTCTCTGGTTATAGGTGAACTACAACTCCAAAACCCAAGGTCAATGCCCACCAAACTCTTATAGTATTTCCTCTTGGTTATGGGAGTTCTGTGTGGGAAGTTTGTGTCTTTCTGCCATTCCTGCCAGGATAACTATGTTGTGTTCATCGAAACAGGTCCAGGTTTCACAGAGTGTATAAATACATTTTAAAACATATTAACTATATGTATTACTGGGTTAGAGTGTCATTTTGTGTCATTTTGGTTGGTGGTGTGCCCCAGGATTTTGTAAATGTAAAAAGTGTGCTGCGGCTCAAAAAAGGTTGGGAAACGCTGTTCTAGATGGTGCTGTACACCTCAACTGTCCTCCAAAGAGATGCTTGCCTTTACATGCTAAACCAAGAATCAAGGTAAAAAAAAGTTTACATCAATACTCAGGGAAGTGTTTCAATATTCTACAGGAATGATAAAGTCACAAAATGTTCATTAATGTACAAATCAACCCTACATGTATCCCAACAAAGATATAATTCTTAGAAGAACGAAAAATGGAAAAGCAAGAGAGTGATCCATGAAAGTAGGGACCTTTCTGGTCCGGCTGTGGTGCAGCTAGTTAGTAGCCAGCTGCATTAAATCACTACTAATAGAGAAGTCATGAGGTCAAAGCCAGCTCAGGTTAGTGTAAGCTCCCACCCATTAATAATCTAGCTTGCTGTCAACCGATGCAGCCCGAAAGACAGTTGCATCTGTCAAATAGGAAATTTAGGTACCGCTTTATGCAGTGAGGCTAATTTTGCTAATCTACGACACCATAAAACCTCCCAGCAGCCTGCGTAAAAATGAGGAAGTACTCCATCAAGGTCTCAGTGTCACAAGTGGACGGTGAAGCGACAGCTCCCCCTATGGCCAGAATTGAGCATACCCTCATGAAGCCAGAAAGCTGGAATATTAAATTGCCTTTATGTCTGTCTATTAGGCATGAGAAAAAAGTTATGAAAATTAAAAGAAATCGTAAGTGATTCGTATGTAATGGGACTTTCTAGTTTATACGCATCACGGCAGCTAACCAGGAAGTAGACTTTTTTACGGTCCTTGAGGCCAACAATTTGCGTTATGATCGTAATTAATTCTTAATTATTGTACTACTCACTTCTCCCTGTCTTCTCCCCCTCATTTCCTTCCCGCCTTCATTCATCTACTTCTTTTTCCCGCATTTCTATGGGGAACTGGAAGTGACGCTGCTGCTAGGCATTCTGGAAAGTGTAGTCCTCCACGCTTCTCCCCCCTTCTCTTCCCCGTTGCTCTGTCTTGCCCCATCGCACGGGCCAACTTCACACACACACACACACACGCTTCTCCTCCTTTCTCTCTCTGCGCTCTCTCACATGCTTCTCTGCCCCCTCCTCTTTCCTGGTGGCTTCTCCCCCCCTCCCTTCTCTTCCCGTTGCTCTGTCTTGCCCCACCGCACGGGCCAACTTCACACACACACACACACACACACGCTTCTCCTCCTTTCTCTCCCTGCGCTCTCACATGCTTCTCTGCCCCCTCCTCTTTCCTGGTGGTTTCTCCCCCCCTCCCTTCTCTTCCCCGTTGCTCTGTCTTGCCCATCGCACGGGCCAACTTCAGCCCTCCAGGTGTTTTGGACTTCAACTCACACCATTCCTCACAGCCTCAGGCCTCTTCCTTTTCCTCTCAGCCTGGGCAAACTTGGGCCCTCGCTCCCTCAGGATCAGGGTGAGAGAGAGAGGCAGCGAGGAGCGAGGGGGGGGCCTCCTCCTTTTTTGCTGCTTCCAAGAATAGAATACCCCCCTCCCTCCCTCCTTCCCTCCCTCCTTCCTATTTGGAGAGTCCCATCTAGAATTCAGTGTGATTTATTCAAGTTTTGGCCTACAACTCCCAGAAATCCCAGCCAATTTACCAGCTGTTAGGATTTCTGGGAGTTGTAGGCCAAAACCATCTGGAATGCGCCGGCGCTGGCATACGAACTACTAACGAATTTCGTTAGTAATTAAGTTACATTTTAGAAATGTTTTGAAATTTTTTGTAAGTCTTTCTATTACTAATCAAAAAAAATCCCCCCCCCCCATTAGATTTTCTATTTCCTATTTTTGGGTTCTAAACCATGCCTACTGTCTATATGTGCTGTATGTCTAAATGGCATTGAATGTTTGTCATGTGTATGTGCATTGTAATCTGCTCTGAGTCCCCTGTGGGGTGAGAAGGGTGGAATATAAATACTGCAAATAAATAAATTCTATAAAATTAAACAAAAGTTAAGAATTAAAACTAGTAGCAATGGAAATAAGAAAGTGAAATAATTACTTAAGTTGCAGGTCCTCTTCGACTGCATGCTAGAAGTTGAATGGCAGCAGTTTATAAAAAGATAAGCAGAAGTTTAGAAGAAATACCCACAACATACTCACAGCCACCAGTTATTGCCCCCAAAATCACTACAGCAGAACTTTCACACCACCTCAACACACTTTGAACACTTATTGAAAGTGCTTTCTGTTGCCTAAAAACAGGTTTCCCACATCTATTAGAAACAACAGCCTGATTATTGATTGCAAACTGGTTTGAAGTGATTTAAGAATGACATTATTTAATTGTGCGTGCTTTTGTTCATGGCTCTGGAGCTTCATACATGCACTCCAAACCTCATGTGGTAATCTCCATATCTGTGTCAATGTCCAGTGATATAAGTAAGTACAATGCAGCCATGGGAACAGAAAGAAACAGCCAGAGAATGAGCAGGACAATGCTAGGCAACCATGACAGCCCACTACAACCTATAATTTTGCCTTCTTTGAAAAGGACCTCTCTTATTGCAAAGACATGTTGTAACTAGAAGACTTGTTAAGATATCACATTGCCTAGCCTCACAATTTACCTGTAAAAAAATGTTAAGAAATATGAGAGATATTTCCGTCTCTATTTCTTTTCTTTTTTCTTTCTCCTTCTTCCCTCTGTTCCCTAAGAAGATGCTCCCATTTTCATAACCTACAATGGAATTCCAAGTAGGTCTGTCCCTAAAAACATGATTGACTTTCTGGCAAGATCTTTTTAGGTCCTGTCTATACTGCCCTATATCCCAGGAACTCACCCCAGACAATTTATTTAAACTGGATTATTTGAGGCCCCTCCCACACAGCTGTATAAAATCCACATTGAACTGGATTATATGGCAGTCTGGACTCTGATAATCCAGTTCAAAGCAGATGTTGTGGATTATCTGCCTTAGTATTCTGGGTTATGTGGCTGTGTGGAAGGGCCCTGAGTCTCCACTGTCAGATAATCTGTGATAAGCAGATAACCTGGGATCAGATCCTGGGTTATAGGGGCAGTGTGAAAGGGACCTTAGATCCACTAAAATCAATCGACCTCTTGCTCCTCATTATGGGGCTTTTAATTTATACTTTTAGTGGATTGATAGAAAGCCTAGTAGGCTCAACTCGCATATTTCATGCAGCCTATTCAACCCATTTTGAGTTCTCAGTGGCAACAATTGATGGATTTCTATTTTTTCCCTGGAAAATATTGCATTTGATTGAAAAACATTGCATTTTTTCTTAATTCTAATAATTTCTATTCTGCTGGGGCAAGAGGACATTTTAATGGCAAAAACCAGTAGGTTTGTTGGGATTTTTTTTAATGTCCCAGGATATTTGGGTTTTTTTCCAGAAAGAAAACTCTGTAGGGACACTTATAGTCATTATCTTGTTACCCAACAAAATTTGAGTTGGCTCTGCCCATAAGAGGCTAGAGCCCTAATGCCCAAAGGGAGGGATCGATACCCTTGGTGAGCAAAGGCAGGACACATAAAAACCCACCCCAAGATTTCCCAATAAGTCTCACCAAGTTGAAGAAAAAACACTGAGGTCTTTATTTCTCATCAGCTGAAGAGGATGACAACCACAATATCCTTGTCACAAAGCAGTCATAAAGTTACATTAAAAATACACACCATTTTATAAGGTTACAGATTCAAATTTCCCACTTCCCGCCCCCAGACCAGCTTTGTATTGGATGGAATCTTGCTGGCTGGTTGCATCTTCTTTTGGTTTCTAGCCAATGGGGGTGAAGAGGTGAGTGATGAGTAGAACAATGAAGGCAGAAAAACATTTTAATGGGATTAAATATGTAGATCAAGTGGCCAAGTGTTCAGCAAGAACCCTCCTGTTCTCAGGCTGAGCAATTCTATTGTCTTTTGGCTGATGATCAAATGTCCTCATCTGTGTTTTTCTCTGTTTGATAGACACAGATTAATATGTTGCTGCAGAGTCTCAGGTCTTTGGATGGTAAACAAATGAAGAAGCTGTAGCCATGTTCCAGTTTCCGAGGCTGATAGAGGTGGCCGTTTATGAAATATAGAAATAGTTTTGCCTATTAATCAATGGCACAAAGGTAGACGAAAACTCAGAGGCCTTTGTCTATTGATTACCAGAAAGGAGTTATGGCCCAAGGGGGAAATACCCTTTTGGAAAGAGCTGGCTCCTGCTATTTTCATGCAAATGAGGCTAGTGGAGAGGTGATTGAATCACAAGCTTGCAGCTGGCAAGCCTCATCTAAAGTAGCTGGCTAATGGTAAACAGTGGCACTTCGATATTTTTAAAATTACATACATGGGGAAAACTTGAGAAGAGATACATTGGGGTTTATGGGGAAAAATATACCATCCTGATCACCCTTGCCTACCCACCAGAAAGATACACAGTTTATTAGATTCATAAAAGATAGCCCAAGCCAAAGGGGTCCTAGACAGAAAGGAAAAAGTCTTTGGGAATGAGCAAAAGTCCATAAGAGTAATGCAAAAGGAAAATAACTGGGTGTATTCATAAAGTGTGGGTTACAGAGGCATTGTCATGTGGGAGCATGGGGCCATGGGAAGAGCCTTAGGTTCCCATGTGGGGGACAGATAGGGGATTATGGGATCACTTCCAGCCTGGTTTTCTTGGGAAAACTATGAAGGGGGTCACCTCCAATATCAATCTTGGGTCAGCTTTTTCCCTTTTGTTACACGAACACTTGAGGTTTTTTCATTTATTTACCATGTAGAAGTGAATTGAGTGTACCGTTATAATGTGTTTAAAACACAAAATTTAAAAACTTGGCATTATATTAGATTTCCTTTGACCAGAAGCTGGCCACTTGGAGTTGAGAAGATCCTCCATTGTGCATGTGGCAGGGCTCAGACTGCATTATAATAGGTGGTCTGTGGTTTGCTCTTCTCTGCACTCGCATGCAGAGCCGGCCTTTGCAATTCCGCAATGTAAGCGGCCGCGTAGGGCGCGACCGGCTGGGCGGGGTGTCACTGGCTGGGAGGGGCGCCACCGCGCCACCCTGCCTCCGCCGCCACCTCGCCTCTGCCTCTGTCGCTGCTGCACAGCCGGCCCCATGCACCGGCTGAGGTGTGCCTCCCAAAGCGCGGACATTTCTGCGCATGCTCGAATGTCCGCTGGGTCCCGAGCGCCTGCTGCGTGCCGGTTCCAAAACCGCAGGCGAGCTCGGGACCCAGTGGACATTCGCGCATGCACAGAAATGTCCATGCTTTGGGAGGCGCGCACCGCAGCCGGGCGCATGGGGCTGGCTTTGCAGCAGCGGAGGCGACGGGGCGGAGGCGGGACTGAGTGACGCGGCGGCCGGGGGGGGGTGCGCCAAAATTTTCTTTGCCTACCCCCCTGGTAAAGGTCAGGTCGGCCCTGCTCGCATGTCATGTAAAAGATGAGGTCCAAAGAAGGACTAGAGAACTCAAGAACATCTGGTGGACAAACGAAGGCTGAAGAAATCCAACAACCGGCAGATATCCATGATGCTCAGGGATTTTTCAAAGCTACACAGGTCATCTATGGACTAAAAAGCCATGGCATACACCCTCCATGCTCATCAGATGGAACCAAACTTCTGAGGGACAAAAAATCAATTGCACTACATTGGAAAGAACACTACCAAAGCCTCCTGAATTGCAGTTCCAATGTGGCCGAAGAGGTTCTCTCACAAATCCCACAAAAACGAACCAGGGATGAGCTTGCAGCACTGCCTAGTTTGGAAGAAGTTAGCAATGCCACCAGCCAACAAAAAAATAACAAAGCCAGCAGACCTGATGGGATTCCTGCTGAAATTTTTAAAGAAGGAGGACCTGAGCTGACACAACAACTCCACCAGCTCATGTGGCAGGGTTATGCTATTGATGAGAACTTGATTGATACTATAGATGCCTAATTGCATAATATAGAGCCTTGAAAAAGCCAGAAGGTGAAATGGTTTTTTGGCCATGGATCTAGCATAAGCATGCAGTCGGCTTTTCTGTAATTTACTTGGATTTGGAGACACCCACAGTTAATCTCCGCGTCTGCAGCAGTCGCTGCAGATCTTTGATTATTCCGCTTTATTTTGGTGGCTCCGTTGGTTTTGCACCTCTCCGTTCAGAGCTTCACCATCCCGACTTCTCGGCAAGTGTGTGCTTTTCCTTAGTTACTTCGGACTCCAATTTTTATTCACCGATCCATTTGGATACAATATTGCTTTTCCATTGGGAGTATGGCGGATAGACTTTATGGACATGTTACACCACCTGACCCTCAGAAGTATTAGATTGTAACCTTCCATCGGGATTAGACATTGACTTGCACTACCGACTGGTATTGTATTTTGTTCATTGAGATTTATTGAATATAAAATTCTTGCTTCTGAATCTTATGCTTATTGTGAGAGGCTTCGTTTTTACCCTTAGTTTGTAACAGTCTTGGACAGCAATGGCTCCCAAAGTGGCCCACGTAAGGTGGAATCAGGTGTCAAACAGGGATGTGTTATTGCCCCAACCTTATTTTCCATCTTCATTGCTATGATACTTCATCTTGTTGATGGGAAGCTTCCCACCGGAATGGAAATCATCTATCAGGCAGATGGCAAGCTATTTAAGATCAGCAGACTGAAAGCCAAAACCAAGGTTACAACAACACTCTAAGCACCTTCGCAAAACCATACAAGAAGCTCAGCCTGTTATGGAGCATAGAGAAAATCAAATGCTCTCCCAGCAGTCACCAGCCAATCCCTCTCCAATGCCAGAAATACAGTTTAATGGTGTAATATTAGAAAATGTTGACCATTTCCGCTACCTTGGCAGCCACCTCTCCACAAAAGTCAACATTGACACTGAAATATAACATTGCCTGAGCTCTGCAAGTGCAGCATTGTTCTGAATGAATCACGGTGTTTGAGGACCAGGACATCTGTAGGGAAATTCAAGAAATTTCAAACTCACCTACAGAAACATTGTGGATAAAAGTCCCAGGACCAAAAACTAATCTAGCACTATGGATCTGCTATCGCCCTCCCAACCAAACTCCAGAGGCAGACTGCTATCTGGAAAATGAAGTTAAACAGGCCTCAAAAAGAAATACATTAGTCATAATGGGGGACTTCAACTATCCCCAAATAGATTGGCCAAATTCTTGTTCTACGCATGAAAGAGAAACAAGGTTCCTCGACATGCTAGCTGATTATTCCCTTGAGCAGATGGTCATGGAACCAACCAGGGGAAAGGGGATCCTGGACTTGGTGCTAACATATGAACAAGATCTCGTTCAAGATGTCCTTTTAACTGAGCCCATAGGTACCAGTGACCATAACACAATAACCTTCAACTTAAGTTTGGATAGCAAACTGTCAGTGAAAACTAACACGGAGACATTAAACTTTCATAAAGGGAATTTCATCAAAATGAGAAAAATTGTAAAGAACAAACTAAAAGGAGCAGTAAAAAAATCCCTCCAAAAGGCTTGGAAACTGTTTAAAAATACCTTAAAACAGGCCGAACTAAAATGCATTCAATAAAAAGAAAGAGGCATGGAAAGTCCAAAAGGACACCAGTATGGCTTACAAATGAAATAAAAGAGGTGATTGGAAAGAAGAAAAACTCATTTAAGAAATAGAAGGCTCTTCCTACCGAGGAGAACAGAAAGGAACACAAGCGCTGGCAAACTAAATGCAAAGCAACAGTCAGGAAAGCCAAGAGAGATTTTTGAGGCACATATAGCAAAGAATATTAAAAAATAAAAAAACTTCTTTAAGTACATCAGAAGCAGGAACCCAACTAGAAAAGCAGTTGGGCCACTCGACGACAATGGTCAGAAAGGGAAAATCAGTGAAGACAAGGAGATTGCTGAGCGGCTAAATGACTTCTTTGCCTCCGTTTTCACACAGGAGGACAGACAACATATGCCTGCAGCTGAGTCAGTTTTTTCAGGGAGGGAATTAAAAGAATTAAAACAGATAGAGATAAACAAGGAGGATGTTCTCACATGCCTTACTAAAGTAAATGTCAACAAATCACCAGGTCCAGACGGCATCCACCCCAGAGTTCTTAAGGAACTCAAGTGTGAAATTGCTGAACTTCTAGCTAAGATATATAACCTTTCTCTAAGATCAGGCACTGTACCCGAGGACTGGAGGGAGGCAAATGTAACACCGATCTTCAAGAAAGGATCCAGAGGTGATCCAGGAAATTATAGACCAGTCAGTTTAACCTCAGTTCCAGGCAAAGTGATGGAAACCATTATTAAAGAAAATATTACTAGGCACATAGAAGAACAGGCATTGCTGAAAGAAAATCAACATGGTTTCTGCAAAGGCAAATCATGTCTTACTAACTTGTAAGAATTCTTTGAGGGTGTAAATAAACACATAGATAAAGGGGACCCAACTGATATTGTTTACCTTGACTTTCAAAAGGCTTTTGACAAAGTCCCTCACCAAAGGCTCCTAAATAAGCTCTTCAGCCATGGAATCAGAGGACAGGTCTTGTCCTGATTGGAACCTGGCTAAACTGTAGGATACAAAGGGTGGTAATAAATGGACATTTCTCTGGGTGGAAAGAGGTGAGAAGTGGCGTACCCCAAGGTTCAGTTTTGGGTCCGTTAATTTTTAATTCATTCATTAATGATCTGGATGTAGGAGTGAATTCTGAGGTAGCAAAGTTTGCAGACGACACTAAATTGTTCAGGGTCTTTCTACACAGCCCTATATCCCAGAATATCTGGGGGGAGAAGGTCGGGGTACAAAAGTTTTAAATAAATAATATAAATAATAATGTTTGGGGGTTTTGGCAAGATTTTTTCAGAGAGAGGGCCCTTCCACATGGCCCCATATTCCAGAAGTTCAAGGCAGAAAATCCCACAGTATCTGCTTTGAACTGGATATCTGAATCCACAGATAATGTGGGATTTTCTGCCTAGATATTCTGGGATATAGGGCTGTGTAGAAAGGCCCAGAGTATCCTACTGGGAGAGAGTGACTTGCCCAAGGTCACCACAATGGATTTCTATAGCTCAGAATTTTGGTCCACTAGAATCCCAGTCCAAGACTCCATCTGATAGTGTCCCCAAACTAGCTACAATTTTGAGCTAGTTTGGGGGTGATATCCAATTGTAGTCCTCTGGCTCTGTGAGGCCGGAGGAGAGGCGGCTTTGGACTGCCTGCATCCCGGCGATCTGAGGCGGCTCTGCCAAAACCCCCAAACATTATTATTATTTATATTATTTATTTAAAACTTTTGTACCCCGACCTTCTTACCACCATAGAGGGACTCAGACTGGCAAACACCAAGTATTCAATGCTAACATTAAAAATCTAAAACATCATAAATTTACAATAAAATTATCAATTACAAATACAATAAATACATTTAAAAAGCCTTTTGCCAAAGTAAAATCGAGCCCAACTCAATCTGTGTATTTGGTCCGTATCTAGTGGTTAGCGACTTTAGTCGATTCGCGATCTCCTTCATTCTGCGAAGGCCTCATTACACAGCCACATTTTCACCCGCTTCCTAAAAGTCAGGAGGGAGTGGGCAGATCTAATTTCATTTGGGAGGGAATTCGATAGCCGGGGGCCACCACAGAAAAGGCCCTGTCCCTCGTCCCCACCAGACGTGCCTGCGTAGGTAGTGGGACTGAGAGCAGGGCCTCTCCAGACAATCTTAACACTCTTGACGATTCATAGGGGAGAATACGTTCGGACAGGTAAACTGGGCCGGTACCATATAGGGTTTTGTAGGTCAACACCACCACTTTGAATTGTGCACAGAAGCTAATTGGCAGCCAGTGGAGCTGGCGCAACAGAGGAGTTGTGCGCTCCCTGTACCCCACTCCCGTTAGTAATCTGACTGCTGAGCACTGGACTAATTGCAGCTTCCAGGAAGTCTTCAGAGGCAACCCCACGCAGAGAGTGTGTTGTAGTAGTCTATACAGGATGTAACCAGAGTGGCCAAGTCCGACTTCCGAAGGTATGGGCACAGCTGGCGCACAAGCCTAAGCTGTGCAAAAGCTCCCATGGCCACCGCCGAGACCTGATAGGGTCACCATATCACCGTCATTCAAAATGACTTGCTATCGTGCAAAAATGACATGTTATCACACCAGGGCATCCACACATTTATGCCACAGGCAGAATTCTGGGAAATGTAGTTTGGGAAGGTGAGGACCTCTGCAGCTGATAATTCAAAAGGCTCCACCCTAAACTACATTTCCCAGAATTCTGTAGGTGCCAGAAATGCAGAGCTACACAAACACAAAGAGTAGTAGCTGCACTATCCAAACATAGTAAACACTGTGGTTGGGAGAAACCAGAAAAAGGAGCAATACTGACCTTTGGGTCATTTCCCCTCATCATGTGTGATATACCTGTTTAACTATACGATGGACCACAACTTTATAAGTATATGATCGTCTTAGGTTCCGCTTGATAAAGCCAGACTGGAGGTGAAATGGTCTTGGCCAACAACTCAGTACCGTCAGCGGCCTGTCCTGGATGCTCGCCCACATTCCGTCACATGCCCTTAGCCCAGGGGTGGGCAATTATCGGCCCTCCAGGTGTTTTGGACTTTAACTCCCAGAAATCCTAGCCAGTTTACCAGCTGTTAGGATTTCTGGGAGTTGAAGTCCAAAACACCTGGAGGGCCGGTAATTGCCCACCCCTGCCTTAGCCCGACCAGCTCATAGTGGATGAATTTTGCCACATCAGTGGAAGGATTACAAATATTGTGCTTTACTTGGAAGACGTGCCTGCTTTTCGATTGGGATTACCTATCCGGGATACACCGCTGTATATTTACGACGTCCATGTTTGTCTCCCGTATTGTGGACCTTTATATTATTATCCCGAGGCTCACGCTGGGAAACCGTGATTTATTTTGTGGATTATAAACTACCTTCAGATTTTTTTCCAGTGTGGACAGGTATAATCCGGTTTAACATCGCTGCACGAACTTTCGCTACAGACATTGGGCAAATGCTTGTGCTACTTCACCATGTTGTGTACCTCTTTCTAGTATATTTGTGTTATAAGAATATAATATGTATTTTTGAAGAAACTAGTATTGCTCCTTTTTCTGGTTTCTCCCAACCACAATAACATGGGCCCCTTCCACACAGCTGAACAAAATCCCACATTATCTGCTTTGAACTGGGATATATGGCAGGGTGTACTCAGATAGCCTAGTTCAAAGCTGTTATTGTGGGTTATATGGCTGCGTGGAAGGGCCCTTGGAATGTGTTTTTTTAAAAGCACACTTGGTTGTCTAGTTTTGCCACCTAATGCTGGAAGAGGAGCAACAGTCTGTTCAATGTCCTCACTAAACAGTAATCAAAACACATGAATTTCAAAGAAATAAAGTAATTGTATTGGTGAAATAATCAAGTTGAAACAATCAATAAATGCAATGCAAAAGTAAATTGGTGTTAATTCACACTCATAGGGATCAAGGATGGTGTGATGAATGTATCCATAATGGTAATCACAAGTAAACATTCACAAAGGTCAAATGAAGATTTGTAATCCACACGTATAATGGAATTGTAATCTGCACGTCGTTACGTGAAATTAAATGTAATCCAAACTGGATAAGGTGTCGGTGGTGTTCCGAAGTCGTCTGAAGCCGACGAGGATGCAGTTGCGTGGGCCCCTCTCATGTTTCGACCGCAATGGTACAAATGACAAATGACCGCAATGGTACACAGTACAAATGACACCACACGCTCAGCTCTAAATGATATTTCCTGTTTTGAGAAAATGAAAAGTGCCATCATCAAAATAGATTTGCTTAATACAAATGTCATAGGCTTTTTTTGGAAAGAAGAAAAACTAGTTTTATAATAACTACGCTACCAACTCGCCTGTTTTAATTGTTTAAATTATATATTTGTTCCGCTCTCGCAGCCCTGCAACTGGATTTGTTTAAGTTGAATGAGCCGGGCTTGTTATCACAGGAGGCTGGCCTCAGATGGTGCTTGTTTACATAGGTTTGGTTTTGCTTAGTGCACATCTCTTTTGCAAAGCCATTGAAAAGGGGAACACGAGGGGCAGAGGAAGCAAGGCGATGGGATAAAGCAAACAGGCAAGCAAGCAGATGTGAATGATCAAAGTTTTCTGGATAAATCGAAGTGTTAGGAGGGAATGCTGCTGGAGCATGGCCATACAGCCAAAGAAATTCCCAGGAACCCAGTAATTCCTGGGAAGCCTTCGATGACAAATCAGGAGACTCCAAGAGCAAAAGCTGATGCTCCAGTTCTCTTGCTGAATGGCTGCATCTGATATGGAACCTGATATACTACATATTGCTAAATTACAATGAAAAAGTACAAGATCTGAATGGCATCAAGTTGAACGATAGCAGTGAACCAGAATTTAATTTTAAAATTCACGGAACTCTGAAAGCTGGAAAGGTTCCATATGTTTTATTGAGCAATACAGGCTATTCCCGTGGTTTTTTTCTCTTCATCCGACGCTGGACTATAAAAGTGAAGTTATCATGGGCATTAGCATTTGAAAAGTTTCTTCAGCGTCACAACCTCTTTGTTGTTTGCTGGCTTGGCTGTATTTTTCTTTCACTTTTTTCTTTGATGTCCCATTAAGGAAAATTACCAATGCAGGTTAAATAACTCACGGAAAATATATATTACTTTCAAGCAAGTGGTGCAACAAGAGATCGTATTTGATGTGCAACCGAAAAAAGCAGGTAGGATCAAATTATACTTTTATGTGGTAATGACTCTAATTACTGTATGTTCCGCATTATCATTTAAAATCTAAAATAATGGAGAAATGTTATCCTGTAAGACATAAAGTACAACAAATACAGGATTGTTAAAATGATCCTGTCTGTTTATCTATCTACTTGAGAATCGGGGTCTATTTAGTCCGTTGAAGTTTTTCTGTGCATGAGTGTATCCTGTTAGAGCCTTAATGGAAATGTTTACAGTCAAGTAGTAATGATAATTGCAAATAGTACATCTGAAATTAGCCATATACAAGTCCATACCTGCTGGCTCAGATAAATATGGTTTTAGTTTTAATTGTACAGATGGCAATGTCCTTAAATTAATAACATTTCTTCATCAAATTGATTAGTATTATAATTCCTCATTATAACTAGCATTATAGGATTGCTGTGAGTTTTCTGAGCCATATGGCCATGTTCCAAAAGCATTCTCTCCTGAAGTTTCACTTACACCTATGGCAGGCATCCTCAGAGGTTGTGAGGTTTGTCAAAACCTCTGAAGATCAACACAAAACAGTGGGAAGTGCGCTTACTGTGAATAGCAACAACAAAATTGGTACTGTGAGTACAAAGAAAGGAAAAATATAAACTAGATCAGTGTTTCCCAACCAGTGTGCCGTGAGCTATCATCAGGTGTTCCGTGGGAAATGGGAACCTCTAATGCCCTTTCTCCCCCCTCCTGCCGAACACTTTTTCTTCTCCACTCGGGCTCCCTTCTTCCCAGCCTCACTATGCTCGCTTTGCCTCGCTTTGCTCTGGGGAGAGTCTGCACAGTAGCGCCCGCAAGGGTCACGTCTTCCTCCCTCCCCCTCTCCTCCTGAACATGCTCACGCTCCCCCCTCAGATCAAAATGGTGGCAGAAGCGGCAGTGTAGAAGAAAAAGTAAGTGTTCGGCAGGAGGGGGAAGAAAGGGCGCAAAGGAGAAGGGGGAGGAAGAGGTCTCTGTCGAAAGCTGGCATGGGTAAACTTGGACCTTCCAGGTGTTTTGGACTCCAACTCCCACCATTCCTGGCAGCCTCAGGCTCTTTTCCTCCCCTCCCCCCCCTCAGCCACTTAAGCAGGAAAGGGACTCAGGCTGTTAGGAATGGTGGGAATTGAAGTCCAAAGCACCCAGAGGGCTGAAGTTTTCCCATGCCTGTTTTAGGGACCTTAAAGTGGTGAGCCTCCTTCCAATATTGTGATTCTGGATAAAAAACAAACAACAACATAACATTTTTTGTGTCCACAGTGCTCTCTGGGTGTACAGTAAGTGAACTGCAACTTCCAAACTCAAGGTCAATTCCCAAGCAAACCCTTTCAGTTGGTAATGAGAGTTCAATATGCCAAGTTTGGTTCAATTCCATTGTTGCAAGAGTTCAGGATGCTCTTTGATTGTGTGTTAACTATAAATCCCAGAAACTGTAACTCCCAAATGTCAAGGTCTATTTTTCCCAAACTCCATCTGTGTTCACATTTGGGCATATTGAGTATTTATGCCAAGTTTGGTCCTGATCCAACATTGTTTGGAGTTTGGGGAAAATAGACCTTGACATTTGGGAGCCTCGCTCTGCTCGCTTTGCCTTGCTTTGCTCTCGCTGCCGCATCTTCAGGAGGGGAGGGGGAAGGGAGGAAGATGTGGGGCGAGTCTGCGCAGTAGTGCCCACACTGGTCACGTCTTCCTCCCTCCCCCCTCCCCTCCTGAACATGCTCACGCTGCCCCCTCAGATCAAAATTGTGGCAGAAGCGGCAGATCGAGGCTGGGAAGAAGGGAGCCTGAGTGGAGAAGAAAAAGTGTTCAGCAGGAGGGGGGTTGGAGAAAGGGTATTGGAGGTTCCAATTTCCCATGGCACACCTGATGATTGCTTACGGCACACTAGTGTGCCACGGCACACCGGTTGGGAAACACTGTTCTAGTGTGATGAATTTTGGAGTCAGTTTCTCCAACCAGAGACCATGGATAGCCATTAGCCACTGTGAGTTCCATTCTAGTCTTTTCCCCCTTTGCTACACTGTTTCGTTCACAATGGAAAGTAAGTATTGTACTTCCATGTTTACCTCTTTGTCACTCCTCTTGTATGTTTTAGAGCCATTTTGTTCTACCTGCTGTGTGCCTTAAATTGTTTCCGTTCTATGGTGACCCTATTAGGGGGATTTTCTTGGCCAGATTTAGTGGTGTGTGTGTATGGGGGGGGGGGGGTCATCTAAGGCTGGTTGGGCATGACTAGCCCAAGCTCACCTCACAGGTTTCCATGGCTAAGTGAGGATTTGATGCCTGGCATTGCAATGTCCTAGTGCAATGTTCAAACCACTGTCCCGTTCTATTCTAGCCCTTCTTTTTCTCTCTATAACTACAGTGGCGTGTGTGCTTATATCTCACTTTCTATGAACCTTCTCCCACTTTTCTACTCACATCATTGCTCTTTTCCCTTTCTCTTTCTATATCATAACCTCTTTGTTGTTTGCTTTCCAATTTTTTTAGCCACTTCCTCCTTTTTCTCTCCAAACATCATAAAACCCTCCATCTGTTATGACACCACAGGTCTTTCCAACACTGCATTGCTGATACACTTTCACCCGCATTCCCTATTTCATAGGCATCTTTAAACTCTCCATCTGTCACTTTTAATTCTTGTTCTTCACTCATTTTCTGATTTCCTATCCCGCATGTTTACTGGCACAACCTACCTCATTGTAACATTGTAAAATGTGAGGAGGAAGCCATCTATACTGTCTTAACTTCTTTGGAGAAAAAAAGGCATATAAACTGTAATAAGTAAAATGAACCCTCTCTCAGATGACATCTCAAAGGTGGAAGTTTGAGAATGTCAGGGAGGCTGCGAGTAATACTGCCAGAAAATGGTATGCTCAAAGTATTGGAGAACCATCACCTCCATTATATAAAAATGGAAGAAACTGTTTGAGAACTTCGCCTGTCTGGGAATGTGGTGCTGTGATTGGACTTGTGAACAAGGATTTGATAGATCTGGATTTAAATATCCACTTGGCCATAGGATTCACTTTTCACCTATGTTGTAAGCCACACCAAGTGTCCTTGGGAAGATGGGGAGGGATACAAATAAGGTTTTTTATTATTATATTACTAGCTTGGGGACTCGGCGGTGCCCGGGTTATTTGAGAAAGGCATTGTGTGCCAAGGTTGGTCTTTGGTACTTCAAGTCCCATCATCCATGGTCCACCCTCCTCCAAACTGCAGTAGAAGATAGAGTGGGTCACGGGGGCTCTGTGTGCCAAGTATGGTCTTTATCGGTTTTTGTTGGGGGCCGCAGCAATCTTGGGCAATGAGTAGAGTAGTTGATCCATCACCCATGGTCTGCCCTCCTCTAACTATAGAAGGATGGAAACTGGGTTATGGGGGCACATTGTGCCAATTTTAGTCTTTATAGGTCTTTGTTCAGGGCTGCAGTGGTCTGTTGGAAATGAAGGCTTTGAAAGTACCACAAATCTCATAATCCATGGAGGTACCTCAAGTCCCATCCATGGTCCACACTCCTCCAAACAGCAATAGAATGTAGAGTGGGTCATAGGGGCACTGTGTGCCAAGTTTGGTATTTATTTTTCTTGGTTGGGGGCACAGTGGTCTGTGGGAAGTAAAGCATGTGAAAGTACTAAAACCTCCCCTAAACACCACCAGGATGTAAAGGGGGTAATGGGGGTTATGTGTGTGGTCTTGACCAGTCATTGGATGAGGGGGGCAGTGGTTTCAGTATATAAGTGAAGGTACTGCAACTTCCATGGTCCCTCCTCCAATCCCATCATCCATTGGCCACCCTCCTTTAAACTGCAGTTCAGAACCTGCCTATCTTTGCGATCACATCTTCCCCCATGAACCAGCACGTGCTCTGAGATCCTCTGGGAAGGCTCTTCTCTCACTCTCACCACCGTCTCAAGCGCGGTTCGTGACGATGAGGGAGAGAGCCTTCTCTATGGTGGCCCCTCAGCTCTGGAACTCTTTCCCTAGGGAGATCAAACAGACCCCCATTCTCTCCATTTTCCACAAGGAATTAAAAACTTGTTTGTTCCATTGTGTGTTTGACAGGCGGTTCACTTGAAAATTATCCCAACCTTATCTAAGCTCCGGAATTTTAGTTGGCCCCTTTCCTGTACTTATGACATTTTAATGGCCAAGGGCATTGCCCTGGCAACCCAGCCCTCTGACAATTGCACTTTTCCTTGGCTCTCCTAAGGAATCACTGCACTTACTCTGAGCCTGAATCCAGTTTCAAATTGGCCAGCCAGGGCATTGTTTTTATGATGTTAATTGATTTTAATGTTTTTATTTTTGTTGTTGTTATTGATTGTTTTTACTGTGTCTGTTTTATTTGTAATCCTTGGGCCGGTCCCTCTGTAAGCTGCCCTGCGTCCCTTCGGGGAGATGGAGGTGGGGTATAAAAATAAAGTTATAATATTATTATTAAGTCTGCCCATGCAAAGCAGGTGAATACAGCCCTGAACGAAACATGCAGCATAATCACAGGATGCCTCAAACCTACACCTGTTGATAGACTCTATAAGTGAGCTGGCATTGCCTCCCCCCCCCTCCGATGTGTGACAGGAAGTTAATACCACAGAACATTAGAAATAATAATAATAATATTAATAACTTTATTTGTACCCCACCACCATCTCCCCAAAGGGACTCGGGGCGGCTAACATGGGGCTAAGCCCAAACAATTACAATAAGGAAAGATAAAATACATACAAGACAGATGATGACATCAAGTAAAAATGCTACACAATAACATGGTAATACAGTAAAATAGTAAAAATAACATAATAAAACGGAGTGTAAAATAGTACAAGGATTAAATGAGGGCGAACTGGGCCAAATGTAAAGGGTAAAAAATTGTAAAACCCGTGGGTGAGCTAGATCAGTGTTTCTCAACCAGTGTGTCGTGGCACACTAGTGTGCCGTGAGTGATCATCAGGTGTGCCGCGAGAAAAGCTCTCTGCCCCCTTCCTTCCCCCCTCCTCCTGCCAAACTCCTGCTGCTTGGGGAGGAGGAGGAAGGGCCGAGTGGCGGTGAAGAAAAGAAGAAGGGGCCGGGCACCGCCTCCTTTGGCCGTTTCCCAGCCAGCCTCCAATCTGCCATGACTCCCGCCACGACTCTCACCCCTCGCTCGCTGAAGCCGCGCGGAGGAGCCCCGCCTACTGAAGCCCGCCCACCGCTCATGCTTCTCCTTTGTGGGAGAACTGAAGCCGGGGGAGAGGGGGCGGGGCATGGCACGGCCTGGCTCCGCCCCCTCCCCCCGGCTTCAGCGCTCCCACAGCTTCACCAGCCTTGAGGGGGCAGTGCCAAGCCAGCATTGTGCTGGCTCTGCCATCGCTGGCTTGGCACTGCCCCCTCAAGGCTGGCAAAGCTGTGGGAGAACTGAAGCCACGTGGAGGGGGCGGGGTGGGGCATGGCGTGGCCTGGCTCCTCCCCCTCCCCCAGCTTCGGCACTCCCCGCAGCTGCTCCCAGCAGGTCACCATCCCCCAGCCGTTCTTTACTGTGTTAGAGTGTCATTTTGGTTGGTGGTGTGCCCCTGGATTTTTTTGATGTTAAAAGTGTGCCATGGCTCAAAAAAGGTTGGGAAACACTGAGCTAGATAGATAAAGCACAGTGTCTAGTGTTGCTAACTGTGAGAGAAATAAGGTTGAACACTGTGAAAGCCATCCACTGCAT
Organism: Anolis apletophallus; assembly: GCA_030556195.1. Taxonomy (NCBI): domain Eukaryota; kingdom Metazoa; phylum Chordata; class Lepidosauria; order Squamata; family Anolidae; genus Anolis; species Anolis apletophallus. The sequence goes on from JARBWK010000007.1 coordinate 52,786,646, forward strand.
GGCTATCAGCCTCCTTCCAGTAGACTTAAATCAAGGAAACTCTTCATGAGAACCATCACCCCTCTTAATGTTCTCCCAGCAACAGCAAACAGCAAAAGCAATCCCTAAAATGCAACCTTGTGCAATGAGGGGGTGTGAGTATGTCAAAGATGCTGAGAGTAAGACATCAGGAAACTAAATTCGACCAAGAGTCATGATTCGACTCCTACTATGGACACTTGTAAATGTTCAAAATGGAAAAGTCATCCTTTTAGGGGAGGAATACTCACATCAGCAGAAAAGAATTAATAATTCCAAGGCTGAAGGTGGTGGAAGGCATTTAATTTCATTGTGCAATAGTACAAGGCCAATACAACTATTCTATTCTATTCTATTCTATTCTATTTGGGTGATTCCATGATACGTTTTTGTGAAAGTCATTCATTTCCACAGAGTTCACTATTAACCATGGTTTTCTGTTTCCTGGGTAAATTTGGAAAGTTCAGAAGTAGCATTCACAGAGACTCTCTTTCAGAAAATAGCAGTGGTGCTTTAGTTAACCCTTGTCAATACTGCACTGAAGACAATGGGAAACCACTTCTGAATGTCTTTTACCTTGAAATTGCTGTGGATGAGATAATCCAGAATGAGACCAGGTCTTGGAAAAGTTGGGAGTCACTCAATCAGCCCTGCAGGAGAGTAAAGCCTTAGCACAAAGAGGGAATGATGGACAGCTGGCAACAGATTATAGCATGGAGCATGAACAACCCCTCTCAAAAATTAGTCTAAAACTAAAAAAGAATTTTAAATCAGTAATAGTCCCAAAATATAAATCTAAAGAATACTAATGAAGAATTTAACTGGAAAATAAACATTTTTGCTTGCTCACATTGGGAGTACTTTGGGAATGTGGGAAAGAACAGTGTCACAATTCCTGGCCATTTACATACAGTATGACAGTGATTTTCAACCTTTTTTGAGCCGTGGCACATGTTTTACATTTACAAAATCCTGGGGCACACCACCAACCGAAATGACACAAAATGACACTCTAACACAGTAATACATATAGTTAATATGTTTTAAAATGTATTTATACACTCAGTGTGAAACCTGGGCCTGTTTCGATGAACACAAAATAGATATCCTGGCAGGAATGGTAGAAAGACACACACGAAGCTCTTGCTCAATAGCTATCAGTTTCTCTCTGTTTTTAGTTTTTATCGCAGTCAAGCTTGAGAAGCTCATCTCACACAGATATGTGGTTGAAAACGGGAGCAATGTCAAAATAGCTTTGTTGGCCAGAATGGGGAACTCTCTGGCAACAGATAAACAAAAACTGTCCAAAGGAAGATCAGCAAATTTTAGCTTTAAACTACGATCTTGTTTCAGTTCAATGAGTTCCTCTTGCTCCTTTAAAGTCATGTCCTTTCCAACAATGGATGCTGAGCTGTATGGGTAATTAACCCAGTCAAGGCATTTTGTGAAGGCTGAATGGAAATAAAATGACAACTTCTCCTCAAGAGTTTTCAAATGTGTGCCAATCACCTCACACATTGCAGGGCTCTCTTGTTTACCTTTGTGGTTTTTCTCAAAGAATTTGCCTGTTTCTCATTGTTTGTACGTAAGCGTACAAAATAGTCCATCGGCTTGTTTTGGACGGAAGGGTGTTTCGTTTGGAGATGGCGTTTAAGCTTGCTTGGCACCATGGCACTATTGGACAGCTTTTCACCACACACCCTGCACAGCGGAGTCGGTGCCGTCGCATCCCCGGTGAAAGTGAATCCAAATGAAAGATAGCTTTCGCTGTATTGCCTCGAGCTTACCGTCTTTTCTTTTTTCTTTTGTCCACCACTCACATTAGGGCATTCATCTGTGTCATAATTTTGTCCAGGGCCCTGTTCGGCATTTGCATTTTCCCTTCTCAAAAACTTCTCCATCACTGTCACTCGCTTGTCTTGCTGTGATCCCAAATTGCCACTGTCACTTGACGCACAGCTGCAGCACTAACTCTAACTTTGTTTACTTAGCTGCGTCTGAGCGAATCCAAGATGGCGCAACCATAGCACTCTTGCATCACTTCTTGATGCGAGAGTACTATGGTTCCATTTCTTAAAGGGACAGATGTGCCTTATAGCTTATATATGAATGAAGTTCGAAAATAATTTCCCACGGCACACCTGATAATCTCTTAGGGCACACTAGTGTTCCACGGCACACTGGTTGAAAATCACTGCAGTATGATACCATACAGTTTAAACATAGTGGGTAGACATGTTATCGGCCTGTAGTTTCCTGGTGCTGCTCCTTTTGCGGGATTCTTTTGTATCAGTTGTTAACCATTCACTGATACTTCCTTTCTGCAGCATCTCATTGAATGGATGGGCCATTTTCCCATGTAGACTAGTCAGATATTTGAGCCAAAATCCATGCAGTTGATCACTACCAGGCGATGTCCAGTTCTTGACTCTCTGCACTAAGTTGCTGATCATTTCAGTTATTTCCATCTGTTCCATTTTGTTCTGTAAGAATTTTTCTTCAAATTCCTCTATCCGCCCAGCGTTTTTGTTGTAGTTCTTATTATTTTCCCAAAGCTCTTTCCAAAATTTAGTTGTTGCAGTTTTCTCAGGCTTTATGACTATTGTGTCTGTTGTTTGGATCAGACTCTGGCAGAACCGTCTCTGGTCTGATTGAAACAGTTGTTTTTGTCTGTACTAGACGATTCTGGCTTCATAGCTTTCATTTTTTCTGGCTGTTGCTGCAATTTGTTCTTTCATGATTTCCAAAGCTTCTTCAATTTTACTAGGATTCAGCCAGTACTTTCTGACCAAGTATTGCTTGATTTTGTCATTCTTCAGTTTCTTCTCCTTCATATTTTTCAGGTTACTTGGATCTGATTGTAGATTTTTGATTTTCAACTCCAACCTGACTTTCCATTTTGGTTTTCCAGTCCATTTCCTTGGAGGCTGCATTGGTTGTAGGAGCCCAAGCTCTTCTGTTACTGTCACTGCCGTACTATAGGCAAACTGGTTTGTTTGTTCAATGGATGTTATTTGGACAGTAGAATATAATGTATTCACATCCTTCATGAGAGGCGCCAGGTGTCTCTTAGGCACTGTTTTAAAAGTTGGAACTCGCTTTCTTACTGCATTTGATACAGCATGGGCCATGATTTTATCCTTGAGCTCTTGTTATTTTGCAGTCAATGTTCCTGGTAGTTCGACAAGTGCTTCAAATGCTGGTTCTTCAAATTTTTGCAAAAGCTCTGCATTTTCTTCTGGTTCAGTCTGTTCTACAGTTCCAAGTGTTGCTGGAGTCTTTGCTACTGACTGTACTGGTGGTTATTTGCTTTGCAAATTTTCTGAATTTCTTCCGAGTTCAACTTCACTGAACACTTTGTTTCTGATTATGAATCTTTGTTGATCAGGCAGTCAGACTTCAGTTATCTGTGAGTCAGGGTACTCTTGTTTCCACAACTGATACATCCTTTTTTGGTAGCCACACTTTTGAGGATCTGATTTGTAATGGCATTTCAGAACTGTGTGGTTTTCTGGCATTGTATATTTCTGCTGTTTCTGTGACTGTTCATTTGTATTTTGATTCTGTAGCCCACTTGTCGATGGATGTCCAGAATCAGCAGCATCCACCACTGTCCTTTTTATCCTGGGCGTCAACCGAGCCAGGATAGATTTCGTTTTGATTTGTTTCACTATAGTGCTCTTTGTCCCACTCCTCAACTGAGACCTCTCTGACTTGGTTGGACCTGCTGGTAGTTACACTACCGCCAGCACAGCTCTCAGCATCCTTGGAGCAGTTAAGCTCCCCACCACCACAAGGTGGCACCTATTGGGGAATGATGATAATGATAATGATTATTATTTGAAACACAAGATTAGTTCACAGCAACCAAGATCACTCTGCTGGTTTTTGTATTTGATCACGTCAGACACTTCCCAACAGTGTAGGACAGTGTGATATATTAGCGAATAATGAGTGCAGATCAGAGTAGGGTGGCTTTTTGCAGCTGACAGGTGGTAATTTTGTCAGTGGTGATTGTTTTCAAGTGCAGGCCAAGATCTTGGGAACTGTACCCAGTGTGCCGATTACCACTGAGATCAGCTTTACTGGTTTGTGCCAGAGTCTTTGTAGTTCGATCTTTAAATCCTCATATTGTGTAAAAAAATTCAGTTTCTTCTGGCCAATTGTGCTGTTGCCTTTGTTTTTCTCCCCATGATTGTGAGGTCAGTAGTCTTATGCTCCAAAACTCAGTCAGTCTGAATTTGGAAGTCCCAGAGTAGTTTGACTGTTCATTTTGTGTAACTTTTTCAGGCTTGTGATTCTCCCAGTTTTTTTTTGTCACAGACAGATGGTATTTGTGGCACAAACTCCAGTGGATCATCTGAGCAATGATATTAAACCTCTGCTTGTAGTCCATCTGCACGATCTTCTTGCAGCAGCTGAGTATGCGATCCATCATTTCATCTTCTTCCTTGCAGAGTCTACACTTGGAATCTGTCATCAACTTTTCAATTATTATTATTAAAAATATTTTTATTAAAAACTTTTTCCGTAAAATAAAAAATGCTGATTATATTTATTTATAGCAATGGTTCCAAAACATTTTTGGCCTACCGCCCTCCTAGAAATTATTTTTTAAAAAATGTAATAGCAATTAAACAGAAAGATATATGTATTAATGCAATGGTTCTCAACCTTTCTAATGCCGTGAGCCCTAAATAAGGTTCCTCATATTGTGGTGACCCCATCCATATTTTTGCTACTCTTATGAATTCTAATGTAAATATCTAATATGCAGGCTGTATTTTCATTGTTAGAAATCGAACATAGTTAAAGCATAGTGATTAATCACAATAGCAATATGTTTGGGGAGTATGGACAATGGATTATGGGATTTGCAGTACCTTCGACCAATTCAGCTCTGACTTCCACAGCCGAGACCCCATGAATGACAGACCTGGACCAAACTTGGCACACAGAACCCCCATGATCAACAGAAAATATTGGAGGGGTTTGGGAGGAATTGACAGTGATTTAGGGGAGATGTAGTTCACCTATATTTGGAGAGCACTCTGAACCCAAACAACCCTGGATCTGGACCAAATTTGGCACAAATACTCAATATACCCAAAGTTGAACACTGGTGGAGTTGTAGGGGATTGATTTTGTCATTTGGGAGTTGTAGCTGCTGGGATTTATAGTTCACCTATAATCAAAGAGCATTTTGAACTCCAAACAGCAATGGAATTGAACTAAACTTGAGCAATAGAGAATACTGGACCTTGGAAATTAGAAGCTGCTTGCATTTTCCTTTGTGCCACAGCCATCTCCCAGGAGGTGCATGCAAATGCCACAGCGACTCAGGGGGCGTTTGCAGGTGCAGAGGTTTTCCTTCTCCGCTGGACCAACTGGCAGACACACCTCGCAAGCGCACGACTGTCTCAGCCTGCCAGTTGTAATCCCTGGGCAGGCGTTGCCTGGAAACCACAGCGCGCACCGCCTTCCTCTTCTTAACTCCGCCCACAGTGCAGTCCCATTTTGCGCCTTCTTTCCAAGGGACCCGTTGGATTGGAAGGGGAGATACAGGACTGTGCCGTGGGCGGGGGAGAGGAAGGGGCGGTTTCCAGGCAGCGCCTGCACGGGGTTTCCAACTGGCAGACGCACACTCGCATGCTTGTGAGTTGGAATCCTGCCACCACCCCCTTACAGGGCTTTAGTGCCCCCCAAATTCTCCTGAGCCTCCCACCGCCCCCTTGGATTGCCTCACCCCCAGTCATACTGTACCCTGCTGCATGATGGTATGCAGAAGCCAAACTCACTTCAGAATGGAGAACAGCAAACCATGCTGAACGCGGAATGGGCAGCAGCAGCTAATACATGGGGGAAGCAGCACAAACATCACCCAAAGGAAAAACCTCCCACCAACCCAACCCATACTATACCAATGTCCATGATGATAGTGTAGGATCCAAACTGACATCCAGAGATAGAGTCTACAGGAATCAAGAATCACAGCAAGACACACACGACACGGGCACCAGCAACACCTTGCTACCTGTCAAGTGCTGCCAACTTCAGCACTTGACAGCACTTGCTACAATTCTTCATCAAATCTTGAAGTAGCTAACACCCTCTCATTAACTTCCACACCAGATGTAAATTGTACCTTTGGATTTGACTGGATTGACACTTTGGACTTGACTGGACTGACAATGGGTTCCGCTTGATGGCTTTAATTAATTATTGTTGTATGTAGTGGTTTTTAATGTAATGATTTTAATGCTTTTTAATGATGTTGTATTTTTATATTGTATTGTGGTGGTGCGGCCTGTAGTGCTGCAAATGTAAGCCGTGCTGAGTCCCCCTGCGGGGGTGAGAAGCTACGGGGTACAAATACCATAAATAAATAATAAATAAATAAATAAATAAACATGTGCCCACAGCTTCATGTGAAGCTCTTTGCCTCCCTCTCCAATCCCTCCACCTCCTGTCAAGACTTAACTCTCTCCAAGATGCAGTCTGATCCTCTGAGCCCCAATTCTCATTCCCAGAAAACCCCACAAAAGTATCACTGCTTATGGGTTCTTCACAGATATCTTGCACTTCCCTCACTTTAGTCCAGTCCATGCTCCCAGACCCATCCTCCGAATCCCCATCCCCACTTTCCATAACAAATTCATCGTCAGACCTCTCATCCCCAGAAAATCCCTCAAACGATTCCTCACCTGTAGGCTATGTAAGTATCTGCCGAATCCTCTTCCTTTGTTGCTCATCATCCAATCCCTGCTCCTGAGTAACCCGTTTGCTTCTCCTAATGACCACATCTGTTTGCAGTGTTTGCAGCATTACTCCTGCTTGCAACGTTTCTCAGAGGCTCTACTACAACAAAATTGCTTCCAGAAATCCTGCCAATTAGTGCTTATTTACTCTTATTTCATTCATGTTTACAAAAACTGCATAAATATTCCTTGTCTATCTCTAATGCCTTTGTGTATGTTGTCTTTTGATCAAATTGCTTCTCCTGATAATGATATTCTGTTGGATTTCAGATTCAGATGCATTTAAAAAAATACATTCTTTCCCTCCAGGCTATTTTTCTTCTGTCTACATCTTCTATTTTATTTTATTTCACTTCACTTCCACACAACACAGCATACTGGAGCCTGTAGTTTAATTTCATATATGCTGGAAATGTTTCAGCAATCCTGGCTAAGATAGGAGGCAGGGACAACCAAACAACCCCTTTTCTGGTTCTTCCAGCTTCTCTCGCTTTAGTTCTTGCTCTTCTATCTCTCTATCGACCTTACTTTTGACTCTCACTTCCCCAGATTCAGATGCAGCATTCCAGACTCCATATATGTGGTGATCAATAACTCTCCAAATTGATTTGCAGGAGCTTGCCTACCAAGGGTCACTTTCGGGCCATCGCTGTACCCAGGATTTGATCTCCTTTGGATCGTAAGTAGGATTTCAGCTTGCCTTCTTCTCCATACTTGTCAACTACTCCCTATGTTCTTTCACACAATCATTTTTGTACTACAAGTCACAGAATTCCTTAGCATCGTTACCAATGCAATGCTAGCTGATGGAACCTGGCAATTGTAGTTTAAAGGGTAATTTTGCCAAGTGTAGCTATGTCTGATACTAACTCGAAATTAAAGTTCATATGCCAGAGGGATCAATCATGTGGCGAATAATCCTTTTGGAACTTGTGTTTCCACATTAGAGGCTCATAAACCAGTCTGCCTCTGACTTAAAAAAAGAAAAGAAAGATTGGAGCAATCTGTAATCAAGTTTTAATCTGATTACTGTGTTGTGAGAGCCAGATATTACTACAGCTAAATGTAGCTCTCCACCCTATGTTCTCTATGTATCAGCTATTTGGATATTCTAGAAAGAGTAGACAAAAAGTAACTTTTCCAGATTGTGATTGTGATGTGCTATGATTGTCCTCATTCAGGTTTTCCCCATTCTCATAGACCGTTGCTACGGAAGAAACCATTAACTCTTGAGTTCATGTAGACAAGGGCAGCAAGACACGACAATAAATTAACAAAAGTCCCTGAGAACATTATTGCCAGTAATAGTCTGTATGCATTGGAGACATGTAGGAGAGAAGTCAAGCTGTCCATCAACCAAGCCAGGTCCAAGGCTCTGAGAGCCTAACAGCATCTGCCATACCAAGCCAAAGCAGAAAGCAGACAATCATTTCTATTAGGAGACAGGGATCAGGGGCCCTTTCTAAACTACTACATAATCCAGTATTTGATCCCAGATTGAAGATCCCTCCGCATGTCCTTCTCTTTCTTTTTGGAAACAGACTGCGAATTCTCCCACCTAAAGCTCTCCTCTGCTGTGATTGGCCGGCCTCCCGGCCAGGGGGAGGGCTGTTTCTGAGACTCCAAGCGGGGAGGGGAGAGCAGGCATGCTTGGCGCATGGCAACATGGTGCGCATGTGTGGGGTGAGGGAGAGTGTGTGAGATGGGATGGAGGCTCACGCTAGCCAGTCCCTTCAAGGCGTAAAGGTTCTGTGTACAAAGTTTGACCCAATTCTATCATTGGTGGGGTGCAAGGGGATCTTTGATTGTAGATGAACTATAAATCCCAGCAACTACAACTCCTAAATGTCAAGATCTATTTTCCCCCAAACTCCACCAGTGTTCACATTTGGGTATATTGAGGATTCGTGTCAAGTGTGGCCCAGATCCATCATTGTTGAGTCTATAGTGCTCTCTGGATGTAGGTGAACTACAACTCCCAAACTCAAGGTCAATTTCCAACAAACACTTCCAGTATTTGCTGTTGGTCATGGGAGTTTTTTTGTGCCAAGTTTGGTTCAATTCCATTGTTGGTGAGTTCAGAATGCTCTTTGATTGTGGGTGAACTATAAATCCCAGCAACTACAACTTCCAAAGGACAAAATCAACCCCTCCCCTCAAAAATACAGTTATGAAGTAGCAATGAAATAATGGTTAGGTGTCACAACAACATGAGGAAATGTATTAAGGGGTCGCAGCATCAGGAAGGTTGTGAAACACTGGTCTAGGGCTTCTTCCACACAGCTTAATAAAACCCCACATTATCTGCTTTGAGCTGGAATATAGGGCAGTGTGGACTCAGATTTTAACTTAAATGTAAGACAACATAAAACACATAAAATAGAAAATGGCAATGTGGATTCAGATTACCCAGTTCAAAGCAAATATTGTGGAATTTTCTGCCTTGATATTCTGGGTTATATGCTTTTTTGGAAGGGCCCGAGGTTAAATGCAGTGAGTGTGTAAATGTATTTGTGTGTTTGGGGGGGCGGGGAGTGAGTGAGTGACAGAGAGAGAGATAAGTTCAGGTATACCTGTTATGATGTACCTTACAAATAATACTTTATAAATTTGTTAGGACACTATATCCACTATTTCCTAGATGTTGGGACTCTCCCTTGCTGCTTACAAAGAGTTGGTATGACGTCATGAATCTTTCATGACAATTTTTCTAAACTGTTCCATCTCCACAACTTCTATATGGACCATTCCCACAATACCTGTTCTGGAGCAATGAGTCCTTGTTAGCCAGTGTTTCTCAGTCTGGAGGTCGGGACTCCTGGGGGTCGGGACTCTTGGGGGGGGTCGTGAGGGGTTTTCAGAGGGGTTGCCAAAGATGACCAGAAAAATATATATTTCCAGTTGTCTTAGGAACCCCTTTGGCAGAGAAGTCTGAAGATCTCTCCACCTATGCTTCTCTTCCTTTTTGGAAACAGACGGCAAATTCTCCCATCAAAAGCCCTCCTCTGCTGTGATTGGCCAGCCTCTCAGCCAAGGGGAGGACTGTTTCTCAGACTCAAAGCAGGGAGGGGAGAGCAGGCGTGCTCAGTGCATGGCAGTGTGGTGCATATGTGTAGGCAATTGAGAGCCTGTGAGGCTAGAGGGAGGCTCATGCCAGCAAGTCCATTCAACAGCAAACAAACGTTGGGACAGCTGCTAGTAAGCACACAGCAAAAACACAAGGGGTACAGGGGAACTCTCAAGTAAAGAACTCAGAGATGTGTAATTCTTCAATGAGACCAGCGGGCGTCTTTGTGGCGAGATTAATTATCCATTTATTTTCTAATTGACTTGTGTTGAGATTGACCCTATCAACACAGGTAACAGTGAAAGAATTACAGGAGTGTTGTTTCTCAAAGAAATGACTATAGGATTGAATTAGTCTGTTTAGTTCAGATTCTAGATTGATGTTCGAAAATGCGGGTTACTTACTTGACTCCAACTGATTGTGGTCAATTGCCTCTTTAAGAACTGCTTCTCTTTACTCCTTTACACATTTCTGAGCTCCTTACTTGACTCCACCTGATTGTTATTAAATGCCTCTTTAAGAACTCCTTATTCTTTTTTCACTTGACATATTGTTGTCCAGCCTTGATGACTTACAACCTGTCTGTGCATCTACTTGCTTATGATATGGTATGTCTATATTAATCCTTTCTATTCCATTGGCTGCATATGTTTGTTCTATTTTTTCATATATGTTCCTTTCTCTACAGCTATATCCTCACTTCAAGTATGGCCTTTACTTAATATTTCTACATTAGCATCAGAGCTTTCAATTGGGTACGTGACCTATTTTCCCCTTTACATTTTGTTCTACTTTATTATATTCCTCTATTTATTTACATACATTCTCCTTCTTTGCTAGATACTGTTGATACTTCTGCACCTTCCAATATTTGTTGTCCGTCCGTCCCGTCCCCCCCCCCCCGGTGAAGCCTGGACTCAGGCAAAATGGTGTGTTCTCACCCAGTACTTACAACCCATCGGGAAGATTTCATATACTCCATTAGCAAACTGAATCACTTCCGTTTGCTCTGTTTTCCCCAACCGTTGCTGCTCTCTAGCGCTACATTGACTGTATTGCTGGAACGGGACCTTCCCCATCACCAATTCCTATATTATATTTACTACCTGTTTTATACCTGTGGACTATTGGACCTTTTGATTCACCATAGAGTGTGCAGACTCATTTGAATGCCTTTTGAATGTTTAAACACTGATGTTTATATATTACTGCTAAGGTATGTTTACTTTTCAAAACGTAGGTGATGTAACCTTTGTTTGTACTTTGTGTTATGTATTTTTGCCAATTACCATCTATTGATTGAATATCTTTCTATAGTGACTTTTGCCTTGTTATTACATGGTTCATACAGTATATCTCATACTTGGTGTTAATTGTGCTTTAGAGAATTATTTCTGCTACATTAGCATAGAGTTTCCCTGTACCCCTTGTGTTTTTGCAGCAAGTCCATTCAAGGCATGGGGGTTCTGTGTGGGACGTTTGACCCAATTCTATCATTAGTGGGGTTCAGAATGCTCTTTGTAGGTGAACTATAAATCCTAGCAACTACAACTCCCAAATGTCAAGATCTATTTTCCCCAAACTCCATCAGTGTTCACATTTGGGCATATTGGGTATTTGTGCCAAGTTTGGTCCAGACCCATCATTGTTTGAGTCCACAGTGCTCTCTGGATGTATGTGAACTAAAACTCCAAAACTCAAGGTCAATGCCCACCAAACCCTTCCAGTATTTTCTCTTGGTCATGGGAGTTCTGTATGCCAAGTTGGGTTCAATTCCATCGTTGGTGGAGTTCAAAACACCCTTTGATTGCAGGTGAACTATAAATCCCAGCAACTACAACTCCTAAATGACAAAATCAACCTCCTTCCAACCCCACCAATATTCAAATTTGGGCATATCGGGTATTTGTGCCAAATTTGGTCCAGTGAATGAAAATACATTCTCCATGTTAAATACATTACGATTCATAACAGTAGCAAAATTACAGTTATGAAGTAGCAATGAAAATAATTTCATGATTGGGGTTCACCACAACATGAGGAACTGTATGAAGGTGTCAAAGCATTAGGAAGGTTGAGAAACGCTGGTTTTAAAGATATCTGATTCCTTCTGCATTGTGATTTTAGAAACCTGTTCCTTTTTGTTTCAAATTTAGGATGGGACAAAACTGCTATTTTCAACAACGACTATGAATTCACGAATTCGGCACTTCCTCATATTTTTTACCTTGTGTATTCCGCTTTCAATCTTGGTGTATACATCAAAACTCTCTGGTAAAAATATCCCAAGGAGTTACAATCAGACAACCTTGGAAGAAACTTGCAAAGCAATTGTGGAGGGAAAGAGACTTTTTGTGCAAGAAAACCTGCTAAAGACCTCATTTGGGAAATATGACTGCAACGATTACATGATCCAGAGTCACTATATTACCAAGTCACTTTCTCAAGAAGAAGCCTCATTTCCTTTAGCCTACACAATAACTGTGCACAAGGAGTTTGATACTTTTGAGAGGCTCTTCAGAGCTATCTATATGCCTCAAAACATTTACTGTATCCACGTGGATAAGAAGGCCCATGAAAAATACAAGAAGAAGGTGGAACAATTGCTGGGCTGCTTCCCCAATGCCTTCCTTGCTTCACCGTCGGAGGCGGTGGTTTATGCTGGGATATCCCGGCTTCAGGCTGACTTAAACTGCATGAAAGATCTTGTGAAGTCTGAGGTGCCCTGGAAATACCTTCTCAACATGTGCGGGCAAGATTTCCCCTTGAAAACCAACAAGGAAATTATTCAACATCTGAAAGAGTTCAAAGGGAAAAACATTGCTGATGGAGTATTGCCTCCTCCTCATATTCTCAAAAGGACGAAATATATCCACAGAGAACAAACGTATGGTGTCTTTTCTTTCATTCTACCCACTCTTTTACGGAAATCACCTCCTCCGCATGGCCTCACGATCTATTTTGGCTCTGCCTACATTGCTCTTACAAGGAAATTTGCTGACTTCATTCTCCAAGATCACCGTTCTCTTGACCTCCTTGAGTGGTCCAAAGATACCTACAGTCCTGATGAACATTTCTGGTCAACATTGAACAGAATACCAGGTATGTTTTGTTTCTCCCATGATTGATCCATTATTGATGTCAATTTTTTTTGTAAAAAAGTAATTTTATTGTGGTTTTCAAATGGACAAATTTGCATAAAAAAGGGGTAGCATGTAGTGTAGGCTGTGAAAAATGGGAGGAGGGAAGTAAAGAAAAAAGAGAGGAAAAAGAAGGGTCTAAAGAGGAGGAAAAGAAAAGGGGGGATTGTTGTTGTCATTTCTTATCGAGTATTGCTATTATGCAATCATTATCTTATTCTCATTCTTTCTCCCTTGTTAATCGCCCTCCATTATAATGCTCCAGGCGATTTACATAAAACAATAGCATTAAAAAAATACACAATACCAAATAGACTGCATTAGACATTAAAAGCTCTGCTAAAAAGCCAGGTCTTGAGTGCCTGAGCAAAGGGTCGCAGGTCACGTATGGCCCTCAAGTGGGGAAGCAAGGAGTTCCACAAGACAGGGGCAGAGATGGAGAAGGCCCTACATCTCGTGCTCTCGAGACGTACTTCCCTGGGGCCTGGAACATACAGCAGGTTTAGTTGGAGGAGTCGTGGCGACCACTGGCGGCGAAGAGGGGAAAGGCGGTCTCTGAGATATGATGGCCCCTGACCATAAAGCGCCTTAAAGGTCAAAACCAACAACTTAAACAAGGCCCGGAATTTCATTGGAAGCCAGTGCAAATGTAACAGAGTTGGAGTTATGTGGCATCTCAAAGGTGTTTTTGCAAGTAGCCTGGCAGCCGCATTCTGAATAATGCAGATCCTCCGAGTAGTCGACGGGGGAAGGCCAACATACAAGGCATTACAATAATCCAGTCTAGATGTAACCATTGCATGGATGATTGTAGCCAAGGCTTCCTCTGAAAGGTAAGGTGCCAGCTGTCTCGCCTGCCGGAGATGGAAAAAGGTCTGCTTACTAACATTAAGATGTAATTTTAGCGTTCAATTTTACGTGTTTTATATGCTGTTTTATATACTGTTTTTATGCCGTTTTATATGTTGTTTTTATATGCAGTAAACCGCCCTGAGCCTCGGGAAGGGCAGTTTATCAAATTGAAATAAATAAATAATAATAATAAGCGATCTGGGCCTTCATAGTCAACTGTGAATCCAGGACAACACCCTTAACAGTGGAAGATGGATGAAGGGGGGCACCATCGAAGTTGGGCAGGGAGAGCCCAACTTATGTATATGGGAGGACCATGCCAAAGCTGAAGAAGGTCTATGAGGTCAAAACACATTTGCAATGTACTACTATTTAGATCCTGAACTTTGTTGTTTGGTGTTTAATGAGATTTCATGATGTCTGTCCTAACATTTATTCAAGTTATCCATTTTATCTTGGTTTAAAAGCCATTCAAAGTACCCTATATACAGTGTTCCCTTGCTACTTCGTGTTCGCTTTTAGCGAACTTGCTGTTTCGCAGGTTTTTGAAAATATTAATAAAAAATATAAAATATTTACATCCAGTGGAGGCCAGGGACCCTGGAAGTGCAGCAGCCTGAGGCACAGCGGGGAAGGCCTGCCTCCCTGGCCTGCTGCTGCCTGCATGGCCCCAGAGACTCTGCAGAGGCCAGGGAGACAGGCATGTGCCCTTGAGATGTGCCGGGAGGTGGGTAAGGAAGCGTGGGTAAGAAAATAATATATAATATATATATGGATTTTCACTTATCGCGGGTGGTCCTGGAACGGAACCCCCACAATAAGTGAGGGAACACTGTACTCATGTATAAGTCTAGAATTTTTAGTCAAAAAATCAGTTCAAAAACTGGGTTTATTTATCCATGAATTCACGAAAAAATAGAAACATTCATGGGAAAAAAGAAAAGATACTAGAAGTAAAAATTGAGTTCAAACCAAAACACTTTTTATTGGGTATCTTAGAGACAGAATTGGGGGGGAAAAACCAAAGACAAGTTCTTCAGCCACTTAGTAACAGCGGCCAGAATAAGCTACGCAAGACTCTGGAGATTAAAGAAAATTCTGACACAAGAACAATGGCTAATAAATAAAGACAATAGACATCATGAATATGGATAAATTAACACAATTGCTGAACAAGGATCAAAAGACGAAGACAATGAAAACAGATTGGACCCCAGTAAAGCACTTTTTAATTCAAGAAAAGTTTAAATGGATGATAATTATATAATGAAAACGGAATATAATGTTCTTAATGAAGATGGAACAAGAGGGTTAGGCGAAAAGCTAGAATCTCAATGAAGAATCACAACCGCAGCAAAGATGATTGAAAGCCGATACTGCCAGACCCACCTCCCCCAATCCCTAACCCCCATCCTCACCCCTCATCTTTTCTCCTTTTCTCCCCCTACCCCCATCTAAAGAGACCATTCCTTTCCCAAATTTTCCACCCCAAGTTCCCTGACCATCTTTTCTAGCCCCACCTTTTAATTTTCATGTATAAAAATGTAGAGTTGTAAAAAGTAAAAAACAAAACAAAACAAAAACCAAAACCAAAACCAAACACCATCTACTTTCTCTGCCATGGTGCTTTTAGCCTTTTCGAATATTATCTGGACAGGGAAATGGTGGCTGGCTAGCCCTTGGGAAAGCATTGGTGCAATAATAATAATCTCCCCGAATGGACTCAGGGTGGCTTACCAATGGCACAAAGTGCCTTAAAACACACATATAAAGGTGAACATAATATAAAATAAAACACATGCATATATAAAAACATCAGTTCAGACTCCATCAAGCTGCAATCCTCTAACCATGGCAGTAAATTACTGTACTGTAAACACGCTATGAGAGCTAATAAAGAATTGATGCAATATTGTGTAAATCACTTATTTTATAAAAATAATCTATAGAGAATCAATAGGGTATCATATAGATATAGTGCAAAGTGCAAGTATATATTCAATTATACAACTTCATAGTGTTATCTCAACAAATTCACATTCGTGGTATTATTTCAATCACTCATAATATGAATATCACAGCATTAATGCATAATACATCAATCACTCTTAATATGAATATCACAGCATTAATGCATAATACATAGAGCAAGGTACTGGTGTAATTATAACGAAACCAACATAATAAACCTGTAATTCCACCATGGGGTGAATTCCATCCCTGGTTTTGTAGCATGCCTTGGGAAATCCCTGGATGTAAACAATGGGCTGCTTGCCCGCTAGAGGAGCAGACGTCGCTTGGCTAGAGTTCTGTGTGACTGCTTGGATGCTCGGCGTCCGTCCTCCGTGGGGGCAGCAGAAAAGGGTGGGTCTGCAGGCTGTGGTTCCGTGGATCCAAAGATGTTCAAGGAGTCCTACGCGGTTCGCCTAACGGTTCTTCGTACAGAGCTTGGACCGTTTCGGGGGGGCTCCTGGATGGTGGACGGAGCCCACGGCTTCATCAGAGGCTGCACCAGCGTTTGCCCAATCGGCGCGTACCCGCTAAGGAGGCTTGCGTCTGGTTGGGTTAAAGCACATATCAACTCATAAATCATCTACTTTCAAAGTTTCATAATAGTATTAAGGCCGACACATCGGGGTATAGTACATACCGCTGCAGGAGGAGTATATTCACATCCAATGCATAACGAGCAGGCTTGACCATAAGGTGAGCAAATGGCGAGGGAGGCTCAAAGATATAGGGGAAAGGTTGACTCAGCTTCATCAAGGGAGATTACATTAGAATGGTGCTAATTGCAAGCGGCTCATTGAGGCCTGATTCTGACCCAGTGAGGGTAATCCATCTTGATTCTCTGCGTAGCAGATATGTTTGTGGATTGGAATGTGGAGGGATGTTAACCATTTCAATCCCAAAAAACTGGAACGATGTGGGAGAGTGCTTCTTCTTCAAAAAGTGTCTATACAACACTGAATTATTCGCTTTGTTCTTAATTTTAGATTTGTGTTCCGTCATTCTCACTTTCAAACTTCTACTTGTTACTCCAATGTAGACCTGTGGTTGTGGGCAGCAACATAGGATGCCATACACTGTATTGGAACTTTCACAGTTAGTGCCAATTCGGATTGAAAAGGATCTCCGTTTATGGGGACTATAGAAGGATGTTTCTCTGTATACTTGGCAACACATTTGGCATTTGCCACATGGTTTACAGCCTCCTTCCCTGGTGGGTTGGTGTACCTTTTTGCCAAAGGTACTATGCACCAATAGTTCTTTGATATTGCTGGAGCGTTTGTATGCTGGCATTGGATGGTGCTCCAGTCCAGGGATATGTGAGATCATGTTCCAATGTTTTCTCACAATCTTGAGTATCTGTTGACTGTGCGGGGTGAGAACCATGGGCCATACTACTCTATTAGGTTTCTCCTTAGGCTTTGGTATGAAGAGGGTATTCCTGTCTATTTGATCTGCTTTTAGTCTTGCTCTATTCAAATTGTTGATAGGGTACCCTCTTCTCATCAGTTGTTTGGTAAGGTGATCTGCTTCCTAATATCCGTGGTGCTATAGTTGGTGGTAAACTTGATAGATGGGTGCCAGCTGTTAAGCCATCTTGAAAATTCCTCTTTTGACGTTGATTCTGATAATAAAATAAAGCAATCATCTATGTAGCGCCAATACATCAATACGTTGTCGTAAAAGGGGTTATTTCTTACATCACGTAGGTGGGTTTGTTCTAGGTCATTCATGAAGAGGTTTGCCACGCAGGGGGTAAATCGACTGCCCATTGCCACGCCCTTTTTCTGCAGGAAAAATTCATCATTGAAATGAAAGTAATTATAATCCAGGACTAGATCGGTGAGATCCGTAAATGATGTGGGGGGCAGGGTGTCCATGGGTCTGAGGTCGAATATGTTGCACAACACACATCTCGCTTCCTCTAATGGGATGTTCGTATACAAGGATGTGACGTCACAAGATGCCAAGATCGTGCCAAGTCTCACCTTCGTGTGTTCGATTTTCTGGATAAATGTGGCTATATCTCGAATATTGGCAGGCATCTGTCTTACATAAGGTTGGAGAATGGTATCCAGATATGTAGATATAGGTTGTAAAATACTGCCTGAGGTGGACAAGATGGGGCACCCTACAGCGGCAGATTACAAGAAGGCAGATCACCTTCCAACTTATGGAAGTTCCAATACAGTGTATGGCATCCTATGTTGCTGCCCACAATCACAGGTCTACATTGGAGTAACAAGTAGAAGTTTGAAAGTGAGAATGACGGAACACAAATCTAAAATTAAGAACAAAGCGAATAGTTCAGTGTTGTACAGACACTTTTTGGAGAAGAAGCACTCTCCCACATCGTTCCAGTTCTTTGGGATTGAAATGGTTAACATCCCTCCACATTCCAATCCACAAACATATCTGCTACGCAGAGAATCAAGATGGATTACCCTCACTGGGTCAGAATCAGGCCTCAATGAGCCGCTTGCAATTAGCACCATTCTAATGTAATCTCCTTGATGAAGCTGAGTCAACCTTTCCCCTATATCTTTGAGCCTCCTCGCCATTTGCTCACCTTATGGTCAAGCCTGCTCGTTATGCATTGGATGTGAATATACTCCTCCTGCAGCGGTATGTACTATACCCCGATGTGTCGGCCTTAATACTATTATGAAACTTTGAAAGTAGATGATTTATGAGTTGATATGTGCTTTAACCCAACCAGACGCAAGCCTCCTTAGCGGGTACGCGCCGATTGGGCAAACGCTGGTGCAGCCTCTGATGAAGCCGTGGGCTCCGTCCACCATCCAGGAGCCCCCCCGAAACGGTCCAAGCTCTGTACGAAGAACCGTTAGGCGAACCACGTAGGACTCCTTGAACATCTTTGGATCCACGGAACCACAGCCTGCAGACCCACCCTTTTCTGCTGCCCCCACGGAGGACGGACGCCGAGTATCCAAGCAGTCACACAGAACTCTAGCCAAGCGACGTCTGCTCCTCTAGCGGGCAAGCAGCCCATTGTTTACATCCAGGGATTTCCCAAGGCATGCTACAAAACCAGGGATGGAATTCACCCCATGGTGGAATTACAGATTTATTATGTTGGTTTCGTTATAATTACACCAGTACCTTGCTCTATGTATTATGCATTAATGCTGTGATGTTCATATTATGAGTGATTGATGTATTATGCATTAATGCTGTGATATTCATATTATGAGTGATTGAAATAATACCACGAATGTGAATTTGTTGAGATAACACTATGAAGTTGTATAATTGAATATATACTTGCACTTTGCACTATATCTATATGATACCCTATTGATGCTCTATAGATTATTTTTATAAAATAAGTGATTTACACAATATTGCATCAATTCTTTATTAGCTCTCATAGCGTCTTTACAGTATTGTTAGTATTAGAGCCTTACTCTGTGTACAAGAGTAAATTACTGTAACCATGGCTGGGCTGTAAACATTGGAATAAAATACTGTAAGTGCCAGGTGCAGTAATGGAGAGAGGGCAAGGGACAAAGTGCAGGACGTACAACTACTGTGCCGGAGAGCTAGGTGTGTTGTCGCACCTGGGCTATGAATACCTTGTGAGAAGGCAAGGATGTGGTCTCTCTATCCCGGGGGATTGCTTTCTTGCCTCCCTCTAAAGGCTCAGGGCTCCAAGGACCAAACTGGACACTTTAGTTAACTCAAACACTTTATTGTCCATAACATGAGTTAGCTCCACTGAGGCACATAGCTTAGTTTTCCCCAAAATTAATAACTGGCTTACTTTAAAGTTCCTTTACTGTTTTGATCCTCGAAGATGTAGCTGAAAAGCCCTCTGAGTCTTTCTCTCTCAATGGCTTTGAGGTAAGAACACTCTCAGCCCCAATCAGACAGCCCTCTTTTTTAAAAAAAGTGTTTATTGAGATTTCACGAAAAAAACAAACAGAAATTCATAGAACAATCCTAAAGACTAGACATCTACAAACAACACTAATACAACGTATGTGTACATACTTCCCACTCTAACCACTACCCTTATCTGGTCTTTTAACAATTCTTAATTGTCTATTAGGCTTGGGTTAGAATCCTAAAATCGCAATTCTAAAATCAAATGGGGGGGGGATTATTTTTTTGATTAGTATATTAAAGACTTACAAAAATTTTTGCAAAAAGTGCTAAAATGTAACTTAAGTACTAACGAAATTCTAAAGTGGTTCTAAAGTAGGAAAAGCAGGGAAACAGTTAAAAATCAAGGGGGGAACATTCCCCTTCACCTCTGCAGTGCAATTAAGTGGAGCTGTAGATGTATAACATAAATATAAGAGGTAAGTAGCTACTAGCTCTCAGGACAATTGTGAAAGTGAAGTACGATTCTCCCCCCCCCCCTTATTATTTCCCCTTTCCCTCCATTCTTCCTTCTCTACCCTCTTCTTTCATTCCTTCCTTTGCTCTTTGGTTCCCCATCCCTTCTTTTCTCATCTTCGCCCCTCTTTCCCCCCCACGCTCGCCGGCGCCCTTGCTCACCCCCCTCGCCTCTCTCTAGCCTCGATCCATGGATCGAGGCTAGAGAGAGCAGAGAGCTGCTGTGGGCCCCTTTCCGCTAAAATATGCTTCGACCCAGACTTGGGCCGGCTTATATTTTAGCGGGAAAGGGGCCTCGCAAGCATTTCTCTCTGCCTCTCTCTAGCCTCAATCCATGGATCGAGGCTAGAGAGAGGCGAGGGGTAGCGAGGGGCCCTTTCCCGCTAAAATATAAGCCGACCCAGGCTTGGGCCGGCTTATATTTTAGTGGGAAAAGGGCGCCTCTCTGCCTCTCTCTAGCCCCGATGCATGGATCGAGGCTAGAGAGAGGCAGAGAGGGGCGCGGGGCCTTTCTCCTCCCTCTCTCGCAGGCCTGTCATTGGCGAGAGAGGAGGAGGAGGCCCTCGCTCACCCCATCCATGTTTCTTTGCCTCTGATTGGCTAAAGGAAAGGTGGAGTGAAGGGGAGGGTATGTCCACCTGGTATCCATCAGCCAATGACAAAACACGCTTACTTAGGGCAAAGAATCCATACGAATGCTTTACGACCCAGATACAAAAATGGCGCCCGAAGTGCCGTAAAGAAAGTCTACTTCCTGTTTCGCGACAGCGATACGTAAAACATCAAAAGTCCCATTACATACAAATCTCTAACGAATCCATTTAATTTCCGTTTCATTTTTCCCATGCCTATTGTCTATGGATAAAGGTCGAACTCTTATTTACATATCCAAGCATATCTTTTTCATATAGTTATATTCCATTCTATATTCTCATATTTTTTCATATAGTCTATTATTGGTGACCAGTCCGTGGTTTTCATGTTCATATTCTGCGATACAGCTTTAGTCAAGCAGTCCATGTTCATTATGTCCATTAATTTAATTTTTCATTTCTCAATGTTCAGTATCTTCTCTTCTTTCCATCTTTTTGCAATCACCAATCTTGCCGCTGTGATGCAGTGGATAAAAGGTTTTTCTTTATTCTTTTCTATTTTGAAATCTAACAATTCTAATAACATATATTCTGCCTTAAAGGTGAACTCAATGTCTAGGGCTTTCTGCATTTCTCTATGCACTCTTTTCCAATATATTTTAACCTTTTTGCACTCCCACCACATATGGAAAAAGTTTCCCACTTCTATCCCACACTCCCAACATTTATTACTATAATTTCTATTATACTTGGCTATTTTGTCAGGAGTGAGGTACCATCTATAAAATATTTTAAGTCCATTTTCCTTCGTAAGCATAGGTGTAGTTCAAATGTACATTCTAAAGATGGCCCTCTTGAAGTCACAAAGTCTTCCTCTCAATGCCAAAAGACTGGTTTGGAGGTGCTTGGAACTCCCCAGAGCTACTCAACCTTATGATATGTTGAGCCTTCCGCTTGAATTCCAATCTTGTATTGAAAGATGGCCTGACCAAGAGCCTGGTCTGGCAAACCCTCTAAACACGTCCTTTCAGGAGAAGTCCTGGTAATCTAATGAATTTAAAATGGCTGATCCCCAGATCCCTGGGAAAAGGGGCGGAACAAACACAACTGGGCTCTGCAAACAATGATTGGCAAGTGCTAAGGACCAATCAATGCAACTAAACCTTTAGTAAACTGTACAGGCTGCAAGAACACAATTTAACAAAGCAAACCTTTTAGAACTCAAGGTTTTCTATGCAAGTGGCGTTTGCTGCGCCATCACACTAGGGGCTAAATATTCTCAAAGGCTTGATTGAAAAGCCGCATCTTCAAGTCCGTCTGAAAGGAGGACAGTGTGGGGGTCTGCCTAATCTCCCTGGGGAGGGAGTTCCAAAGTTGTGGGGCTACTACTGAGAAAGCCCTCTTCCTCATTCCTACTAATCATGCTTCTGATGGTGGTAGGACCGAGAGGAGGGCCTCCCCAGAAGATCTTAGAGCCTGTGTTGGTTCATGGGGGGGGGGGGGGTTGCAGTCACGAAGATAGGCAGGACCTGAGCTGTTTAGGAATTTATACATGATAACTAGCTAGTACTTTGAATTGGGACCCAAAAACCTATAGGCAGACAACGGAGTTGCTTTAGTAGGGGCATCCTGTGCTCCCTATAGCTGGCTCCTGTTAGTAGCCTGGCTGCAAATCTTTAGACCAATTGCAGTTTCCGAGCTGTCTTCAAAGACAGCCTTACATAGAGTGCATTACAGTAATCCAATCTTGATGTAACTAAGGCATGAACCATAGTGGCCAAGTCCAACTTCTCAAGGTACAGTTGCAGCTAGTGCTTTAACTGTGTGAAGGCCCTCCTGGCCGCAGCCGACACCTGAGCATCAAGCATCAGCGCTGAGTCCAGGAGGACCCCCAGACTGTGGACATGTGTCCTCATCCTCAGGGGGAGTGTAACCCCATCAAGCACAGGTTACCACACTATGCCCAGATATACCCTCTGTCTTGTCTGGATTAAGTTTCAGCTTGTTAGCCCTCATCCAGTCCATCACAGTTGCTAGGCACTGGTCCAGGATCTGGGGGGGGGGGGGCATCCTTGGATTTCGGTGGAAAGGAGTAACAGTTGTGTGTCATCTGCATACAGATGGTACCACAGTTCAGATGACCTCTCCCAGCAGTTTCATGTAGATCAGTGATTCTCAACCTGTAGGTCCCCAGGTGTTTTGGTGTACAACTCCCAGAAACCACACCTACTTTACCAGCTGTTAGGCTTTCTGGGAGTTGAAGGCCAAAACATCTGGGGACCCACAGGTTGAGAAGCACTGATGTAGATATTAAAAAGCATGGGAGACAGAATGGCACCTTGTGGGGTCCCATAGGTCAATGGCCAGGAATCCAAGCAGATTGTCCCCCAGCTTCACCAACTGGGTGCGATTGTCCAGGAAGGAGCGGAACTACTGCAATGCACTGCCCTCAAGACCCATTCCGGAGAACTCCCCAGAAGGATTCCATGGTCAATGGTATCGAAAGCTGCTGAGATGTCCAAGAGAAAGAACAAGGACACACTCCCTCTGTCAAGTTCTCTGTGGAGGTCATCATCCACCAAGGCAATCAAAGCTGTCTCCGTTCCATGACCAGGCCTAATACGAGACAGCAATGGATCAAGGTAATAGGTTTCATCCAAGAATGCCTGGAGCTGAGAAGCTACCACCCGTTCTCTGTGAGATGAACCTCGACTTATCCACAAGTCTTATCAAAATCCGTAATTTTGCCCCCCAAACCTGCTCTTGATGCATACATGAAGTCAAGATACATATATTGTAATCCCTCCACCCTACCATCCTATTGGTTTGTATCTTGTTTTTATCAGGTATAATGGAGACAGGATACACAGATGGAGAGATAAAATGTAGCCTTGCCGGATTCCCTTGCCAATTGGAAGCCGCTCTGTTTCTCCATATTCTGCCAGGAGAAAAGGATATTTATCAGGACAATCAAATATTGTGGCACATCCATTTCTTAAATAATTTGTAAGAAATTAGGGAGATAATAAAACAGGAGCTAAAGTTTGAAATAATGCACTGCTAGATTGACACTGCAGCTTTCCCCCCCTCTTGTTTTTCTTCATTTAGTTATCTCGGTTTGTCAGTTTTGTTGTTGTTTATTCGTTCAGTCACTTCTGACTCTTTGTGACCTCATGGACCAGCGCACGCCAGAGCTCCCTGTTGGCCATCACCACCCCCAGCTCCTTCAGAGTCAAGTCAGTCACTTCAAGGATGTCATCCATCCATCTTGCCCTTGGTCAGCCCCTCTTCCTTTTTCCTTCCATTTTCCCCAGCATCATTGTCTTCTCTAAGCTTTGTCAGTATTGTTATCCATAAATGGAATTTTACAAATCACAAGTGCAAATTAGCATTGAAGGAACAACTATCCAAAGTTTTTAAAAATAAATAAATAAAGATGTACCTTTTGTCCTCTTAATTATGGAAACCACATTACCTTTTGTGGAAAAGCAAAAGCGTCCCTGTGGTACGTTTTGTCCCATGGATCTCATGGGTGGGAAAGATGTGACCCATCACCAGTTGCTGGCCTGCAATTGTCATCTGACCTATTCCCACAGAACTAATGGCAAGGAGGCTGGCTGGAAGCTGGCATTCAACAACTTCTAAAGGGCCACAGATTGTCATGTCCCTTCATTCTATCCATCTGCTAGTGGTCCGTTGTTCACCTTGAATACATTTAAACTATAGAATTAATGCAATTTGATGCCACTTTAATTGCCATGGCTCAATTATACGGAATCATGGGAGTTGTAGTTTCACAAGGTCTTCAGCCTTCTCTGCAAAAAAGTGCTGGTGCCTCATCAAACCACAACTTCCACCAATCCATAGCATGGCAGTTAAGGTGGTGTCAAACCACTTTAATTCTACAGTGTAGATGCACCTCTGGTTTAGTGTAGCCCTCTAGAGGAGTGTTTCCCAACCAGTGTGCCGTGGCACACTAGTGTGCCATGAGTGATCATCAGGTGTGTCATGGGAAATTGGAGATAGAAGAGGGAGAGAGAGCCCTCCTGTCCTACCGGGAAGCCCTAGCTGGGGCTCGATCCCTTGCCTGAGTCCCGCAAACACAGCCTCCTTTTGGGAAACCTTGTGTCGCCGGACTCACCAATTGCCTTCTTGGGTTTCCTCCTCCCCTCCTTCCTCGGCCTCGGAAGGGTTTGCGCTGAAAGGCGGGGACTGCGTCAGGAGGAAAGAGCCGCACTGAGAGAGAGAGAGAATATCCTGGGATGGGACTTCCCTGGGTCCCCTAGCTGCCTGGGGGCGGATCTACACCATAGCATTCATGCAGTGAGGCACCCCTTGGTCTTCCAGGGCTCAAGGCTGGGGAATCCCGGGATTTGTAGTTTGGGGTGGTTCAGGATGGTGTCAAACTACCACTCCTGTGATTCCCTCGCACTCAGCCAAGGTGGATCAAGGGGCGTTCAGGACACAGGGTTGAGGCACCTTTAAGCAGGGGCCGAAAACTAACAGGGTTTGCTCACTTAAGGCAGGCGGGGGCCAACTTGGGCCCTCCCTCCAGGTGTTTTGACCTACAACTCCCACCATTCTCCCTTTCTGTGTAGGCTATATGTGTTGTGTGTATATGCATATACAGTATGTACTGTATATATACATATTAACTATATCTATTACTGTGTTAGAGTGTCATTTTGTGTCATTTTCGTTGGTGTTGTGCCCCAGGATTTTGTAAATGTAAAAAATGTGCCGCGGCTCAAAAAAGGTTGAAAAACACTGCTCTAGAGGCCCTACCACAAGAAGGTGGATCCAGAAAAAATCTGACTGCAGGGCTTTTTTTATTTGTTTGTTTTTGCGAATGACCTGGAAAGACAGAACAAAAGACTGGCTGCTGATGAAGGTGTTTCTAGAGGTTGTATGTTGCAGATTTTTATCAATGCTTCTAAAAACTGCTTTCAACCCAAATGTTATCTAATGCCGTTGTTGAATTAATTGCTTTTACACGTTATTTTATTATATGTTTCAGTCTGTACTCATTTTTAATTTTATAGTGAGATAGTTTTGGTCCTTAATTTTGAGGCATGGCTGGGACAAAACAAATAAATCAATCACTTTAAAATAAATAAACAACTGCCCATTAACATACAAAGTACAAGGACATATAAACCTAAAGTCAACATCTCACTGCATTTGACAAGGTTATAAATGTTACTTCTCACATCATGTTTGAAAAAAAATGGTGTCTTTGGCATATAAGTTGTGAAAATGTTCTGTTACAGAATCTATTAACAAAGGCTCCTGACTGTGATGTTTACATTACAAGCCTTTTATAGGTACAGTATGTGTTCAAAATGACTTAACAAAGTGACTGTCCCACCAAGTGGTGTTTCTCAGCCACAGACGCCTCCCAGATAGTTTAGTTTAGAGCAGGGGTGCCCACACGTTTTCAGCATGCAAGCTACTTATAATAAAACCAAGTCAGAAAGATCTACCTACCTCCTCAAGGCTGAGGAGGGGAGGGGCGGGGCTTGGTGCAGCCTGGCTCCGCCGCCCTCTGGCTTCAGCTCTGCCAGCAGCTTCTCCAGGCTTGAGGATGGCAGTGCCAAGCCAGTGGTGGCATAGCTAGCACAAGGCTGGCTTGGCACTGCCATCCTCAAGCCTGGAGAAGCTCTTGTAGAGCAGAAGCCAGAGGGGGGGCGGAGCCAGGCCACGCCAAGCCCCGCCCCCTCCCCTCTGGCTTTGGAGCTTCCAGCAGCTTCTCCAGCCTTGAGAAGGACAGGGCCAAAATTAGAAGAACTAGTCAGGCAAAACAATGAATACAATAGACAGAAGTATATCAAATAGTAATCTATTGAGAATCAAAGAGTCAATATATCAAATACCACAATGGGATAGATAAGGGGCAGGGGTACAAGTGGATGGCCATTTCCTGCTGCTGGGATGGTCCGTCCTCCACACAGCTTGGACAACTCTTGATGACTAATCACCTCTGAGGACGCCTATGTTTTGCCTCTGAAGAAGTCTTTATGACGAAACGGCCCTCCGCCGGCCTTGGAGTGAGCTCCCGCCGTCAGGCAACCCCCTCTGCTGTTTTCACTCATCTTGTGAACAGCGGACCTCTGCTCGACACTTGCGGCATTTGCCAGTTTACTTTACATTTCACGGACGCCCTTAGAGCCTCTCCAAACTACCCTTACCATCATCCTTTGCGAGCCGCCGCTGAGCGTCTCCCGCACATGCGCATTGTGCTGTTTGGCCTACTGTGCGTCCCGACAGGACTAAGACGCCCAGCAACACTAGCGGCATGCCATTGCGCATGTCCGCTCATGCGCCTTAGGACTTTGGGCCTCACTGAGCGTCTCCTGTCGTGCATTCGCCTCTCCGCTTGACACGGAACACCCTGGGATCCTCCCACCACAACCTACAGCTCATTGACACCCACCATGGTAGTTTTGTGATATATTTTGAACTGTATATTTTCCATTACCAGGAAGGATTTATCTTTTCTTTCTTGGCCCATGGCTTCTTAATATGTTCTGCTTATACTACTATGATGCATGTGATTTACTGAATGGTTATTGATTGTATCTCGGTGTACTCGCATAGTGGCTCATCCACTTGTACCCCTACCCCTTATCTATCCCATTGTGGTATTTGATATATTGACTCTTTGATTCTCAATAGATTACTATTTCATATACTTCTGTCTATTGTATTCATTGTTTTGCCTGACTAGTTCTTCTAGTTTATACACTACGGTGTTGCCTCTTGTTTTTTGTAAGGACAGGGCCAAGCCAGCCTTGTGCTAGCTATGCCACCACTGGCTTGGCACTGCCATCCTCAACCCTGGAGAAGCTGCTGGTAGAGCGGAGGCCAAAGGTGGTGGAACCAGGCCGCACCAAGCCCTGCCCCCTCCCCTCTGGCTTTGGAGCTCCCAGCAGCTTCTCCAGGCTTGAGGATGGCAGTGCCAAGCCAGTGGTGGCATAGGTAGCACAAGGCTGGCTTGGCATTGCCATCCTCAAGCCTGGAGCAGCTGCTGGTAGAGCGGAAGCCGCAGAGGGTGGAGCCAGGCTGCGCCAAGCCCCGCCCCTCCCCTCCCCTCTGGCTTCCGAGCTACCAGCAGCTTCTCCAGGCTTGAGGATGGCAGTGCCAAGCCAGTGGTGGCATAGCTAGCACAAGGCCAGCTTGGCCCTGCTCTCCTCAAGGCTGGAGCAGCTGCCGGGAGTGCCAAAGCCGGGGAGGGGCAGGGCTTGGCATGGCCTGGCTCCGCCCCCTCTCAGAAGTGCCCCATCCAGCTGCGATCGACCTCCTTCAGTCCCGCAATCGACTGGTCGATCGCGATCGACTTCCTGGGTAGCTCTGGTTTAGAGACTTTGAAGCAGCTTGAAACAGAGTGGGGGCGAGGGCACAGTGTGAGTGTCATTTTTCAGAGTGGAAGCTATGATATTAGCAATTGGACTGGTATATGTTTACTTATTACATTTGGACCCTTCTGAATGGTTCAAATTACACCTCCCCAAATCCCCTCCCTTCATGACCACTGGCCCAACTGATTAGGGATGATGCTGGTTGAATTCAACTTTCCCAAGCTCTGCAGGGGACTTCTGAGTTCTATCATTGTTTTGGTGGCTAAGTCCCACCATAAAAAGGTGTGATGACATGCTTGCCTTATTCATTTGTTAGATGGGATAACCAGAATTATGTAGAACTGGAACCACCACAAGGATCCATGTGTTGAGACCCTATTTGCTGAATGATCTTCCTTGGTGTTCATATACAATCTGAATATTTTTAGAGAAAGATCATTCAGGTGCACAGTGTTAAGTATGAAAACTACCACACGGTTAGAACATTTGTGCCATATTGGATCTTATATCAGTATCTGCAGCTATAACTCTGCCAGGACTGGGAATCATCTATCCCTCCAGTCATTGCTGGATTGCATATTTATTTATTTATTTATTTATACCCCATCCTTCTCAACCTCCAAAGAGGGATTCAGGACAACTTCCAACAGGCAACTATTCGATGGTGACACAATATAATAACACAACATAAAATACAATTAGCATACATTACAAACAGTTATAAATATATATCAAAACAGTTTGCCGGTTGAAATCATCATCCAAATCAGTCCATTGTGGTCCACTAAAACCTTCTATTCACCACTAAATCAGTCTATTCTGCAAACACTTGATCCCAAAGCCAGGATTTGAGTTTCTTCCAGAATATCAGGAGGGATGGGGCAGATCTAACCTCATAAGGGAGGAAGATGCACAGCCGATGGGCCACCACAGAGAAGGCTCTGTCTCTTGTCCCCACCAAACGTGACTGCGATGGTGATGGGACTGAGAGCTGGTTGAGCTTAAGATCCTTGGTGGTTCGCAGAGAGAGATATGTTCAGACAGGTAAACTGGGCCGGAACAAATGCCAGGAGCCCTAGCCAAAATGGCCGGTAGTGATGACTGTGAAGGGCTCAACCCATGAAGATACTGTAGTTTGGGAACTATGTTTGCAGTTGCTGTTACTTTCTATAATGACTGAGCAGAGCTTTTGGGATTCTTGTTCCCTTAGTTGTTTGATATCAAATTGGCTGTCACTTATGGCAACTTTATGAATTGGAGATCTCCAAAAGACCTTTGCTCACATCTGGCAAAATCAGGGCTAGGACATCATCATCTTTTCCTCCAGCTTTCAGTGTTAGCAAGCATTATGGTTCTTGCCACCAGATGCCGTCTGATCTTGGAAGCTGAGTCAGCTCTGGTTGGGAGACTGCCAATGAATACCAGGTGCTACAGGCTATATTTAGAAGAAGGAGCTGGCAAAAACACTTTTGAGTATCCTTTGCCCAAAAAATCTCTATGGAATTCATAGGGTCACCATAAGTTGACAGGTGAAATGAAGGAATGAGAATGCACACAAATACTTTAGTTTTAAAACAACACTGGGGAATTGATGGTGGGCCATAAACTATTCTTCCAATCTGACATATTTTAGCAGCTAATTGGTTGTCAAATCGTTCTAATATTTCAGATTGCTCTGGAGAGAAACATACGGGAGAATGAAGAAATTAATTTAGTTAATTGCATCAGTTGTTTTTAGTTTTGTTGTGATATAGTTTGGGCCCTCAATTGTGAGGAAAGGGCAAGAAAGAAATTAAATAAACAGAAATGAGATACCTTTCCCCCCTCGGGCTCCCTACTAGGTATTTAAAAAGCAGATCTTCATGGCAAGATGGTTAGCATTTCTACTTAAGAGCTAAAGAACGCATTTCAGATGCCTGGAAGCTCTTTGTTAAACACAAAGTTCAACAAGTTTTGCTACCTGAATCTATGCATGTCTCCTCAGTTTCTATTGCCTATGGGTCCTGTCACATTACACAATTATGTTGTGTGTCTCCGCCCCTACCGGCATTAAATATGTACCTGAAAGGCACATTCGGGAATAGGGATTTTGTTTTATTGGGTGATTAGGTGGGATTACACTCCCCGTGAAAACAGAAACACTTATATCCATGGGTATATCCATGGACTCCGTTTTGAACATGAATACTCAGGTTTATATGGTAGCCAGGAGTACTTTCATACACTTAAAGCTTGTGTGCTAACTAACTATACCCATTCCTTGAGACACCAGAGCTGGACATGATAGCATATACCTTAGTTCAGTGTTTCCCAACCAGTGTGCCGAGGCACACTAGTGTGCCGTGAGCGATCATCAGGTGTGCCGTGGGAAATTGGAACCTCCAATACCCTTTCTTCCCCTTCCTGCCGAACACTTTTTCTTCTCCACTCGGGCTCCCTTCTTCCCAGCCTCACTCTGCTCGCTTTGCTCTGGGGCGAGTCTGCACAGTAGCGCCCGCACAGGTCACGTCTTCCTCCCTCCCTCCCCCCTCTCCTCCTGAACACGCTCACGCTGCCCCCTCAGATTAAAATGGCGGAAGAAGCGGCAGTGTAGAAGAAAAAAGTGTTTGGCAGGAGGGGGAAGAAAGGGTGTGAAGGGAAAGGAAGAGAAAGAGGTCTCTGTCGAAAGCTGGCATGGGCAAACTTGGACCTTCCAGGTGTTTTGGACTCCAACTCCCACCATTCCTAGCAGCCTCAGGCCCTTTTCCTCCCCCCCCCCCTCAGCCACTTAAACAGGAAAGGGCCTCAGGCTGTTAGGAATGGTGGGAGTTGAAGCCCAAAGCACCCAGAGAGCCGAAGTTTTCTCATGCCTGTTTTAGGGACCTTAAAGTGGTGAACCTCCTACCAACATTGTGATTCTGGATAGAAAACAAACAACATAACATAACATTGTTTGAGTCCACAGTGCTCTCTGGGTGTAGGTGAACTACAACTTCCAAACTCATGGTCAATTCACAAGCAAACCCTTTCAGTACTTTCTGTTGGCAATGAGAGTTCAATATGCCAAGTTTGGTTCAATTCCATTGTTGCAAGAGTTCAGGATGCTCTTTGATTGTGTGTTAACTATAAATCCCAGAAACTGTAACTCCCAAATGCCAAGGTCTATTTTCGCCAAACTCCATCTGTGTTCACATTTGGGCATATTGAGTATTCATGCCAAGTTTGGTCCCGATCCAACATTGTTTGAGTCCACAGTGCTCTCTGGATATAGGCGAACTATAACTCCAAAACTCAAGGTCAATGCCCACCAAACTCTTATAGCATTTTCTCTTGGTTATGGGAGTTCTGTGTGGTAAGTTTGTGTCTTTCTGCCATTCCTGCCAGGATAACTCTGTTGTGTTCATCGAAACAGGTCCAGGTTTCACACTGAGTGTATAAATACATTTAAAAACATATTAACTATATGTATTACTGTGTTCGAGTGTCATTTTGTGTCATTTTGGTTGGTGGTGTGCCCCAGGATTTTGTAAATGTAAAAAATGTGCCGTGGCTCAAAAAAGGAAGGGAAACACTGCCTTAGTTACATCCTCTTTAGTAGGCATGAGAAAAAAGTTATGAAAATTAAATGATTCGGAAGAGATTCGTAAGAAATGCTACTTTTGAGTATTTCCGCATCTGGAACGCCAACCAGGAAGTGGACTTTCTTTATAGAACTTCGGGGCCAGGATTTTCTTAAGTATCATTATTAGGTCGTGGGGCACCCTCCTTCTCTCTCACCACCCTCCCGCCTCCCTTGCCAATAAGTATTATGGCAAGGCAAGCCCCTAAACTCACTCCTTCTTTCGGCTGGAAGCCTGGAAAAATATAAACAGAGAGGTTTACTCAGAAGTAAATCTGCAAAGGAAGTAAACAGAGGTTTACTCATGAGTAAATCCGAAAAGGAGGGCACTTTGGATGAAGTGCCCTCCTTTGTGGATTTACTTCTGAGTAAACCTCTCTGTTTACATTTTTCCAGGCTTCCCTGCCCCTCCTGCCTGCCAGGATCTAAAGCATCAAAGAGTATTGGGGTAGTTGCACACAACATGTGAGAAACCAACCTAATGTATAATAGAATGAATGCTAACTTATAGAGTAAGTGCCTAATATTATAAGTAATCCAACTGGTCATATACCTACATTCCATGCACATGCAATAATACAGCAGTAATAACAATGGGTATAAGAAGAGGTAAAATTCAAACCGAAGTATTCTGACTGTGGTCCCTCCTCAAATGCTGCAAACGGCTCTTCTCTATGAGCCCGGGAGGCAGCCTTTCGGAAAAGCCAAAAGCCCGGGCACAGCGTTTGCTTGCTGCAGAATCCCGGGCTCATAGAGAAGAGCGCGTTTGCACCGCTTGAGGAGGGACCAGAGTCAGAATACTTCGGTTTTGAATTTTTCTTCTTATACCCATTGTTATTACTGCTGTATTATTGCATGTGCATGGAATGTAGGTATATGACCAGTTGGATTACTTATAATATTTAGGCACTTACTCTATAAGTTAGCATTCATTCTATTATACATTAGGTTGGTTTCTCACAGGATCTAAAGCGTGCCAAGCCTTGATGCGCTTTAGATCCTGGCAGGGGAGGAGGAGTGGACGGGCCCTCCCTGCCCCTTCTGCCTGCCAGGATCTAAAGCCTTGAAGAGGCTTCATGACGGGCCAACGTCAGCCCTCCAGGTGTTTTGGACTTCAACTCCCACCATTCCTCACAGCCTCAGGCCTCTTCCTTTTCCTCTCAGCCTGGGCAAACTTGGGCCCTCGCTCCCTCAGGATCGGGGTGAGAGAGAGGCAGCGAGGAGCGAGGGGGGGTCCTCCTCCTTTTTTTTTTGCTGCTTCCAAGAATGGAATACCCCCTCCCTCCCTCCTTCCCTCCCTCCTTCCTATTTGGAGAGTCCCATCTAGAATTCAGTGTGATTTATTCAAGTTTTGGCCTACAACTCCCAGAAATCCCAGCCAATTTACCAGCTGTTAGGATTTCTGGGAGTTGTAGGCTAAAACCATCTGGAATGCGCATGTGCTGGCATACGAACTACTAACGAATTTCGTTAGTAATTACGTTACATTTTAGAAATTTTTGGAAAATTTTTGTAAGTCTTTCTATTACTAATCCAAAAAAATCCCCCCATTAGATTTTCGATTCCCTATTTTTGGGTTCTAAACCATGCCTGCTCTTTAGATTACTGTAATGCTCTCTACTTGGGACTGCCTTCGACGAGTGGTTGGAAACTTCAGCTAGTATAAGGAGCTGCAGTCAAAGTGTTAACTAAGGAAAGTTACAGGAACAATACTTTCCTCCTATTACAACAGCTCCATTAGGTGCCAATTAGTTTCTTTGCAAAATTCAGTTTACAGGTTATGATGTAGAAAGCTCTTTATGACTCAGGTCTAGGTTAGCTGGCAGTTTGTCTACCTATATGAACTGCCCAGCTCCTGCGATCACTAGGAGAATCCATTTTCTCAATCCCACCATTCTTGTAAGCCCAATGGGTGGGAATGTTCAGAGACCCCTTCGACACTACCATATAAAATCAAGATTATCTGCTTTGATAACCTGGACTCTGGAACACCTGCATTGCTGTTCTTTCATCGACCAGCAAAAAACTCAACTGTTTACCTAGCTTTTCATCTTTTCTATTGCATTTTAATTGTAACTTTGATTGTTTTAGTATTGGTAAATGTTTAATTCCATTTTAATATTTACTTTTTTTGTATGTTTTAGTTGTTCTTTTTAAAATTGTAAAAACAGGTAAGTCCCAATTTTGGAAGAAAGATGGGAGACAAATATAAGAACCATTGCCACCTTGTGGATGGAATTTGACATGCACTTAATAAGTCAGTCTGTTCCCAATCCAGCCCCTGATTGCAATATAATAACTAGGCATGGTTAGGTCTAGTCAGAATCTTTGTAATTCTGATAAAAATCCTTTTTGAAGCGATTTCAGTGGATTTGGGAACCCGGAAGTATCCTTGCCATTTCGAAGCCACTGTTGCCATCTTTGTTCCAACTCAGGAAGTGAATCGGAAAAGACCCAGCGTTTGGAGGCAAGCAGTAGCTTGCATGATGGGATGCTTGCCTCCAGCCAATGAGGGGAAACCATGTGGGGATGGGCGGGGTTTCAGCATGGCAGCCATTGCCCTTTTAAAAGGCCTGCGCGTGCCTCATGGGCTAATTGCGAGCCGGGGACGCCAACAGGAAGGGACTAGGCAGGCTGCTTGGGCGGGAAAGGTGCCACTATTTGGAAAGGGAACAACAGGCTTAGGGAAGGGAACAAATTTGGGAGAATGGCTGGTAGTAGGCCCCTTGCCTGTGAGGCTTCCTTGTGTGTGGGGAGGGAAGAAGAGCAGGACAGGACAGCTGGGAGACGTGTTCTTCCCTTGTCTGCCACTGCCAATTTTTCTTTTTGAAGCAGTGATTTTAACTTTTAACAGACCTCAATCCCCTTTGGGTTACATTTTGGATTTTGGGATCCCAGAAAGTCCCTTTGGACTTTGGAAAGCCCATTTTCTGCTAATAATTTCCCTGGGGAACCACACCATACCACTTTGGAGGCCCGCTTTGTCTGCTTTGGGTTTCACATTGTACTTTTGGAAACTAGAAATCTCCTAATCTAATACTTTCCTTGGGAAACCACACCATACAACTTTGGAGCCCTCTTTATCTGCTTGAGGTTACACGTTGTACTTTTGGAAACTAGAAACCTCCTAATCTCATAATTTCCTTGGGGAACCACACAATAAAAATGTGGAGGCCCCTTTGTT
Organism: Anolis apletophallus; assembly: GCA_030556195.1. Classification (NCBI taxonomy): domain Eukaryota; kingdom Metazoa; phylum Chordata; class Lepidosauria; order Squamata; family Anolidae; genus Anolis; species Anolis apletophallus. Next base: position 52,821,586 of record JARBWK010000007.1, read on the forward strand.
GGCTTTGGGCTACATGTTGTACTTTTGGAAACAAGAAATCTCCCCCAAGTTTTGCCTGTCCTGTTTGGAGCTTTTTGCGTATTGCGCAATCGCACTCGCCATTAACGAAGTGATTTGGAAATTTCGGAAATTTCGGACTTTTTTAAAAAAGGAAATTTTGGAAATCACTTCGGAATAAAATCACCAACACCCCCTACATCTAAAACAAGTTTTGAACCATTTTTTCCCCTTGATCAAACAAGCCTAATAATAACTTCTTTAGCCAGTTGGTGCTCTGCATTCTCTCCTCTTTTAATGACGTGAATCATTGTACAGCCATTGGAAGCTTCGCAAGAGTCTAATTCTCTCTTCTTTGTATTTAGACAAATTCTGATTTATCAGAGTTTCTTATATTTATCTAATTCAAATGGCCACCTGCTTAACTTTCTCCCTTTTTCTTGCAATGAACAATCTTCTTCCTTGGTCTGGATTGATGTGGTTATGTCCTTTCTTGTCTTCGCCTGTTAATATACTTATTGCACTCTAGCACTGGGAACTCCCTTTCACCCAATACACACCAGAGTCTAGTAATCCACTAAAAGAATGCTTATTAAAGAAAGTATATAAAAATGGAAAAGGGCAAATCCAAAAGAGTAAGTAAAGCTATCAAATGCCATGTGCAAATAAACCAGAGTTCAATGCAAAAATGCCAGGTTAGAACACAAACCCAAGAAATCCAGAATCACAGAATTAATCCAAAGGTATATCCATGAACATGAAAACAGTAACTTGTCCAAGGTAAATTCTCCAAAGATACATAGGCATAAACAGGAACATGAAACAAGAATCTTGACAATACAAGAACCATGAACTTGGAATCATAAGCAGAAGACTGATTTCCTTTAGCAACATTGTCTCCTCTGAAAGGCCTGAAAGCAAACCACTTAATTTAACCCCCCAAGTCACCCATGACATCATGCCTCATGCATCTGGATCTCTGGGTCTTATCTTGAACCATCTGAGAAAATCTGATTTGCCAGCTTTTCACACGCTGCATTCTCTGGTATAATCTATTATCCCTTAGAAACTCTTCATCTTCCCAAGTCCATTTCTCAAGGGAACTGGTACTTTCAGTTTCCCCTGTTGCCTGGGAAGAAGCTGAAGAAGCCAAAACATCAGCCTTGTCTACCTGCAATTCCCTCCTATCACTCACAGACTCCTCACTTTGAAACCCATCATCCCCCTCATCCTCTGAACATTCAGAAAAATCCTCTTATGCTTGTCAGACTGTAACATTACTCATGTATGAGTCAACTTCATGTATAAGTCAAGGACAGATTTTGGAGCCAAAATTATGAATTTTGATATGACCCATGGATAAGTTGAGAGTCAGTCCATCAGAAAGCAACAATGCAGACATGAGTCAGCCACCCCTGGCTGCCACTCCCACTCTCACCCCTAGACATTGAAAAAGACCAGAAGTAGCACTATATTGAAGGATATGGGGGCTGGTGCTTTTTTAAGGGTCTCCTGGGATGAACTAAGATCTTTCCTCTTGCTACTGTACTCAGAGAAGTTGATGGTTCCTTTTTTAAAATAAGAGGTACAGTACTCACATTGACCTATAGATAAGTTGACCAAAGCTGTTGGGATGATTTTTGACAACATTTCTAGACTTCTATATGAGCATAAGAAACTAGCAAAACCTCCTCTGGGTATCCCTTAATTTATGGGGTATTCATAAATCAGTAGACATTTTGAAGACACATTGGTGGATACTATCTCTTCTGATCTCTTTTTTGCACAAGCTGTAATTCGTTCTGGGTTTAGCTTCTATATATTGGGGTTTTCCCCCCAGAGTTGTAGGGCGGAGCTGATTTGTTTGGGGGGGGGGATGGGGGACAGATCTAATGATTTTGGCAGTGGTTCTTCATTGTCTTCTTCCTCCTGCTAACTAATATTGACTTTACCATTAAAGGATCATTTATTCTGGGAGCAGGAAGATAGCATAAGGAGATGCAAAATAAACATTAAAATCCTTTTTTGCTGTTTTAAGCCAGTTGCAAAAGATTTGCAAAACAATAGGGGTGGTTGTGCCATGAGCAGTTCACCAGATGGTGGCAGAAGAACCTGTTTTCCTTCCTCTTAGTCCTAATAGGTTAATCACCCATTTCTGCAAAAACTATGGGGTTTTTCCATGCTCTTTCTCCACAAATAGTCAGCTCTGGGTAAAAGTTAGTTCTGGATCTACTGGTAAATATTTCATTGATCTGACCCCTAGTAGCCTGAAGACAACCTTCCAACCTTCTTCAGAAATGAAGGAATGTTGGGGTAAACAAAGTAGAGTAGATATTGTCAAAATTATGTAATCAGCGCCAGGCTCTTTGATACTGTATGCATATGATTTTAAACATAGGATCCAATTAATAGAGTCCATGGTTCCAATGTAAACAAAGCCTAACCTGTGAACCTGAGGGTTGCCTAAATTTGATGTGCATCTTTTGTGTGGGCTACTGAATTCATCTGTCAATCAAAACTTTATTACGGTCACAGACCAGCACAAAGCGGGCACAAGCGCCCTAAGAGGAGAAGGACAAGTCCCCAGTAAACAGTTATTTAAAATCAGACTAGAAATCAGTATAAAAATATTTTTTTAAAGACAGGATATTGTTGCCTTACGATGTCAATCATCATCCGTCTGATATTAAGGGCAGCAGCACAGAACTTAGCAGCACCGTAAGTCATTGCAGTGTTAGAGTCCGAAAGCAGCAGGGTGGAATAACATCTTTCACTGCGCCCCGGGTTCTTTAAAAGCCATGGTCCAATGAGATTGGATCTAAGATCTCTGTAGAACATGCATTGAAGAAGCACGTGCTCAGTTGTTTCCACATGACCAGACCCACAGGGGCATAGTCTCTGCTTGAAGGGGGTCTTCTGATACCTCCCCTCCAATACAGCCGATGGGAGGGCATGGCATCTTGCCAGGGTAAAAGCCCTTCGGTGTTTGGGCACCTCCAGGTCTGTTAGGTATGCCATGGGGGCAGTGAGGTATGAATTCATCTGTCAACGTATGACGACTCCATAAATACGTTTTGGTGTGCTGTTCAATTATCCGGGCGGTCACAAGATGGTGCTGCAGAGAGAAGGAAAGTCCATTTTACAGGGATGGAGGGTGGGTTGAAGGAGGAAAACCATTTCCCCCTGTTTTCCTGCTGTTCCCCCCAACCCATGTCCCCATCATGGAAACAATCCTCATTTATGACAACCCTGCCATGGCTCTATTCTATGGACTCCTAGGATTGAGTGGGGTACTTAGAAATTTCTGCTGGAGAGATAATGCTGTATTTTATGGAAGTTCTCTAAAATCCTAAGATAAGATGTATAAGTATCTGGGCAAACTACAAATCTTTGGTTTCTGTAGAATAGCGAAATAACACAGTAGTATTGCCTTGTTATAATTAATTATGCCATGTTGATACATGGCAGGGTAATACATACACACTGCTGCCATTGGTTACCTTTACTGATTTCCTCCTTGTGTAATCCAATGCATTATATTGATACTATCCATATGAATTTTTTTAAAAGGTTCTTTACAAAGATTAGCAAGGAGGAAGACTTTCTCTCTTTAAAGCAAAGAGGTGCAGAAGTTAGTTTCATTTCTTTGTGTCTACTCCCCCCTGTATTCCAGTTAAATTACTCTCCTAGCCCCTTTTCCTCTGTGATGAGGTCCTAAGACTAGGGCACAGTAGAAGGGCTATTCATGCCTCAACATGGAGTTGCTGGTTCTCACTGAGCAATAAGTTCAGCGGCAGGGGAAAAAATCCAACTGAACATCAGGAAAAACTTCCTGATGATAACAACTCTTTAATAGTGGAATATGCTGCCTCCCTGGCAATGAAGAGCAGCATAGTAGAAGCAATGGTATTCCCCGTAGTAACCTATGGATGTGAAAGCTGGACCATAGGGAAGGTTGAGCGAAGGAAAAGAAATGCTTTTGAACTGTGGTGTTGGAGGAAAGTTCTGAGAGTGCCTTGGACTGCAAGAAGATCCAACCAGTCCATACTTCAGGAAATAAAGCCCGACTGCTCATTGGAGGGAACGATAGTAAAGGCAAAGAGGAAGTACTTTGGCCATATAATGAGAAGACAGGAAAGCTGAGAGAAGACAATTATGCTGGGGAAAGTGGAAGGAAAAAGGAAGAGGGGCCAACCAAGGGCAAGATGGATGGATGGTATCCTCGAAGTGATTGGCTTGACCCTGAAGGAGCTGGGGGAGGTGACGGCCAACAGGGAGCTCTGGCGTAGGCTGGTCCATGAGGTCATGAAGAGTCGGAAGCGACTGTACAAATAAACAACAAAAAACAACATGCAGCTTCCAGTTGTGCTGGAGTCTCCTCTTCTGGCCATCTGTCAGGATTGCTTTGATCGTGTGTTCCTGCATGTCAAGGAGTTGGACTGGATGGTCCCTGTAGTCTTATACAACTTTTTGATTACATGATGCTTGCATTTGAGTTGGAGTTTCAAACTTTTTATAATTACTGCCATGGGAAATTATTGTTTCCATTTGATGTTGTATGTTTTGTCTTATGTCTGTTATAACAGGCTGTGTTTTTTAATTTAATTTTAGTTAAGTTATAATTTATGTTTATATGTTGGGTTGTTTAAATTTTGTTAGTATGGATGTATTGTTGTTGCACTTGGGGATTGAATGTTTGCCTTTTATGTTTGGAATTTGCCCTGAGTCCCATCGAGGAGATAAAGCGGAATATAAATACAGTTGTTGTTGTTGTTGTTGTTATCTTTTGGCCAGACCTAATTAGCAGTAGAGACAAGACTTGGGCACCAAGGAGTATATGGGATGAGGACTTAAAAAGGATGGATTTTATCAATTTCCACATGTTAAATGGTGGATCACTTGAACACAAACCTGTTCAGCTGATTGTTACCTTTGTTGTGTCATGTACTTATAAAAGGGAATAGGTCTACAGATCCTGAAAGCACCAACTCCCGTCTGATCTAGGAGGCTAAGCATGGTTAGCTAAGTTCATACTTGGATGGGAGACAGAGTAGAAGAACAGGATAAAGGTAGATTGAGAAGGCCATTCAAGAAGTCTCCCCCTGGCAAATAGAGGTTCGGAGTGGGCAGGTAAGTAAACAACTATATTTCATTCACGCAGGCTTAATTATGCCTGTATCCCGTGGATTACAAATGCTATTTTTATAGACTCTGGACATTTGGACTTTCCTACGCACTCAGGACTCATATGGTTGATTTTGATTTATATTTACATGACGGCTTCCCTGGCTGCACCCGGATACGGTAAACTTGTATGCTATGCTATAGTGATATGATTTATGCCTGGCTTTACATTTTCAATATACATTTTGTATCTATCATTGTGTGCTGACCTTTGTGTTAACAGGTAAGTAAACAAGCCAGATAAGCAAGCAATATCTCCCTTCTCTTGGAAAAAGATGAGTTTGTAAACAGTATCATCGGTGCTCCTTGGAAAAAGGTCATAATGTAAAGTGGATATAAGTTCAGTTTATTAATGTGTAACATGATTTATGATAGAAATATTATTAGGGGTAAGACAGGTCAGGAAGTACCTCTGTTTTATGTCGTATGTGTAATGTCATGTTTTAGTTTGTGTTAATTTGTTTTAAGATATTGGAAAACCTAATAAACTTTGTTTTTAAAAAAAGGAAAAACGTCATAATGCCAAGCATAGTGGGAGGCAGCAAGAAATTAGACAGATTGCCTTAGAGCAGGAGCTGTCCAACAGGCGGCCCAAAGGCCGCACACGCCCCGCCAGCCTCTTGGACACGGCCCCCTACCCTCCTGCAAAAAATCACCTTTTTTAAAAAAAAATTTGGGGGGAAAAATTACTCGGGGGGGGGAGAGGGGGAGGAGGCGGGGAAGGGAGGAGGGAGGGAGCCAGCTCCCTTCCTCCCTGCCCCACCCCCTCCGTCCCTCCATCTCTTCTGTGGTTGCAATCTTCTTTTCTTTGTGCCCGCTCCTCGCTCTGTTTCCCTTCTGCCCTGCCAGGCTTTAGCTTCTTCTGACGTCACTCGGTTGTGTCGTGACATCGCCTCTTCCCCCGCTGCAGCGTTGGCCCTCTTCCCCTCTTCCTACGTCCTGGCGATGGCACGCTCTTCTTTCCTGCCTCCATCTCCTCCCCTCTTCTCTGCGTCACGTTCCTCTTGCCTGCCTTCCTCCCTCGGTCCCCCCTCCCTCCCGTCTCTCTCTCTCCCCCTTCAGCAGAGGCGCGGGGCAAACACTCGCGGCTTCCTGGTCCCTTCCAAGCCCCGCTTGCTTGGCCTGCCAAAAAGTGAATGGACTAACTGGGTCTAATATTAATTATTTCTAAAAGTATTTCTCAGAATCCAAGTCACAATTATGAAAGAACAGACCTTATTCAATACAAATATATTTAGTTCATCCAAAATAATGAGTAACTAACAGGTAAGGTGTCCATTCAAAGCTTGTGTGTGCAGACGGAGCCGGGGGCTTGGCCCCCCAGGTGATCAGTGACCGGAATTCCGGCCCCTGGGCCGGTAGAAGTTGGACAGCCCTGCCTTAGAGGAAGGGAGACTCAATTAGGAAAACGAAGCCCCCTTTCACACAGCTGAATAAAATCCCACATTATCTGCTTTGAACTGGGACATATAGCAGTGCAGACTCAAAGCAAATATTGTGGGTTATTCTGCCCTGATATTCTGGGTTATATGGCTGTGTGGAATGGCCCAAAGTTTGCAGGGATGGAGCTGAGCTATGGATGGCAGGGATCTCTTAAGGCCTTCCGCAATAAAGTCAAGTTAATCTTATGGCACATAATAAGAATAGAGCTCAGTTCCAGATCAGAAGCCATCATATGCTTGGCTTTGACATTTTTTTTTTTGAGAAAACAAGTCAGTATGTGGATGGGAGATTATCAAGGAATTCAAGATGCTGCAATCTTTATCTCAAAGGAAGGCAGAAGCAAACCATCACTAAGTATCCCTTGTTTAATGAAAGCTCTATGAAATCTATGGCCCACCATAAGTCAACAGTGTGTAAAGGCACGCATACACAAACACACCCAAATAAGCAAAGGGGAATTAGCTCCAGACTATAGAAATTCTGCTGTCTTGTGAAGTGCCTGCATTTCTCTCACTTTCCCCCTATTAAAATATTTTATTCACTGTTGCTAAATTGTGACACTGTCTCTTTTCACACGACACTTCCGACAATGTCTCATTCCCTAACCTTTCAAAAATCTATGATAATTGTAAGTCAAACAACCACTTAGACCATTGTTTTACCTTCAGAGCATTACACAGAATATTTCAAAGCATCAACAAATGTTAAAGTCAACAGGAACAAAGCCTGCAGCACACCCAGAAAATGTACCCCCCCCCCCCAGTCCAACACCGGGCCCATTATGCTGGTTTCTGGAAAAACAAGACTAGCTGGTAAAAACCTGAATGTGGATTAGTTGTAAGTAATACAGTACTTTGGGGACTTGTTTTGTAATTTCCCATTGATACTCGTTGTTGGACTAATACAAGAGATTGCAGCTGAATCATTTCTCCGTGGGTTTCATCTACTTTCTGTTGCTGCCCTGTGCCTCTAAGCCAGTGTTTCTCAACCTTCCTAATGCCGCGACCCCTTAAGAGAGTTCCTCATGTTGTGGTCACAGCCAACCATACAATTATTTTTGTTGTTACTTCCATAACTGTATTTTTGCTACTGTTAGGAATTGAAATGTAAATATCTGATATGCAGGATGTATTTTCATTGATTGACCAAATTTGGCACAATTGCCTGATACGTCCAAATTTGAATACTGGTGGGTTTGGAGGGAGGGGGGATTGATTTTGTCAGTTGGGAGTTGTAGTTGCTGGGATTCATAGTTCACCAACAATCAAAGAGTATTCTGAATTTCACCAATGATGGAATTGACTCGAACTTGGCACACAGAACTCCCATGACCAACAGAAAACACTGGAAGGGTTTGTTGGGCATTGACCTTGAGTTTTGGAGTTCTAGTTCACCTATATCCAGAGAGCACTGTGGACTCAAACAATGTTGGATCAGGACCAAACTTGGCATGAATACTCAATATGCCCAAATGTGAACGCAGATGGAGTTTGGGGAAAATAGAACTTGACATTTGGGAGTTACAGTTTCTGGGATTTATAGATAACACACAATCAAAGAGCATCCTGAACTCTTGCAACAATGGAATTGAACCAAACTTGGCATATTGAACTCTCATTACCAACAGAAAGTACTGAAAGAGTTTGCTTGGGAATTGACCTTGAGTTTTGGAGTTGTAGTTCACCTACACCCAGAGAGCACTGTGGACTCAGACAATGATGGATCTGGAACAAACTTGGCACGAATACTCAATATGCCCAAATGTGAACACTGGTGGATTTTGAGGAAAATAGACCTTGGCATTATGGAGTTGTAGTTGCTGGGGTTTATAGTTCACCTACTCTTCTGTCCCCAGGGTCTAAAAAAGGCTTTAAGAATTGGACATTGCAAGCTATGGCCCTGAGAATAGAGGTAAAGCCTTCCCATATGCAGGGAGACCCAGGATATAGCTTTAAGAATGAGTTCAGGACTCAGAAGAGGGTGAACTGAAACAAGATTTATTGAATACAACCAGTAAAAAATGCTGATGGCCCAAAATGCTTGAGGTTGGTTACAAAAAAACACTTGCCTCTTAACTTTGGAGAGTGATGATATCTCTCTTGATCCCAGGTTCTTCTGTTGTTCTCTGGCCTGTAGACCAGCACTAGGTTCTGTAAAGGCCCCAAAATTCACAGTCTCTGGTGAGGAGACGGGTCCTCCTATGCACTGCAGCTTGGTTGAGAGTGAAGGAAGACTTAATAGGTGAACTAAAATTGCTTTTTCGCAGCAAGCTAGATTCCAACCTTGCTTGTCCGTGATACCTCTTGAATGGAGGTGGAGGGGACGTCCAGCCCCTCAAGTAAACTTCGAGGAAGGGAGTTGAGGCGGGGACACCAGGTTTGGAGGCAAGACACAACTCCGCCCCTGAGTCCCTGCATGGCAGAAATGGGACCATAGAACAAAGACCCATGCAGGTGAAATACAAATACAGATATGTAAACAGCCCCTAGGGGGCGTCACACCTACAATCAAAGATCATTCTGAACCCCACCAATGATAGAATTGGTCCAGATTTCCCACACAGAACCCCCATGACCAACAGAAAATAGTGTTTTCCGATGGTCTTTGGCATCTCCTCTGACACCCCTCAGACCCCAGGTTGAGAAACACTGCTTTAAAAGTGTCAATAATGACAAGGTTCTGTTCCTGGTTTGAAAGTGTTTGTTCCTGTTTGATTGTGTAGTGCTGACTTGGACAGAAGTGGTCCTACCCCATTAACTTTGTGTGTCAAAAACTTCATGAAATGTGTAGATTGCAAAGATTCTGTAGCCATAACAAAGAATGGAACTTTTGCAATGATTTGAATCTTCTAAGTATATATATATATATATATATATATATATATATATATATATATATATATATAAATCTTTAAAAAGAAAAAAACGATTTCAAAGCTTCCTTTGGTGAAACCCCTCTGATGGAAATAGCAACCCTCAGGGGTGGATCGTGATCGGGATTTTAACAAGGACCATAGGGGCAAACCCAATTTAAATATATGTGTACTAGCAACTATTTCCAAATTTCAAAGTCACACTGTCATAAATACATTTTCATAAGCATTGCTCAAATTCTGAAACCATAATCTGAGATAACATCCCTGAATCAGTACCAGCCCTTAAAATGAAAGATGCTGGGGTGATCATTTGTTCTAATTTCAATTAACAAACAAATATGCTAACTTAATATAACTAAGGATGAATTTATATCCCCAAGCTACATTTGCTGTTGGAAGTGTTCCAAACTTTAACTTTCAATATTTTGATAAAGACGGAACACCCACATGAATATTGTCTAACATTCTTTCCATTTAGCTATGAATCACCCAAGCCAGCTTTTTTGAATATCACTTCTTCATGGAAAGATCACAAGAAATGTACGCTGCGCCTGCACAAAATTGTTTTTATTTGGCAAATGAAACAGAATTAGATGCAGGCTGAGTAACAGGCTTGACTCAGAATTATATAATTCCTATTAAAGAGACAGATTGAAGGCCATATTTATTTTCTTTATTTTTTTTGGAGAAACAGGAAAACTAAGCCAAATATTACTGATATTCTGAATGGGAGAAAAGTATAAGAGCCACAAGAACAGATAGGGACCAGAAATGTATAAAATGGTACATAAAACAGGTTTGTGTACTTAATTGAACTGAATTACAGTAGAGTCTTGCTTATCTGACATAAATGGACCAGCAGAATGTTAGATAAATTAAAATGTTGGATAATGTGGAGTCTTCTACCGTTACCTGTCCCAATGTGGTGCTTGGCACCTAGAACATAGTGTTCCCAAGCAGGTGTGCCATGGCACATTAATGTGCCGTGAGCTATCATCAGGTATGCTGTGGAAATTGGGAACCTCCAATACCCTTTCTTCCCCCTCCTGCCAAAACACTTTTCTTCCACTCAGACTCCCTTCTTCCCAGCCTTGCTCTGCTCCCTTGCCTCGCTTGCTCTGGGGTGAGTCTGTGCAGTAGCGCCTGCGGTCACATCTTTCTCCCTTCCCCCTCCCCTCCTGAACAGTCTCACGCTGCCCCCTCGGATCAAAATGGCGGCAGAAGCGTCCAGTGTAGAAAGAAAAAAGTAGTGTTCGGCAGGAGGAAGAAAGCATGAGGGAAGGGGAGGAAAGAAGGTCCTCTGTCAAGCTGGCATGGGTAAACTGGACCTTCCGGGTGTTTTGGGACCAACTCCCACCATTCCTAGCAGCTCAGGCTCTTTTCCTTTTCCCCCCTCAGCCACTTAAGCAGGAAGGGCCTCGGGCTGTTAAAGACAGTGGGATCAAACCACCCAGAGGGCCAAGTTTTCCAAATGCCTGTTTTAAACCTTAAAGTGGTGAGCCTCCTTCCAACTGTGTGATTCTGGATAGAAAACAAACAACAACATAACATAACATTGTTTGAGTCCAGTGCTCTCTGGGTGTAGGTGAACTACAACTTCCAAACTCAAGGTCAATTCCCAAAGCAAACCCTTTCAAAGCCTTTCTGTTGGTAATGAGAGTTCAATATGCAAGTTTGGTTCCATTCCATTGTTGCAGAGTTCAGGATGCTCTTTGATTGTGTGTTAACTATAAATCCCAGAAACTCTAACTCCCAAATGTCAAGGGCT
>JARBWK010000007.1:52832952-52862222 GCA_030556195.1 Anolis apletophallus
CTTTTTTTTTGGTCCGCCTGTCACCTGTCTGCCACAGACAGAGGGCTTTCTCTGTGGCGCTCGGTACTCTGGAACTCTCTCCCCGGACGAGGTCCGAGCCGCGACGGAGCTACCCGTTCGCAGGGCTTGTAAGACTGCCCCTGTTTAGAATGGCCTTCAGCTGGCCAATCTGCCGAACATACCCATCTTTCCCACTTAGCACCCTGGTTCAGGAACGCCATGGCATGTCTGTAATTTTGATCTGGGGACCCGGTGTATACTGTTTTTACTATGTGTTTTATGTTTATTTTTGTACGGCAACAGGGACGCTACTTGTTTGCGGGTACATGCTGTTATCCGCCCCGAGCCTGCAGGGAGGAGCGGAATACAAGATGGAATAAATAAATAAATAAATAAATAATAAAGTTTGCAGTGATATACAGTGTTCCCTCACTACTTCACGGTTCACTTATTGCGGACTTGCTGTTTCGCGGATTTCAAAAAATATTAATTTAAAATATATCTATAATTGTATTCTTTGCTGTTTTGTGGGCTTTTGCTGCCACCACTCTCCGAGGTGCTTTCCCTCCTCAGTCCTCCCTCCCTAGAAGGGCCTTTCCTTCCTTCCTTTCCTTCACTTTATTTTAAGTTTATAAAGACTTAAAATAGTGTATAACTACTAAAATAATGTATAAATATTAAAATAAATAGAGCATCCCTACATCGCGGTTTTTCACTTATTGCGGGAGTTCCTGGAACCTAACCCCAGCAATAAGTTAGGTAACTGTTAGTCTGCAGAAAGAGACATTTGAATTTTGTATCTACTTTGATCCCAAATTTCAATATTATTTGATATGACTGTAGTAGGCCAAACTCTATGTTCATCTTTTAAAAACAATTATGCTGTCTGCTAATATAAATAGAAATCAGATGAATATTTCTGGAACTTGGGGGGGGGGGGGTGATCCCCTGTTGTGTCATTGTATAGAAAATTCAATGAGATAGCTCTTGATAGCCCAAATCTATATTGCGAGTATGAAGAAGAGCTTACAATGCAGTTGAGCCCTGCCACATGCACAATGGAGGACCTTCTTATAGCAACACCAGAAGCACTCCAAGTGACCAGCTACTGATCCAAGGACATTTAATATAATGCCAAGTTTTCAAACTTTGTGTTTGTTTGTTTTTTAAATACAATACAACTGTGTGGTTCACTCCTGATACTATAAATAAATAATCTATATTAGGATTTGGACTAAATAAAAAAGGACTCGTAAAAAGCCTGTAGCTTGCTGGAGACTTTGGGTGCACATACACTGGAAAAATAATGCCATTTGATATTACTTTAGACTGCTATGACTTAATGCTCTACTGCCTCTTCGCCCACTGCTGCCACAACGCAGGGAACAACGGGGCCCGCTTCCGGGCAGGTATGTGAGTGGCCTACCGGGCTTCAGAGACTTTGACATGACGTGGAAGGAGCCTCATGGGCTATATTATTATTATTATTATTAGCATTATTGACTTTGTATTAACATAATATTATTATTCTCCTTAGTATACGCTATTATATTGTTATATTATCAGTATTTGTCATAGTCATGGTGTATATCATTATTGACTATGAGAGTAATGGTAACAGTCAGGATTAACTCCTGTGCTTTACTGATAATATATTGTATGTACCTATATATTTATATTATTATAATGTAATACAAGATAACACTTTTTAAAAATAATACAATATTGAAATTATATATTTTATATTACTTGCAATAGTACTAATAATATTACAGTATAATGGTATAGTACAATATAGTAAGTTAGAGTGTCATTTTGTGTCATTTTGGTTGGTGGTGTGCCCCAGGATTTTGTAAATGTAAAAAATGTGTCGTGGCTCAAAAAAGGTTGAAAAACACTGACTTAATGCTACGGGATCCTGGAATTTATAGCTTGGGCGCCAGCACTCTTTGGCAGAGAAGGCTAAAGACCTTACAAAACTACAATATTCATGATCCCGTAGCATTGAGCCATGGCAGTTAAAGTGGTCTTAAACTACACTAATTATACAGCATAGGTGACATTACCATTAAGCTCCTCAGCCTTTCCATAAGAGGAAATAAAAGGAAAGATTTGATTATTCTTTCCCACATCTGACTTCTTAGGCAAGTAGAAATGGAAAGAGATTCAGTACGCTAGGGTTTTTTTGTGGCAAGACAGGATGGATGTTGAGGTAAGTACATTATTCCAAAATTATCAAAAGACCTTACTCTGTCACTTACTTTCAAATGTTAAAATATTACAACATAGTCAACATTTTTCCTGTTTCAAGAACCTCATAGGTCAGCTGTTCATCTCCCCACTGCCCATTTAAAAATTTGGAATAAATCGAAGCACAGCAGCTTGGAAAATGAATGACTGGCTTCTCTTCCCTGCCATTGCCATTCACCCCAGAGGCTATTGAGGCAAGGTTTGCCACTGCATGTGGAAAGCAAAAGGAGGAGGGAGTTGTGGGAACACCTGAGAAAGTGGAAATGCATCATTGTTGCCTTTAAGGTAAGAACTGGGACAGTGCGGTATTGTTGCGATCACCCTCGGCCCCTCCTTCTCCCGCCTGCAAAGCAAAGCAATGCTCAGCTCAGCATACCTGTCATTAGGGAAATCTTTTGGAAGATGCCCATGTTTTTGTCTGTTGATGTTTGGAGGAAGACAAACAAATGCGCAAAAACAAATGCCTTGGGAAAGGCAGCCGCCATAACCAACAACAAGAACCTTCAGGGACCTGATGGTGGTGGTGGCAGGTGGGAAGTCACTGAGTAAATTCTGTGTAGCTGCTGGGCTTTGTGTGGGAAGGTTACTCGCTTGCATGCTGCTGTTTCTGCCATTCCTGCCACTGCCTGGAAAGTTTTATCTACTGATCAACACTGTGCGCCCGAGGGCTGCTGGGACACCTCTCCTTTGGCTTTTGCTGAAACCTGCAACTGTATAGCAGAAGGGCACAAAGAGAGGAAAGGCAAAATCAGCAAGATCTAATCCCGGGGAGTGCAAGCAGCGGCTCAGACCTTTCTTCCCTTCCTAACCTCTTGTCTTGCAGCCATGGCTGCCTGCTTGCATTAATTACCTCTCGCTCCCCAAACACATTCATTCTGAGCTCTCTTTAGGGTTCAGAGTGCAGAAACCAACTGACCAGGGATGAAAGCAATTAACAAACAGGTTATTTGGAATTAACAGCCCTTCTTTAACCAGTTGTCTACAGTTGCTTACCTTCTTGACAAAGCACAGGTTTGGCTTGTTCCTAATGTTCTTTTTTCTCCTCTTCATCCTTAAAAAGCCATCAATTTTAATGGACATTTAAATTTGTTTTATTTTCCCTCATTTTCCTCCTGGCCATGTAGCCAAAGTGCAGCAAAATTCGGAAACGTTGAATTTTGAGACCTTAGTGAATAAATTCAGATATAAATTGGCCAAGTGGGACAGTTTAAATCTTTCTTGTTTTGAAACCCTGGTGTTGTTTTGATTTAGGTCTAAAAATTTCTTCCTGATTTGGAATCTGATTAGTTGTGATTTTTTCAAGGTGACACATGCTTTGATTATCTCTGACTTGGACTATTGCAACACACTCAATATGGGGTTGCCTTTGGAACTGTTTGGAAACTTTGACAGGTTCAAAATGAGGCTGTAATGGGAGCATATAAGTCTCTTGTTAAAATAGCTTCACTGATGACTGGTTTGTTTCAGGGCACAATTCAAACTTCTGGTCCTGACCTATAAAGCCCTATATTGTTTGGGTCCTGCTGAAAGACCATCTCTCAGGATATGAACCTGCTATAGCTCTAGTTTTTCAGAAGGAGTCTTTCTCTCATCATAGTCCTCCTTGTTGAGGACATGAGAAAGAGCCTCTGTAGTGGCTTACAAAGTAATCATGATTGAGACTAGGCAATGCTAGCCACACTTGTAGAAAGAAAGCAATGAATATAGAGAGGGTTACTCTCAAGAAAATATGGATAGGATTACTTTGTGTGGCTTTTAATTTGTTGGAACAAATGTTTTTTTTAATAAAAAAACTTTATTAAAGTTTATAGTTAAAACAACACGATAACAACGAAAAGAAAAAAATAAAGACATAAATCTAAAAGCTGACATTTAGTTTCTGAAAAGAAAAAAAGACACATATGTTTAGAAATAAAGAGGAGACGGGGAAAAAACCCATATGGAAATTAGATATGAAATTACTTGTAACAAGCAAAATATACAGGTGTTATATGTATTGCTCCTTTGTTGTTGTTTATTCGTTCAGTCACTTCTGACTCTTTGTGACCTCATGGACCATCCCACGCCAGAGCTCCCTGTTGGCTGTCACCTCCCCCAGCTCCTTCAGAGTCAAGCCAGTCACTTCAAGGATACCATCCATCCATCTTGCCCTTGGTCGACCCCTCTTCCTTTTTCCTTCCATTTCCCCCAGCATGACTTCTCTAAATTTTCCTGTCTTCTCATGATGTGGCCGAAGTACTTCATCTTTGCCTTTACTATCCTTCCCTCCAATGAGCAGTCGAACTTTATTTCCTGAAGTATGGACTGGTTGGATCTTTTCATGGTCCAAGGCACTCTCAGAACTTTCCTCCAACACCACAGTTCAAAAACATCTATCTTCCTTCACTCAGCCTTCCCTATAGTCCAGCTCTCACATCCGTAGGTTACTATGGGGAATACCATTGCTTTGACTATGTGGATCTTTGTTGCCAGTGTGATGTATTTAGTAACTTTTTTCCAATCAATCAATCAATCAAAACTTTATTATGGTCACTGACCAGCAAAAGGGGGCACAAGCTTTTCCAGTCTGTTTCTTTCACTTTTATTCCTTTACTCTTTGATATGAGGAAAGTGAGACAAATGTTTTGGGTAATTATTATGAAATTTGTAAAGGAAGACTTGTAAAATAATAAAATGCACAAGAAAATCCAAATTAAAACTCTCAGTTACATGGGTACATAGTCTGCTAAACACTCTTACATAGAATAGCCTTCGGGGTTAGCAAGAAATAATAGAATCATAGAGTTGGAAGAGACCTCATGGGCCATCCGGTCCAACCCCCTGCCAAGAGCAGGAAAATTGCATTCAAAGTACCCCTGACTGTTGGCCAATCCAGCCTCTGTTTAAAAGCCTCTGAAGAAGAAGCCTCCACCACCTTCTGGGGCAGAGAGTTCCACTACTGAACAGCTCTCACCATTAGGAAGTTCTTTCTAATGTTCAGGTGGAATCACCTTTCCAGTATGTAGTTTGAAGCCATCGTTCCACATCCTAGTTTCCAGGGCAGCAGAAAACAAGTTTGCTCCCTCCTCTCTATGACTTCCCCTCACATATTTATATATGGACATCATGTCTCCTCTCAGCCTTCTCTTCTGCAGGCTAAACATGTCCAGCTCTTTAAGCCACTTCTCATAGGGCTTGTTCTCCAGACCCTTGATCATTTTTGTCGCCCTCCTCTGGACACATTCCAGCCTGTCAACATCTCCCTTAAATTGTGGTGCCCAGAATTGGATACAGTATTCCAGATGTGGTCTGACCAAGGCAGACTAGAGGGGTAACATGACTTCCCTGGATCTAGACATTATGTTCCTATTTATGCAGGCCAAAATCCCTTTGGCTTTTTTTGCTGCCACATGACATTGCTGGCTCATGTTTAATTTGGCTCATGTTTAACTAAGTGGCGTACCTTGCATTTGTCTCAGTTGAACTTCATTTTGTTAGTTTTGCCCCATCTCTCCAATCTGTCAAGATCGTATTGAATTCTGCTCGTGTCTTCTGGAGTATTAGCTACCCCTCCCAATTTGGTGTCATCTGCAAACTTGATGATCATACCTTCTAACCTTTCATCTAAGTCATTAATAAAGATATTGAACAGAATGGTAAGATTTGAAATGCCCAGCCAATAAATTCCATTTTTGGGTGGCATGTGTTTCAGCACCTTGGAGAGCTTCCATACACTCTGGGATTAAACCACAGAGTAGACTCCACTGCACCTCAGCCATAAAAGCCACCAACCACAACTAATGTCTGCCTTCTCCAAACAGATGTCCTCCAGGTGGCTTGAATGTCCACTCACAATGTCCGGTGGTCATTGGGAGTGAAAGGTCAGCTAGAAAGGATGGGAGCTGTAGTGCTGATAAAGGTTTAATGGGCTATATTTGCCCTAGCCTCAAATCAGCATCGCTTAAGAAGTGCTGTATTTATCCATGCCAGCTTTTAAAAACAAGAACTCAGCTGAATAAGTACAAATCATCACTATCTTGTGCTTCAAATGTCAATTATGAAATTAATCTGGTTGGTGTTCACAAGGAGTGGTACTAATTGCAGGCTCTGCAGGCAGTAAGAGTCTCCTAGCTTCAGACAGAATGTATTATATAACATTTGCTTACTTAGAATGTAATCACCCTATCCATTTACCAGGAAATTTGTTCTGTGTCATTTTCCCTCATTTTTGCCATCAATACAAACTTGACAGTGCAGCTGTAAACAAAACAACAATATTAATACATATCTGTAACTAAATGCAAAGAAAGCAGCTATTGAAGAAGACTTACATAGAGGAATCCAAACCTTATCTGTTCAGAAATGATCCTTCTCTCTTGCTGCCGTGTTCAATGAAATTTATTGTGAAGCAATGTTTTGTCTTTTGAGGTTTTGACATTTAAAACATCTATCACAGAAATGATCTAAGAGTTCTACTCTTTTGGCCTGTTGCTTTGGATGAATGCCTTCATCTATCTATCTATCTATCTATCTATCTATCTATTAGGCATGAGAAAAATGAAACGGAAATTAAAAGAAATCGTAAGTGATTCGTATGTAATGGGCCTTTCAAGTTTATACGGATCGCAAGGCCAATCCCGGAAGTGGACTTTCTTTTATGCACCCCCTGGGCCCAAAATTTCGTTAGATTATTAAATATTTCGTTAGATTATTAAACAGGAAAATTTCCCCCTCCAAAATAGCTTTGCAGACATAACTCACAGTGAAATCGGGGCCTTTCGATGCTTGAAGCCTAATTAGACTGAAATGCCTCCTCCAGGAAGTGAAAAGGGAGCCGGAAACCATAGAGAGCCCGAAATCGGGACTCCTAGAGGGGCTGGAGGACTGACGAAAAAGCGATTTAAACACCCAGGAAGGGGTTTAGATAGAAGAACGGAGTAGGAGGACATAAGAACTGCTGAGAGAAGGGCAGCAGGAGTGAAAAAGCACGGAGAGGAGAAGTAAGAGTTCAGAATCAAGAAAAGCCATAGAGTTCCAACGGAGGTCCTAGACTGCTATGGTAAAACTGAATGGGGAAAAAAAGATGGAGTGAGGAGAACTCTACAGATTAGCAAGGCCTGCACCAGAGGTAAGCCTAGGCATTTATTTAATAATATTAATAATAATATATTAATGCATTATATGTGTCCCTGCAAAGGAACCCTGTCCTTTAATAATATTAATAATAATAATATATTAATGCATTATATGTATCCCTGCAAAGGAACCCTGTCCTTTAATAATATTAATAATAATAATATATTAATGCATTATATGTGTCCCTGCAAAGGAACCCTGTCCTTTAATAATATTAATAATAATAATATATTAATGCTTTATATCTCCCAGCAAGGAAACCAAGGGAAATGTTGCCCCTGATTTGCCTGTGTTTAAAACAGTATCAGTCCCGTGTCCCTGCTTTGCCTACTTTAGAACAACTAACGAAATTACGTAAGTAATTAAGTTACATTTCATAAATTTTTGAGAAATTTTTTGTAAGTCTTTGATATACTAATTAAAAAAAATCCCCCCCCCATTTGATTTTAGAATCCCGATTTTAGGATTCTAAAACATGCCTACTATCTATCTATCTATCTATCTATCTATTTATCTATCTATCTCTGGCATTACTTCGCAAATGAAGATTCTTAGGCAGGACTCATCCCACGCTTTCTACAAGTGCGTTGATGACTAAGGAATATATATATATATATATATATATATATATACATATACATATATATATATATATATAACAGAAATATGAAATAAAATTCATGCACAGCAAATGCTTTCTTCCAAGTCATTGTGGTTTGTTGTAGGTGTGCGCCTGTTTGTTTGAATTCAATACAGTTAATAGTACTTCACTTTGGCTGGATTGCAGACATAGGGAAGGTTTTATTTCACAATAGGAGGCTGGAAAATTTCCTACTTGAACATTCTGAGTGAGACAGAGTTGTTTTATTTATTTATTTCTTTAGTGCCATAAATAAATAAATATTAAAAAGCAACAATCCAGAGGAAATTCAAGGGAAATAAAGAAAATGTATATCTATCTAATGGAATTTTTCTCCCACTGAAGAGATTAGAATTATGCAGTCCTCCCAGATGTTTTTGAATTGTAATTCCCAGATTTTTTTTACCATTGGCTATGTTGAACAGGAGGAGACTTGCAGTCTGAGAACAGCTACTGTATATGTGTACATGGTTTCTATCCCTGTAATAGGACTTTATCACATGAGGCAGGCAAACCAGCATTGCTGCTCGACTGTCAACTTTGACTATGGTCTGTATCAGATAACATCATTAGTTTGCCGATCTGCCTCTTCCCTGTGATTCTCTTATCTTTAGCTATTGCCCATTAACCCCTCGATACATCACAACCTTGTAATGTTGTCATCATCTACTTTGGTGCGATTTGTCCATTCTGCTTCTGTAACAATATCATGGGTGAGATTATTTTGTATTTTAAATGTATATTTTCTTTTTTATTTTTAAAGGCTGACATTGCAAATTTAAAAAACAAAAAAGAACACTGGTATTGTGGTAAATTGGGGTTATAAGGGCACGCAGAAGTACAATTGTGGGTCCACAAATGAGCGAAGCTGGCAAGAGAGCAGGCCTTTCCAAGGCAGCAGCTCTGGCAAGCAGGGATACCCATTACCGTATTATGCAAATCTAATGAGCACCCCGATTTTGGCAGGGCCATTTAACCAAAAAAAGGTGCACATTAACATTTTGTAAATGCGGTATTTCTTAGAAAAGCAAAGACAACTGTAGGGTCAAAGAGGAGAGGACAACCCTTCAATATGAACTGGGAAAATAAGATAAAATCAGCACATTTAAATACTGTACTGGGAGAAAGGTGAGATATTAATCAAATACATGCATACATACGAAAGAAATATACCAAGAGGAAAAAGCTGTGTATTCACATCTGAGGAATACCCATTCCAGAAACATGGTTTCTGATACTTGTACTGATCATTCAGCACTTCCTTGAGTTCTGCTTATCCTTTCTCTGCACTGTGTCTTGCCTTTTTTCACACTTATGTTCATATTTCTGGTCAGGTTTCACGAAAGTAGTGTGTAAGACACTAAAACATGGCTGATATCTTACGCTAAACATCTGCATACATAGTTCTACATCATCCTCCCTCTCTGGCAGCTGTCAAACACAAAGAGGTGAGAAGTTAGATGATTCAGGGTATGAAGTAGCAGCTGGACTCAGTAGGTGGAGGAGAGAAATAAGGGTGCGGTTCATGGATGAAGTCCACCTTCCTTTTTCTTTCTCCTGGGAGTCCACAGGCACTGCACCTCTGTGGTCTGAATTACATTCCTCTTATGGTAAGAAGCAGTGGCAGTCCTCCTAGGACTTGACAACTGCTTGGGAGGAGGTTTCAGAATGGGGCACAAGGAAAACAGCTCCCTTGTGCTCACACTTAAAAGGGTGTAAGCCATTATGCTGGCCACCAGATAGTATGGAACCATTTTTGGCACACCGGTTGTCACTGCCTTGCAGACTTTGCTTGTGAGAAGTTCTCAGATCATCTTCTGGTGGTTTGAATACCCTGTATAAGGAACCTGTCATGCTCACACCTCATAAACAGTAGCTAAGACTGTGCACTCATTTGATACAGCAATTACAGATGCCATAAGGTCCTCCAAGCATTTCTCCCTGCTGATTAGCATGACTTGGCTAGCTTGAGCTGCAGCCAGATGGCCTTCATCCATCTCTCAACTTGTGCCAAATGTTTGCATCAGTTTGGTAACTGAGTTTCTACAGAGAGGGAGATATAAAGCATTGTATGAAGGCACAGTGATCCATATGGGCTAACCTTTTTGCCTAGCCAACAACCTCAGGAATAGGTTTATTGTTGACAATGAACACAGCTGGACATACTATAGCCTCCGTCTATTTTAATCCAGCTGTGTTTGTTGTGCTTTGCATTCTTGCCCTGAATGACCAAGACTGCTACCACACAGAGATTGCTCATTCTTAGACTTACGTAGGAATTGCCATTGAGCGGTGTTTGGAATGTTCAGGTCACTCATTGTGTCTGCACGTGACAACAATTTCAATAGATGCTGGTTGATACAGAGGGATGTTTTTGTCTTCCTCTCCAACAAGCAAGAAAAGATAGCAAACTGTAAGTCTTGGGGGCAAGATATGAATTTCTAATCCAGGTTGGTCCTCCTTTTTTCCTCCAAATATTTTTATTTAAAACGTTTGACAAAAACACACGCATAAAGAAAAATAGCAATACATATGCATACATAAACATATATATACTTAAGTAATAATTGCATAACATACTAGACAACATAACATCTCTATTCTAATGCCATATAATTCTAAACTGCAAACATATACACATATATAAGTTTTAAAAGAGGATTTCTTGCTTCCCTTTTTTTTGTTTTTTCTATTGTTTACTTCTGCTTGCTATAACAAATGAATATTGCAACAGTTTATATTTCCACAGGTTGGTTTTAGTAAATCTGAAGATTTTTTTAAAACCAATTTTCTCCCCCCCCCCCTTTTTTCCAAAAACTCTGGCCAATTTATAATCTTTCCATCTTGTTTCTACATATATTTTACTCTTCTTAATCCCCTTTCTTCTAAGTTATTTGCTAACCTTTCTGGGAGTCCCATGCTCTTAATTAGAGTCTTCCCTGATATTTTATATGTCCATAGTTTTTGCCATTTTTGCCAATAATCATGTGCTAGCTTTCTTGGTCCTGTTAGTTTTTCATTTGCCCTCCAACCCCCTGAACAAAAGAGACGAGACACAAAGTATTGGGTTCAAATTGAGCAACTTTTATTTAAAGTTACCTATTTAATTTTCCTTAAGTCTAACTCAGAAGGTGTCAGGAATCAAGGTGTATTCTAGCCGGGGTATATGCCCCCCAGGCTAACGATATCAATTTCGGGCGAAACACCTGGATTCCCTGATTATCCAAACAGGGCAACCCCTTTTAGGGAAATGAATGAGAGGTCTGTACTCGAGATCTTGAGATCAGCCTCTTTCATTCCAGGGCCATTACACTTTGTTAACTCCTCAACTTGAACTTTGAGGTGAATGTTAACTTAATGGCCCTCACCCCTGAAGGAGGTGCCTTAGGTGCACACCGACAATGGGCTTTCCCTAGCTATTTTCCGCCACCGATGGGGACAGGTGTCCACCTAGTCCCCATCCCCCACCGAGAGTCCTAACACCCCCTATTCTTATGTTAGGCGAACGGAACGTTGCCCAATTCCGATATTACAATCCAACCGCTCAGCAAACAAAGCATTGTCGCGAGCCCTGGATAAAGGAGGTAGTGTGCTACCCCCCGTACTGTTGAGCGCATGGCCCCTTCCTTGTTCCCCACTTTATGAGGACTCTCACATCTCCACACACCGAACCACCAACAAGATGGCATATTGGTGGACCGGACGATGTGTATGCAGGGCCATGCCAGCCACCCAGTACGAGTTTGCTCGGGCCTGTAAGACGCTTGCCCGTCCGCAAGCAAAGCCGTTCCCTGATGTGGACAACTCCGCCAGTCTCAGCTAAGAGCCTCAAACCAACAGGGGGTAAGGACCGTGAATGCAAGTTTGCTGCAAACCACGTATACCACTCCATTCCAAAAGGCGATGGAGTCCAGGCCCAAATGTTGGCCAAAATGAAATGTAGGACCCCTTGACGGCTGGTCACTACCATCAGACAGGCCCGACTCACCCACATGGCCCTTTTTAAGCCATCCTCACGCTTTCCCTTCGACTGGGCTGTGGGTCGATGGCCGACCACGGATTGTGACCTCGGGCACTGCCTGCCAATTTCTGAAACTGGGTAGCCCCAATAGGGGCCAGAGTCAGCACTGGCAATCGGGACTCCCTTGAGCTCCCATTTCAGCCAAGTGGACATTACGTAAAACAGCGAAGGTGGTACTTGAGTATCTGCTTAAATGAAAACACACTTTCAAACTCTCCAGCCATGTAAGAGGCTGAGATGGTGTAACTCTAAGGACTGAATCTTCTGTTTAAAAGAAAACACGCTTTCAAAATCCCCAGCCGTTTCTAAATCTGTGCGGGTGTAACTTGAACTACTAACCTCCTTCTAGAAAAAACTGCGCGTTTCAAGCTCTCCAGCCCAGTAAGGCTAAGAGGGTGTAATTCAAATAATTAAACTACTTCTGCTTTAATGGAAACACGGTTTTTCAAACTCCCCAGCCTTATATAAGGCTAAGAGGATGTCCCTAATGCTGAAAGGGTGAACTCACTGACTAATCTTATAATGTAACGAAAGGTGCATTCAACTCTCCGGCCGTTTATAAGGCCGAGAGGATGCAACCCAACAGCCAACCTTCACTGTTCAAAGAAAACGTGCCATTCAACTCTCCAGCCGGGTCAGGCTGAGAAGGGGTAACTCCACGACTAATCTTCTTTTGTTTTAAAAAGAAACGCAATTGCAAACTCTCCAGCCACGTCAAGGCTGAGATGTTTATGACCAAACGAGTAATCTCGTGTTTTAAAGAAAACGCCTTTTCAATTTCTTCCGCCGGTTACAGGGCAGAGATGTGTAAATCAACTGACCAGCCATTTTTGCCTTTCAGAAAAATTCCCTTTTATTTATTTATTTATTTTATCTCCCCAGCCGTTTCTTAAGGCTGAGGGGCATAATTATAAAGATTCATCTTTTATGTTTTAAGAAAAACGAGCTTTCCAAACTCTGCAGCCGTTTTAAGACTGAGAGGGTATAACTCAAACTAACACGTCTTATCTTTTCAAGAAAACATGATTTACAAATTCCCTGGCTGCTATAATGCAAAGAAAGTAAGCCTCCAATACTAATCGTCTTATAATTTAATAAAACGCCCTTTTCAAGCTCTCCAGCCCTTTATAAGGCTGAGATGGTATGACCGAACAACTAATCTACTGTATGCTTTAAAGAAAAAAGCGCTAATCACCTCTTGCGGCTTCTATAAGGCTAAAAGGGGTGTGTGCCTAAAACAACTACCCTCGTGTTTTGATAAAACGCTTTCTGACCTCTCCAGCCCTTCATAAGGCTGAGGGGGTAACACCGATGACTAATCGACTTAAGCTTTAAAGCAACGCGCCTTTCAAAATCCCAAGCCCTTTATCAGGCTGGGGAGGGGGGCCTTTAAAATTCCCAAAGCCTTTGGGAAAAGGCGCCTTTAAAATTCCCAAAGCCTTTATAACCCCGATAGGGTGAACTCAACAACCAATCTTTCTATGTTTCAATAAAAATGCGCTTCATAAAATTCCCCCGCCTTTAATAAGGTCAAAAAGGGGGGTGTAACTGAAACGACCAATCTTCCTGTATTCTAAAGAGAATGCCCCTTTTTTCATACCCTCCAGCCGTTTTTAGGGCTAAGAGGGCGTGACTCAACGACTATTACTCTTGTATTTTAAGAAAACGCGCTTTCAAACTCTCTAGCCATTTATAATGCTGACAGGGTGTACTTTCATAACCAGTCTTTTTAGTTTTAAAGAAAAGGCGCTTTCGAACCCGACAGCCATTTATAAGGCTGAGAGGGTGTGACTGCAATAACTAGTCATCTTTATAAAAAAGGAAACCACTCTCCATATTCTCCCGCCATTTAAAAGGCCGGGAGAGTGTGCCTGTGTAGGCCTGATGGTACGGTCTTTTAAGAAAAAGTTAAGCGTTTAACTCTCTAGCAATGAATAAGGGCTGAGAGAGCGTGTCTCCTTTGGAGACAACCGTACTTCCAACTCCGGTAAATTAAGAAATACGTTGGTTGAAACTCATAGCGCAACAGCCAGAGCTGCCAAACATAGGTCAGCAGTACGCTTATACCAGAAATCGGGAGCCCTCCCTTTTGTCGCAGTTGAAAATAACCCAGTTAAAATGACAATTACATTGCTTGAAATTGTTAACTCACTAGTAAAGTTGACAACATAGGTCAACAGTAAGCCATACCAAGCGACGAAAGCTCGCACCGAAGTTGATATTAGAAATTCAAGTTAAAATTCAAAATGACCCAGGTGACGGCCAAATGCATTGCTTAAAATCAATAACCCAATCACCAATGGTCACAGACCAGTGTAGATCAATGGTCATCTGCCCCAATGGTCCGAGGCTCACTCAGGCGAAATGGTGAAAGAACAATCACCTGGTTTTAGGTTAGTAACTTCAATGCTAACATTAACAAACGTGTATATAGTGATCCGTACCAATGGTCAGGAACTCACTCCTCAAGTTGAATTTTAAAATCCCCAGGTGAAACAGTAACTTAGTTACTAGTGTTGCTGGACATAGGTCAACAGTAAACTATGCAAAGGGTCAGGAGCTCACTCAATTCGGAATTTAAAATAACCCAGGTGAAACTTAAGTACATTATTTGCAATTATCACTCAATTGCTAATGTTGACAATTAAAAGTCAACTGTAAGCCATACCGAGGGTCGGGAGCTCACCGCCAAGTTGAAATTTAAAATGACCCAGATAAAAAAGCAACTCAAATGCTAATGTTGACGGGCATAGGTCAACAGAGCTATAAGGGTCGTATCTCACTCAAGTTGGAGTTTAAACGTGACCGGTGAAAGACTACCAACATTGCTTGAAATTATAACCAATTGCTGCTGATGACAAGCTAGGTCAACAGTAAGCCACACCAAGGGTCGGAAGGTCACTCTTCCAATTGAAATTTAAAATGCCCCAGGTGGAAAGTAACTCGAATACTATTGTCACCGGACATAGGTCGACGTAGGCTATGCCAAGGGTCGGGAGCGCACTCAAGTTAAAATTTAAATTAACCCAGAGCAATTAAATACATTATTTGAAATTGTAACTCAATTGCCAATGTTGACAAATGTAAGTCACCGTGAGCCATACCAGGGGTCAGGAGCTCACTTGCCAAGTGGAATTTAAATGACCCAGGTGAAAAATAACTCAGTTGCTAGTGCCGACGGGCATAGGTCAACAAAGCTATACCAAGGGTCAGGATGTCACTCAAGTTGAAATATTTTTATTTATTTATTTTAAAATTATTATTTATTTATTTATTATATCAATAACACAATGAAAATTAAAATATATTATTGGGAATTATAACTCAATTGCGAATGTTGACAAAATTAAGTCGATGGTAAGCCATCCCAAGGAGTTGGGAGCTCACTCACGTTGCCTTGCAAATTACCCCGGCGAAATAATAACTACACTGCTTAAAACTAGCAATTAAATTGCTAATGTTGTCAGCCGAGGGTCAATAATAGGCCATACCAAGGGTCTGAAGCTCACTTTTCCATTTAAAAATAAAATGACCCAGGTGCAATGAAAATACATTGCTTGCAGCCAGACGCTCGATTGCAATGTTGCCAAACATAGGCCAACAGTAAGCTATCCCAAGGGTCAAGAGCTTATCAAGATGAAAATTAAAGAGACCCGGGTAACTGATAAATGCATTGCTTAAATTAATAACTAACTTGTTAATGCTGCCAGTGGTGAGTAAACAGTAAGTCCGCACCTAAGGCCGGGAGCTCACTCTTCAATTTAAATTAACTTGACCCAGGTGAAAAGATAATGTACTGTTTAAAATTGGCCACTCAATTGAAATGCCAACCATGGGTCAATCGTGCACTACACCCGGGGTCATGAGCTCCCCCTAGAGCTAAATTATTTATTTATTTATTTTAAAGGAACCCGTTTGAAGGGTCCTTGTCTATATTATTATTATTGCTAATAATAATTTTAATATCCAATAAATGTCCGTAGACACCTCCAAGGTCATGTGGCCGGCATTACTGCATGGAGCGCTGTTACCTTCCAGCCCAATACCTATTAATCTACTCACATCTGCATGTTTTCAAACTACTAGGTTGGCAGGAGCTGGGGCTAACAGCAGGAGCTCACCCGGATTCAAACCTGCGACCTTTCGATCAGCAAGATTAGCAGCTCAGCACTTTAACCCACTGTGCCACCGGGAGCTCCTATGAAGGGCCAGCATACAAACAATGAGGCCTAAAGAGGCAAATGAACCACCCCCCACTGGCATGCCCCAGGCCTCCGCCATAAAATTGGCGCCGTCGACAACTGCGAAGGACAAAAAAGGGGGGGAGGGGGGCAAGCAGCCATGCAGCCAACCTGGCGCCTCCCGAACTAATGCCTCTCAGTACAGGAAGGAACAGGGGGAGGGGCCGGGAGCAGGAGCAACCCAGCCGCCACCCAGGCCAACGGGCCCGAAAAGGGAAAAAGGGGGGGGGCTAAGCTGAAAGCCCCGTCACCGGCCTTCCCTACCCCCTACCTCAAGTGGGGCCCGCCCCACCGAGGCGGCTATGCGGAGAGGCGAGAGCCCGGCGCCACGGCCGAGGTTCGCCACCCGCCGGCCCCAGAAAAGAAATGGCGATTCCCGCCAAAAGCGGCGGCCGCCAGCCAAGGCCCGCATAACTCCCACCCAGGGCCAATCCGCGGCCTTCCAAGGGTGGGCAGCGGCAAAGGCGTTCTCCGCAGTGATAGCGGCAGCGCCTGCCGCTAAGAGCGCCCCCCGCCCGAGGGGTCATGCGGGGAGGCGAAAGCCAGGCGCCGCGGCCATGGCTTGCCACCCCCGCTGCAGGCGGAGCCGCAGGCCAATGGCCTGCATGGCTCCCGCCCCCGGGCCAATCCGCGTGATGGCGGCGGCGACCAGGCCGCTAAGGGCGCCCTCCTCACCGAGGCGGCCATGCGGGGAGGCGAGCCACCGCGCCACGGCGGTGGCTCGCCTCCCGCCAGCCACCCGCGGAAACGGCGGCCCAGTAAAGAGGGGGCGCACTCCGCCAAAATGGCGGCAGCAGCCCAGTCGGGGGCCCCGGGAATAGCGCGGGCCCTCTGGACAAAAGGGGGGGCAGGGACGGGGCCCAGCTCCCCCAAACCGCGGGCTCACCTCCGGAGGAGACCTGATCGTCTCCTCCGCTTGCTGAGCTCCAACTGAGCTCTTCAGGGGCTGGCCTTCCTAAAGGGAGGCCACGCCCCTGCCTCCCAGAGGTTCTAAGAACCTCCTCTTTCTCCGTGAGGGGGGGTAACTCCTCTCCCTCTTTAGCCTTTGGCTAAGAGGGAAATACACTTAAGGGTTTGAAAAAGGTACAACAATTTGGGAATTATACACATTTTCAGTGCTTGTATTTTTCTTGGGATACTTAATTGCTTATCCCTCCAGGATTTTATTTTTTCCTGAACTTTTTTTCCATATTGCTCCATAGTTGGCCACTTTTAACTTAGTTATTTCTTTTGTAATAATAATACCTAAATATTTTATTTTATTTCTTATAATTTTTATTTCTCCCATTATTGCCTTCAATTCCTTCTGGTCCTTTCCCCCATATTGAATATAAGCATTTCTGATTTGCACATATTAACTTTCTGCGGTGAAGCTACGTTCAAATCAACCGGCTGGACAGGGTGGACCCTCTCTTAAAGATCCCACCGCTGCCGCCAATATGTGACCACTCCACTTCTTGACCGGCCTCAGACTGGACAATCTTTCTATGTCCACACTGCTGACCTCCAATCCAAGGAAACCTCGAAGTTACCTCAGCAACTTCACGTTTATTGGCAGGGTACTGTCTCACCCCTTCACCATTTAACTGACTGGAGTTTTAAAACTTCTCAGTGACCACTTGACCACGCTGCCACCATTTATCCGGCTGACCACTGACTTTGAGGGCCACCACCAATAAAAGAATCAGGAGAGGTGTTTTCCTTTTAAGATGCAAACAATTTATTTTGACACAAATGGGTACAATCTTGGTTGGTTTCAAACTTCCTTAGAGGCACAACTTTTTTTCTGTTACATAACACAATGGGGACCTATTATAGGGTTTCCACTAAACCTCTATAAACCCCTGCAACTTTAACTAGGGTCTCTATACCCTTTAACTGGACTGCTCACTAGCAGACCTTAAGACACACACTAACACTGGACCGTTCTCTTTCAGTCCTTAGGACACTCTCAA
The DNA here is from genome assembly GCA_030556195.1 of Anolis apletophallus. Lineage (NCBI taxonomy): Eukaryota > Metazoa > Chordata > Lepidosauria > Squamata > Anolidae > Anolis > Anolis apletophallus. The sequence continues at coordinate 52,851,175 of JARBWK010000007.1, forward strand.
CTAGAACATAACTCCTCCCCTCTCATTTGGCAGTTGGCTTCCCGCTCTTTTCCAACTGTAGAATTCAAACCTGAACATTCTACTAGCCTCTAGCCCTGGTTGCCATGGCGACAGCTCTTCTAAGCTTCTGCCATGCCTCCCTTCTGTTTCACCCACAGAAACAAACCATAGAACATTCAAAACAACATACATTTTAACACATGTCACACAACATTTACACACAAATAATCAACATCATTACATTACCTTCCTTCCTCCCGAAATTATTTTTAATTCTCTCTGTCCAGAGTGAATTAAAAATAATGCCGTTAGCAAGACATTATATAATCTTATACATTTCACATATACATTTATACTTACACAACTATATACAAACCATATCCATTCTGTAATCTGAATTTAAGTAACTCTCGATAAAGAGTCAGCTACTACATTCGATTTGCCTTTCACATGCACTACCTTAAAATCGTAGTCTTGCAAGAGTAAACTCCATCTTAAGAGTTTGTTGTTAGTACCCTTAACATTACTCAGCCATTTTAATGGCGCATGATCCGTCTGCAAAACAAACTTCCTGCCCCACAGATATGGTCTCAGTTTTTGAATCGACCACACTATGGCGAGACATTCTTTCTCGATGGTAGAAAGACTACTTTCTCTCGGCAATAGCTTTTTACTTAAAACATTACAGGATGCTTTCCCCATCCTCGTCAGCTTGACTTAAAACCGCTCCCAAACCTGTTTCTGATGCGTCGCGCACGTTAATATAAATGGACGATCAAAATCTGGAGCTTTCAACACTGACTGTGATGTTATGGTCTGTTTTAACTTGTCCATTGACTCCTGACATTGTGGTGTCCACACTACAACATTTGGACATGCCTTCTTGGTTAAGCCTGTCAATGGAGTCGCCAATTCGCTAAAATTTGGGATAAACCTTCGATAATAACTGGCTAATCCCAAAAAGGACCGAACCTGTTTTTGGTTTTGGGTATCGGCCACTTGTGTATCACCTCCACCTTAGTAGGTTCTGGACCAATCATACCACTTCCCACCATGTGTCCTAGGTACTTGGACATTCGATTCCCTAAACGACACTTGGGTGCTTTTACTGTTAACCCTGCTTCTTTCAGTCGAAACAGCACCTGGTCTAGATGTTGTAGGTGTTCTTCCCAGGTATTGCTAAATACACCTATGTCGTCCATGTATGCCACACAGAAGTTACTCATACCCCCGAGTATCTTATCTACTAATCGTTGGAAAGTGGCTGGGCTGTTTTTAAGTCCAAATGGTAAGACATTGAACTGATGTAACCCTTTATGGGTTCTAAAGGCCGTTTTCTCCCGGTCTCTGGGATCCATTGGTATCTGCCAAAAACCCTTGGTGAGATCTAGGCTACTGATGTAATTGGCTCTCCCCTTTTTTTCTAACAGGTCGTCTAACCTTGGCATAGGGTATGTATCGGTTTGCGTCACCTCGTTTAACCGTCTATAATCAACACAAAACCTTATTGTGTTGTCTGGTTTTTGAACTAACACGACGGGTGATGCCCAAGGACTACTGGATGGTTCTATAATCCCCATATCCAGCATTTCCTGAACTTCTATCAACACACTCCACGAGTTTCCCTGTGACTCGATAGGGAGTAGACGCAATGGGTAAGGCGTCTCCTGTTATAATTTGATGTTGCACCCCTTCTACTCTTCCCGGTAAATCCGAAAACAAATTTTTATACTTATGGAGCAGTTCTCTAAGTTGCTCCTGCTGTTTGCAAGTCAGCCCTTCATCAAGCTTTACCTGACTCACACTCTTGTCAGCCTTCCTATTCCCTTCCCAGAAATGAAACGATCCATTTACACCTTCATTAACTATTATACATACATCTACTGATCTTTCAACATAAGGTTTAAGCGAGTTAACATGCACCAGTTTTTCCAGTCCTGATTGTAATTCTTGTATCAAGTAGTTAACTCTGCTGGCACGCTTTAACAACTGTCCATGGTCCTGTCCATTTCAATTGAAGTTTGTTGACTCTTTCCGGGATCAAATATAGTACTTTATCACCAACGTCGAGGATCTCTCTCGGGCTGATTGATCATACCAGGTCTTCTGTTTCTGCTGTGCTGCTGCAAGGTTGTCTTGAGCGATAACTCTTGCCATCTCCATCGTCTCCCGTAAACTCTGTAGATACCGACTCACTGGAACTGGCTCTGCAACCGAGGAAGTCTCCCAGTGCTCTCTCACTAGATCCAGCGGACCTCTCGCCTTCCTTCCAAAGAGTAACTCGAAAGGGCTGTATCCTGTACTGCCTTGTGGAGTCTCTCTGCATGCAAACAGGAGTTGCTGTAGTTTCTCATCCCAATCGGCTGGATGTTGTTGAGTGTACGCCTTGATCATTCTTACTAAGGTCTTATTTAGGTTTTCCACAAGACCATTAGTTTGTGGATGGTAAGCAGACGATGTCAGATGTTTAATTCCACACATCTCCAACAGTCTTTCCATCAGTCTTGATGTAAACTGGGTTCCCAAATCCGAAATCAGTTCTTTGGGATATCCTGTTCTTCCCCATATAGACAACAAGGCGTTCGCTACTGTGGTTGTATCAATATTAGTCAACGCCACTGCTTCTGGGTACCTCGTGGCATAGTCCATCAAAGTAAGGATATACCGACGTCCTCTACGACTTGCCTTTGGTAAGGGTCCCACAATATCGATCCCCACACGATAAAATGGTTCTCCAATTAGTGGCATAGGAATTAGGGAACCTTGGTCTTGTCTTTTCCTGTTCCGACACGCTGACATGTATCACACGATTGACAAAACTCTTTAATGTGCTGATACATATTGGGCCAAAAGAAATTTCTGGTGATGCGCTGTGTGGTGCGTCGAATTCCCATATGGCCACATTGTGTGCTTGCGTGTGCCAAATTCATAAGTTGTTCCCTATAAGCTTGGGGCACAACTATTTGTGTACAAGAACTAGTTCCTCCTGGAGACTTTACACACATGGTCTCTCTATACAACACTCGTCCTTTAACTACAAATCTTGAAGGATTTTCTTTTGATAAGACTTTCGTCTCACCCTGAGCCGCAGTAAATAAAGATCTCAGTGTTTCATCTGCCTTTTGCTCATTAGCAATATCCTCTTCTCCTGCTCCTGTTTTCACTAACTCTATTATATTTGAACTTGTCTCAGGATTTTCTTCAGGGATAATATCAACTGGTAAACAAGAAACATCTTGCTGTTTAACTGGACCTTCAGTTAACTCATCATCTCTTGTTAAATACTTGATCTTCCTTACAATATCATTCCCCAGCAGACAATCAAAAGGAATGTCCTCATATATTGCAAAATCCCAAAATCCTTTCCAATTCTTATATTGGATTGGCAAAGACACAACGTCGCACAACACTGCCCCTACTCCTTTTAGTCTAAGCTGAGACACAGGTTTTCTGAATGCCTCTGGCACATGTTCAGGGCGAATCACACAGACCTCCGATCCGGTGTCTCTCCATCCTAATATTTCGTTTTGACCTACTTGAAGTGGTTCAAAGTAGTCATCTCTATCTGTGTCCAACATAACAAAAAGGCATTGTTTTTCTAAGGGATTATGTACTTGCATTGGTTCCGAAGAACTCTTTCCTTTATTAGACTCAAGCCCCTTCTCAAAACTCTTTTCTAATATTGGAGTTATACATAAGGAAGATTTTTCCTTGCTATGTAGATAACATTGTGCTTTCATATGTCCAAACTTGCCGCATGAAAAACACATTCTCTTAGCCATATCAAAGCTTGGACGATTTCCACTACTGAGGAGCCATCTCTGAGGTAATTTTTCTCCTCAGGCCTTCTGTAACGAGCGTACTCTCCTGCAGCATTTTTAGCCTCTTGATACTGTGGCAACACTTTGTATGGTTTCTTGAAACAATGTTTCTCCACTGGTTTGTAGCCTTCAGCCTTACAAACTCCTTCTCTCAATGTCACCATCTTATCCACCATAAGAGCTGCTTGACTGGGTGTTTCAGGATTCCTTTCTTGAACTAACCATTTATACTCTGAGGGAACATTTTGATAAAACTGTTCCAGGATCATCAGATCCTGTTGCTGAAAACTGGTAATTTGAGCACCTTTTAACCAACTATCGAAATACTGGCTTTGCTTTGATGCTAGCTGACAGAAACTTTCGGTTTTCTCCTTTTCAAGGACCTGAACTTAACTCTGTAATGTTCTGGCGTCAACTGAAGCTTCTGTTGGACCTGTTGTTTAAACTTCTGGTAAACCTTGTGGTCCTGTTCTGCCATATCGCTATAAATCTCCAGCAACTGTCCGCAGATCTGTGGTCGTAAATATGTCATCCATCTCTCCTCTTCAATTTCAAAATCATAGCAACATCTTTCAAAAGAAACCAAAAATTTCTCCACACTATCCCCTTTTACATACTTCGGGAATCTCCTCAGGAGTTGGTCTATAGAACCTTCTGCCTGCACCTCTTGAACTGGCCTGGCACGCTGAGAGGCATTCCCTCTCTCAGACTCCAACCTGGCTATTTCTCTTGCAACTCTCTCTCCTTTTCTCTCTCTTCTCTTTCCTTCTCTTCTCTTTCTCTTTGCATCTCTCTCTCCTTTTCTTCTCTTTCTCTTCGCATCTCTCTCTCCTTTTCTTTCTCTTCCCTTTGCATCTCAAGTTTCATCACCTCAAGCCTAAACCGGTATTCTCCAGACATTTTACTTGACTCTGATTCTGAAATTTCAGAGTCTTCTCCTTCCTGCAGAACCTCAGGCTGCCCTGCTTCCTCCAAAGCCCTCGTTGTCTCCTGGTGGTCATTTTGCCGAACTTTTACCTCAGAACTTTAAACTAAACTATTAAAGTTCCTACTACCACACGACTTTGGTCAGTAAACTGAGAAATTAAACAAATTCCTCTGGTAGCCTTGCTTTCGCACTGGATCAGTTTTCTTTACACGATCCCACCGCTCTGCCGCCAATATGCGGTGAAGCTACGTTCAAATCAACCGGCTGGACAGGGTGGACCCTCTCTTAAAGATCCCACCGCTGCCGCCAATATGTGACCACTCCACTTCTTGACCGGCCTCAGACTGGACAATCTTTCTATGTCCACACTGCTGACCTCCAATCCAAGGAAACCTCGAAGTTACCTCAGCAACTTCACGTTTATTGGCAGGGTACTGTCTCACCCCTTCACCATTTAACTGACTGGAGTTTTAAAACTTCTCAGTGACCACTTGACCACGCTGCCACCATTTATCCGGCTGACCACTGACTTTGAGGGCCACCACCAATAAAAGAATCAGGAGAGGTGTTTTCCTTTTAAGATGCAAACAATTTATTTTGACACAAATGGGTACAATCTTGGTTGGTTTCAAACTTCCTTAGAGGCACAACTTTTTCTGTTACATAACACAATGGGGACCTATTATAGGGTTTCCACTAAACCTCTATGAACCCCTGCAACTTTAACTAGGGTCTCTATACCCTTTAACTGGACTGCTCACTAGCAGACCTTAAGACACACACTAACACTGGACCGTTCTCTGTCACAATCGCCGACTTAGAACTGCCCCTTTAACACACACACGGAGACGTAGCAAAGGCTAACTACTTTATTGAGTATATAAAACAGTTCCAAAGGGTGAATAGTCCAATAATATGCAAGAGTTCCAAGTATTAAGCAAGTAGTCCAAAGTAACGTAGCAAATAGCTTGAAGCGTGGCAAGGCTCCGCAAACCAATGCGGATCAGGAAACACGGCAAGGTTTCGCAATCCAATGCGAATCAAGGAATAGGACAAGGTGCCGCAAACCACTGCGGCTCAGGAAACAAGGCAAAGGCAAGGCAAGGCTGGATGACCACTGTTGGCTTGTGGTCCCACTCCGCTTCGCGCCTATTCAGTATAGACGTGGCCGGAGAACTGAGGATCAGTTCCCACGGGGCCGTACTTAATCCTCGGCCGGGACCCCGACGATCTAGGGCCCGGCGCCCAGTCTCTACTTTCCGAACGGTGACGGTCTAGGGACAGATGCCAGCTCCTCCTGCCCTCCTCTATGTCCCTGCGCCTGTTATGAGAACGGCCCCGCTCTTCGAGCATTGTATCGATATCTTCCTGAGAAGCAGACTCCCGCGAAGTTTCCCAGCCGCTAGCCTCCATCTGCTGCTCGGCCAGCTCCTGGGAACCTCGGCCATTTGGGAATTCATAACTATCTCCGCTATCTGCTTCGCTGCCTCCCATCTCCACCTGGTCCGCTCCTTCCCCGGGAGAATGCTCCCATTCAAGATCCCAGGCTAAACTCTCTACAGGTGAACTGGGCAAAGGCACTGCTGACCAATCTTGCTCTGGGCCTTCCAACTCATCCTCCGAGTCCCTTTCAGCCTGTGCGGGTCCCAATGCCAACGGGACCCCCGGTGCGCCACCCTCCCCCCGGGCCCGGGCGGACCCATGGGTGCTACACTATCCCCCTCAGGGCCCCCCCTGGGGCGCCCCCGGGGCTTGGGCTTGTCAGGGTAGGTGCGGTGGAAGCGAGCCACCAACACCGGGCGTGAACATCTCGGGCCTTGACCCAAGCACGTTCTTCCGGCCAAAACCCTTCCAGTCAATAAAGTACTCCAACTTCCTGTAACGGAGGCGGGCATCCAAGATGTCCTGTACTCGACCTCCTCCCCGCCCTCCCGCATCACAGGGGGGGGTGGCGGCTGCGGCACGTCGGGCCGCACCCCCCCTTCGCCGGGCGGAGCAACGAACGATGAAACACCGGGTGGAGCTTCATGTCCGCTGGGAGTTGTAGTTTGAAGGAAACAGGCCCCACCTTCTCCAAAACCATGTAGGGACCCAAAAATCGCGGCCCAGCTTGCGGCTGGGTCGCTGCGTGGAGTAAATTCTTGGTGGACAGCCAAACTTTATCCCCACAAGGATGTCAGGGCCCTCCTGGCGCCGCCGATCAGCCATCCGCTTGTAGTCAGCTTTCGCCTGGTCCAATTGAGTGCGTAGCAAGTCTTGGAGTGCAGTGAGCTCTCGAAGCCAATCCTTAGCCTCGGAAACATCTCCGGACGGGTCCATCGGCGGGTAGAACCGAGGGTGGTGTCCGTAGTTAGCAAAGAAAGGAGTCTCTTTGATGGATTCTTGCGTCGCGTTGTTGTAAGCAAACTCTGCCAGGGACAACAAGGACGCCCAATTGTTTTGCTGATAGTTGACATAGCAGCGCAGGTACTGCTCCAAGGTGGCATTGACCCGTTCGGTCTAGCCATCGGTCTGCGGGTGATGAGCCGTGGACATCCGCACATCAATCCCCAGCAGCTTCTGGACGGCCTTCCAGAACTGGGAAGTGAATTGGGTGCCCCGGTCAGTCACCAGGCTCTGTGGAAGTCCATGCAGCCGAAACACATGTTGCACAAACATATCAGCAGTCTCTTTGGCAGTAGGCACCCCCACACAGGGGATGAAGTGACCCATCTTGGTGAAACAGTCCACCACGACCAGTATCGTGGTGAAGCCCTTGGACTTGGGGAGGTCAGTGATGAAATCGCCGAAATCATCTTCCAAGGAGCAGAGGGGGTCGGAAGCGGCTGGAGCAAACCAGCCGGCTTGCCCCCCTGGTTCTTAGCCCGATGACACACAGGGCAGGATCCCACATAGTCCTCCACATCCCTCCGCACTTTAAGCCACCAAAAGTCCCGTAGGACCAGTTGGAGAGTCTTGAAGAGCCCCAAATGGCCTGCGGCCCGGCTATCGTGGCAAAGCTTGAGAATGTCCTCCCGCCGGGCCCAGGGGAAACATATACAGAGTCCCGGTGGTAGAGCACCCCGTTTACCTGAAAAGGCTGGAGGCCCCTTGGTCAGTTGCTCCTGCACCCACGGGTCGGTCCGCTGGCGAGCCTGGACACGCACACTCAAGGGTCTTTGTCCCCAGGGGCTGGCGGAGCCACCGGAGGGCTTGACAGGAAGCGCCGCGCAGCCGCAAGTTCTCCGCTTTAAGCAACCGGGCCTCGGACGGCCCGTCGNNCTCACGAACATACTCCGGCTTTTGGGACAGCGCATCAGCTTGCTTGGTCTGCTTGGGGTCACATAGTGAATGCGGAAATTGAATCGCTCAAAGAACAGGGACCATCTCTGTTGCCTCTGGTTCAATTTGCGCTGGGACTTCAGATGCTCCAAGTTCCGGTGGTCGGTGTGAACCTCCACCGGGAACTTGGCCCCTTCAAGCAGGTGTCTCCAGACTTCAAACGCCACCTTGATGGCCAAGAGTTCCTTCTCCCAAATGGTGTAGTTCTTTTTCCGGAGCCGTCAGCTGCCGGGAGTAGTAGGCACAGGGCAACAAGTCCGTCCCTGAGGCTGTAGCAGGATCGCTCCCACCGCCACATCCGAAGCATCGGCCTGGACGATGAAAGGAGTGCGGGGGTTGGGGTGCTGCAAAAGCGGCTGAGTGGTGAACAGCTGCTTCAACTTGCGAAACCCCACATCGGCCTCCGAAGTCCACCGGAACGGCACCTTTCCCCGCAAACACTGGGTGATCGGATCAGCCCACTTGGCAAAGTCAGGAATGAACTTTCTGTAGTAGTTGGCAAAGCCCAGGAATCTTTGAATGTCTTTCTTGCTAGCAGGGGGGTGCCCAGTCAACCACGGCTGGACCTTGGTGTCATCCATGGCAATGCCCGTAGGTGAGATACGGTAGCCCAGAAAGTCCACTTCACGCAAGTCGAAAGCACATTTCTCCAGCTCGGCGTAGAGCCCATGAGCCCGCAGTCTCTGGAGCACTTCCTGACATGGCGATCATGGGTCGCCTGATCCGGAGAAAAAATCAGCAGGTCGTCTAGGTAGACCGCCAGGTAGCGGTCCAACAGGTCTCGGAAAATGTCATTCATGAAATGTTGGAAACAGGCAGGGGCGTTGCACAAACCGAATCCCATCACCAGGTATTCAAAACTTCCCCACTTGGTCTGGAAGGCCGTCTTCCATTCATCACCCTGGCGAATCCGGACAAGGTTGTAAGCCCCCCCTCAGGTCCAGTTTGGTGAACACCTTAGCTCCCCGCATCCGCACCAGGAGCTCGGGGATCAAGGGCAGGGGATAGAGATTCCGGATCGTGATCATTTTGAGTTCCCTGTAGTCATTGCAAAGCCGCAACTCCCGATTTCTTCTTGACGAAAAGAATCGGAGCCCCAGCCGGGGATTGGGAGGGCCGAATGAACCCCTTCCGCAGGTTCTGATCCAGGAAAGCTCGGAGAGCCTGTTGCTCTGGGGTCCGAGAGAGGGTAGAGTCTTCCCGGCGGGATCGGGGCCCCGGTTGCAGTTCAATGGCACAGTCATAGGGCCGGTGCGGGAGGCAAGCGCTCCGCCTCCTTCTCACTGAAGACATCCCAAAACTGCATACTTCTTGGGCAGGGTAGCCACATTCTCCACTTCTTGGCCAGGCACGCCCGGCCGCCATGCAGTGGCCCTGGGCAATGGTCCGAAGAAAAAATTAGCTGCCGCTAGCCCAGGAGATCTGGGGTCGGGAGCGCGAGCCACACAATGCCCAGGACAATGGGGAAATCTGGGAGCTTGGTCACAAGAAAAGACCTGTCCTCTTTATGGGAGCTAGTCCACATCCTGGTAGGAGCCGTATACTGAGTCACAGCCCCTGTTTTCTCAGGACTCTCCCATCAATGGTTTGACGCCTGGGCTCTTGGAGATCAAGAAAATTTAATCCGGCAGACTTGGCATAGTCCGCATCGATGAAGTTGTTGGTCGCTCCCGAATCAATCATGGCATGGACCATCGCTATCTTCCTGAGAAGCAGCCTCCCCCGAAGTTTCCCAGCCGCTAGCCTCCATCTGCTGCTCGGCCAGCTCCTGGGAACCTCGCCATTTGGGAATTCATAACTATCTCCGCTATCTGCTTCGCTGCCTCCCATCTCCACCTGGTCCGCTCCTTCCCGGGAGAATGCTCCATTCAAGATCCCAGGCTAAACTCTACAGGTGAACTGGGCAAAGGCACTGCTGACCAATCTTGCTCTGGGCCTTCCAACTCATCCTCCAAGTCCCTTTCAGCCTGTGCGGTCCTTAATGCCAACGGGACCCCCGGTGCGTCACCCCTCCCCCGTGGCCCGGGCGGACCCATGGGTGCTACATTCTCTTTCAGTCCTTAGGACACTCTCAACTAGAACATAACTCCTCCCCCTCTCATTTGGCAGTTGGCTTCCCGCTCTTTCCAACTGTAGAATTCAAACCTGAACATTCTACTAGCCTCTAGCTCCTGGCTGCCATGGCGACAGCTCTTCTAAGCTTCTGCCATGCCTCCCTTCTGTTTCACCCACAGAAACAAACCATAGAACATTCAAAACAACATACATTTTAACACATGTCACACAACATTTACACACAAATAATCAACATCATTACACTTTCAATCCTGAATATCTTTCAAAATCTTTTAGAATTATTTGTATTTCCCTTATTGCTTCTACTGGGTTTTCCATTATTAATAAAATGTCATCCGATAAAGATTTATCTTCAGTTCTTCGTTTCTAATCTGCTATCCCATTATCCTGCCATTGTTTCGTATTCTGTCTGCCAGAGGTTCTATTGCTAGCGCATAAAGCTTTGCGTGATAAGGAGCAGCCTTGTTTTACTCCTCTCTCTCTATTTTCAAGTATTTTGTTAGCCCTTCATTTACTCTTATTATTCTTGCTCATATTACCATATAACTTTTTATTATTTTAATAAATGAAGTTTCACATCCATAGTTACCCATTAATTTGAAACAAATAATCATGGTTGAATGAATCAAAAGCTTTATATACGTCTAACTTTAAGAGTGCAAATTTTCTTTTTTTGTTATGATTAAGAATGTTTAATACATTTCTTATAAGGTGTGCGATGTTTCTACCCATATTGATTGTCCTTTACTATTTTAGTTATAATCCCTTCTATTCTATTGACTAATATTTTCACGAATATTTTATAATCCTGATTTAGAAGGCTAATAGGTCTATATGAATTGGGGTCTTCTGGATCTTTCCCACTCTTCTGACTGTTATTATCTCTGATTCTCTCCATGTAT
>JARBWK010000007.1:52862322-52884098 GCA_030556195.1 Anolis apletophallus
AGAAGGACAATGATATCTTGCATGTTCCAGAGTAGGCAAACCAGACAATCTCTATATCAACACTGACAAAGAAATAGCAAGAAATACTGTTTACCCACAAGCAGAAATAAATTACATACAGTATATTAGAAACCAACACTTTCTCATTACTTTATTTTCCAGATCACCAGACTGGGCCACAGCAACGCCTGGCAGGGGATTTTATTTATTTATGTATATCATTTATATTCCACCCTTCCCACCCCGCAGGGGACTCAGGGCGGATCACAATGCACATATACAGGCAAACATTCAATGCCTTAGACATACAACATATATAGACAGACAATGAGCTACACAATTGGTCGAGAGCTCACCCCGACCCGGGCAGGCCTCAAACTCATGACCTTCTGGTCAGTAGGGATCCTATGCAGCTGACTCCCAGCCAGCTGTGCGACATTCCCAGTGCTAGTAAATAAATAAATAGATATCCTGTGATAATGCGACATGTCTCATTAATAGACACATCTACTGTTTTAACATAGTGAGATGTATTCCATCAGGTGGGCTACCAGGAAAAGGGGCCACAAAATTTTGTTCTTGGCTTCCAAGATTGCTGGGAAATTTGAGAAATAAAATCTGCTTTCCTAGTAATCCAACTGCCAAAACCTAGTGTTTTTCTACTGATAGTAGTATGTATGTGTTATCTAGTCCTTCTTCCGATACCACATTTGGCCTGTTGGTCTAAACAAGCATTTGTGCATCCCTAATCCGTATGGCTCTGTGTTTATGGTTTTAATGTTGTTATCTGTACCTTTTTTGATATTCAGGAATTTAGTCATGTACCAAAATAAATACTACATTGAAAGCATTTATTTTCTTGGATTTGGATTTAGAACTACTCTTCTCCTCCCCTTCATCTCCTTCCTCTTTAAAAAGAAAAACCACTTCTTCTTTCACTATCAGAGAGGGATTACTTCTCTCTGGCCCCGTCCACACAGCCATATAATATCCACATCAAACTGGTTTATTTGTCAGTGTGGACTCAGATGACCCAGAGCCCTTCTGCACAGCCATATAACCCAGAATATCAAGGCAGATAACCCACAACATCTGCTTTGAACTGGGTTATCTGAGTCTCACTGCCATATAACCCAGTTCAAAGCAGATAGTGTGAGATTTTATACAGTTGTGTGGACGGGGGCCCAGTTCAAAGCATATATTGTGGTTTATATGGCTGTGCGGAAGGGCCCTCTGCTTAACATAGAATAATTTTTAAAAATCAAAACTGTGTACAATTTCCCCAGTAGGCTAGTCACAACGATCCTCACAAGTTATTAAATGTTATGTTGAATGTCAATGTTTTCATAAATAAATATCAAAGTAATTAGGTTGTTTCTACATTTGGGTGACACCAACACACATCTGAAGACGTTGGCCCCTTCCACACAGCTAAATAAAATCCCACATTATTTGAACTGGAATATATGGCAGTGTGGACTCAGATAACCCAGTTCAAAGCAGATATTGTGGGATTTTCTGCCTTGATATTCTGGGTTATATAGCTGTGTGGAAGGGCCCTGGATTATCAGAGTCTACACTGACATATAATCCAGTTCGATGTGGATTTTATATGGCTGTGTGGACAGGGCCAGAGAGAAGGGCCCTTGCATCACAATTGTGGAAATAATGAAACAAATGCTATTTGTTGGCCAAATGGTGTTCCCTGAAAAATAGATACGTAAGATGCTCCCATTTCCGCAGATAACTTGTGTTTTGTAGTTCTCCAAATTATGAGATGTTCTTTAATCTGTACATGGATGAACAGTGAGACCTGGGACAAAGTGATCAACCCTTCCCCCAAATGAGTATTTGGGCCCTTCCAAACAGCCATATAAACTAGAATATCAAGACAGATAACTCACAATATCTGCTTTGAATTGGGTTATTTCAGTCCACACTGTCATATAATCCAGTTCAATGTGGATTTTATACAGCTGTGTAGGCCATAATCTCCATATTACAAATACATAGCATTTTGAAAAGTAAAATTTTAACCTTTGGAGAAGCTGAGATACGAGGCAAAATGTTCAGTCAATTTCTGCCTATTTCTTTTTATTTTAAAAAATATACTGATTTTCTGAATGAGGCAGTTCATTTTAAAAGTAATAATCATAATAAAACTTTATTTCTAACCCGCATCCATCTCCCCAGAGGGGACTCGGAGCGGCTTACATGGGGCCGTGCCAGAACAACACATCACAAAATATCAACAACATCGAACAACAACGTGTTATTACAGTTCATGGCTATGCCATATATAACATCTCTAAGTTGTTATCTAAGTGGAAAATTTTAAAATGAGACGAGGAAGCATGAATGGGGAGCAAGTCTCCCTCAATATGTGTGTGTGGCCTGGGATGGCTTTGGAATGTGATGGTCTACAGCAGTGGTTCCCAACCTTGTTTTGATCAGGGACCACTTGACCAGGGACCACTCTCCAACATTAGTACCAAAAAGGTTACAAATCATTTTTGTCAACTTTACACTCAGTTTGGTTATTTAGGGCAGTGTTTTTCAACCTTTTTTGAGCCGCGGCACATTTTTTACATTTACAAAATCCTGGGCACACCACCAACCAAAATGACACTCTGACACAGTAATACATATAGTTAATATGTTTTAAAATGTATTTATACACTCAGTGTGAAACCTGGGCCTGTTTTAATGAACACAACATAGATATCCTCGCAGGAATGGCAGAAAGACACACTCGAAGGTCTTGCTCAACAGCTGTCAGTCTCTCTCTGTGTTTAGTTTTTATCGCAGTCAAGCTAGAGAAGCTAATCTCACACAGATATCTGGTTGAAAATGGGAGCAATGTCAAAATAGACCAACAGAAAATACTGGAAGGGTTTGGTAGGCATTAACCTTGAGTTTTGGAGTTGTAGTTCACTGACATCCAGAGAGAACTGTGGACTGAAACAATGTTGGATCAGGACCAAACTTGGCATGAATACTCAATATGACCAAATGTGAACACAGATGGAGTTTGGAGAAAATAGACCTTGACATTTGGGAGTTACAGTTTCTGGGATTTATAGTTAATCAAAGAGCATGCTGAACTCTTGCAACAATGGAATTGAACCAAACTTGGCATATTGAACTCTCATTGCCAACAGAAAGTACTGAAAGAGTTTGCTTGGGAATTGACCTTGAGTATGGAAGCTGTAGTTCACCTACACCCAGAGAGCACTGTGGACTCAAACTATGTCATGTTATGTTGTTGTTTGTTTTCTATCCAGAATCACAATGTTGGAAGGAGGCTCACCACTTTAAGGTCCCTAAAACAGGCATGGGAAAACTTCGGCCCTCTGGGTGCTTTGGACTCCAACTCCCACCATTCCTAACAGCCCGAGGCCCTTACCTGCTTAAATGGCTGAGGGGGGGGGGGATGAAAAGGACCTGAGGCTGCTAGGAATGGTGGGAGTTGGAGTCCAAAACACCTGGAAGGTCCAGGATTGCCCATGCCAGCTTTCGACAGAGACCTCTTCCTCCCCCTTCCCCTTCGCGCCCTTTCTTCCCCCTCCTGACCAACACTTAATTTTTTTCTACACTGCCGCTTCTGCCGCCATTTTGATCTGAGGGGGCAGCGTGAGCATGTTCAGTAGGGGAGGGGGGAGGGAGGAAGACGTGACCCGTGCAGGCACTACTGCGCAAACTCGCCTCAGAGCAAAGCGAGGCAAAGCGAGCAGAGCAAGGCTGGGAAGAAGGGAGCCCGAGTGGAGAAGAAAAAGTGTTTGGCAGGAGAGGGAAGAAAGGGTATTGGAGGTTCCAATTTCCCACAGCACACCTGATGATCGCTCACGGCACACTAGTGTGCCACAGCATACTGTTTGGGAAACATTGATTTAGGGTGCTGATTCAGAAAATTGCATTGGAAAGACTACATCAGTTCTAGTTTCTTATACAGAACATATGCTATCTAGTAGTTGCCACCTGCTCGCCCACAGAAAACCATATTAATCGTTCTTGACACTATAAGAGGGTTTCACGAGACCAGTCGCTGTTGTTGCAATGGTGTAGTAACAGTGAAGCCACAGATCTTATTTTAGTTCTTGTTCTCCCTCTTTCCCTGATATTACTTATGTTATATATGTTTGAAAAATTTAAAAAAATTGATATAGTTCTTGCAGACCACTGGTTGCCCACGGACCACAGGCTGGAAACCACTGGACTACAGAAAAGTTAAATCGTAGAAGGCTTATACACAAGCTGCCAAGAATGAGGAGCAAGACTAATAGTAGCTAGTACAATGGACTATAAAATTGGGCTGTAGAAGGGAAGAATAATAATATGCATTCTGCAGGGGGGAAAATTATTAATTGTCATGGAGGATGAAATGCTATTGAGATATAATATAAACATGGTGAAGGGTGCAATGTTAACCAATTGTTATAACCAATTCCAAACAGAATGAGGACTCAATAAATGCTCAAAATCCTCATGAAGCCCAGAAACATACACAAGAAAAACAGAAGCTCAGACATTCCACAAAGAAAGGCTTTCAGAAGAGTATACCTTGAATAAATAACAATATTTGTCACTAAATGTGGATGTGTAATGTGTCTTCCCTATCAACCTGATACTTCTTGTCTACATTGAGTATCTGTGTATCTTATTACTACCCTTACCTTTTATCATAATTGCAAGTTCTTCTGAAGACTGGATGCTAATCTGCTTTAATTTCACCATGTAGTTTAGTTTTTTATATACTAGCTAAGTATGACGCGGTCAGTGCACTCACTACAAAAATCACCTGAGCTAACGTTTTCATTATCATTGAGGTTTAAAGTAGATGCCAGAGACATTGAGTTAGTTAGAAGATATTCTATGGTTGATTCAGTCACCTTGGACCAGGGATGGGCAACCTATGACTCGTGGGCTGGATGTGGCCCGGCAGCTGATTCTGTCCGGCGTGGGGAGAAGGGCGTCGGGGACGGGGCCAAGAGGAAGGGTGGCGCTGCCACCATCCCATCATGGGCTCTGTGGGGCCTGTGTCGGCAGACAGGCCGGAGGAGCGGCGTCTTTGGAGTGCCTGCCATCCCTGGAGGCGATCCGGGCCTGCAGCGGGAGCACTCCGCGACCTGCAGGGGCTGATCTCCCTGGTGACCTGGAAGACTTGATTGTCTTCTGGGTCACCAGGGCAATCAGTCGCCTCAGATCGCCGACTGCTCCCCCTGCAGGCACTCCATAGCAGGGCGATCAGCTGGGGAACGGCTGGGGGCGGAGGCCTGCAGCCTCTGCTCGCCTGCTGCTCTGCTCTCCTCTGCTGCGATGGTGGCTGGGTCCGCTTTGCCATCCTCTGGGCTGGGTCCATTAGGCCATTCCATCTTGGTTCGCACCTTGTCTTATTGAGTTTAATTTAATTTAATTTTAGTGGGTTTTATTATTATTTTATAATAATTTTATTATAATAATATAATAAATAATATAATATAATGTTATATTATATTATAATTTCAATATATTATAATGTCTATATATATATATACAATATAATAATTATGATATTAATACTAATAATATATGAATATTTCTTGATATATTAATATGTTAATATTAATGATGTGTAATATATAGTAAATATAGTAAGTAAATAAATAAATAATGTAGATTAGAATGTAGTTCCACCTTTAGGTGCGGCCATCCATAATATTTTTTGGCTCTCGTGTGGCCCCTTGGAAAAAATAATTGCCCACCCCTGCCTTGGACACATCATAAGAAGACATAACTCATTAGAGTAGGCAAGAAAGGTGAGAGGCAGTAGGAAAAGAGAAAGATCACATTACAAGTGGATAGAACCAACACAACCACATTACATTGCTGGTGAATACAGCATATTATATGTGGATTAACTACCAGTAGGATTCAGGTTCTGATCATCCCAACGAGGGAGGTATTCAGCCTAATTTTTAAAACATCCAGAGAAGGAGACCACACCAACTCTCTAGGCAAGTGAGTCTATTGCGGCACCACTCTTCATAGAACACGTGTTGACTCAAGACCTATGGTTCAAATCCACCCCTCCCCCCCCCCCCCCATGCTATCTTATGTGGCCCTTCAGATACTGGAACTGAAGTCCCAGTCCCTTTGGGGAGACAGGGCAGTATACAAATAAATATGATCATGATCATGATTATTATTATTATTGAAGTCCTGTATTCCTTGTTAGACATCATGACTAGAACTGATGGGTGTTGTCCTACAGCAGGGGTCGAGAACCTTTTTGAATGGCTAGGCCAAACATCTAGGAAATCTCTCCTCGAGTGCGGAGTGCCCCAAGGCGCCATATTATCACCAACGTTGTTTAACATCTATGTTCGGCTGTTGGCTGGTATAGCCCGGAGCTTCGGCCTAGGGTGCTACCAATATGCCGATGACACCCAGCTCCTACTGAAACTGGAGCCTGGTGCAACTTCGTGCCCGAAAACTTCACTCGAGGCCTAGAAGCAGTGACAAAATGGCTCCGCGCCCACAAACTTAAAATAAATCCATCAAAGACGGAGATCTTATGGCCGGGCCGCTCAGAACCACCTTTCGCTGCCCCCCTTTGAAGGGGAACCGCTGATTCCGTCCCCCTCAGTAAAAAGCCTTGGTGTTATCCTGGACTCCAAATTGTCGATGGAGGCCCAGGTTGCCTCCACGAGCAAAAAGGGCCTTCTTCCACCTGCCAAGCGAGACAATTGGCGCCCTATCTTCCGACGGAAGCGCCAGCTACAGTAATCCATGCCACGGTTACATCAAGGCTGGATTACTGTAACGCTTTGTATGTAGGTCTACCCCGGTCACGAACCCGCAGGCTCCAGATTGTGTAGAACGCGGCCGCCAGGCTTCTCACAGGAACATCGATGAGATGCCACATTACACCATCTCTGCAGCGCCTGCACTGGCTGCCCGTTGAGTCTAGAGCCTTACACAAGACCTTGACCTTGGCTTTCAAAGCCCTACGGGGCCGGGGCCCAACATACCTAAAAGACCGCTTGTTGATGCCTGCTTACTCAAGGACCCCGCGGCCAGCAAACAAGAACCTTCTTCACGTACCAGGCTTGAAAGAGGCCCACCTGGAGACCACAAGACGGAGATCGTTCTCCCTTGTGGCCCCCGTTCTTTGGAACTCGATGCCACCGGACCAGAGAGCCTCCCTCGACCTGCCCCAGTTCCTGACCGCTCTGAAGACCTGGCTATTTAGGAAAGCCCATGGTTAATGCAGAACCAGGAACCCAAATACCGGGCCTGGCCCCTGCATTTAACCACTGAATATTTTAATCTAGTTTTAAATACTCTATTTTAATTGTGGAATTTGTTGTGTGTAAGTCTCCCGGAGCACTAACGTGGAGGGCGACTCAGAAATAATAAAGTCAGTCAGTCAGTCAGTCAGTCAGTCAGACTCAGAGAGCCATGAAAGCAAAATATTTGGACATTTATTTCAGTGAGAGCCATATAATATATATAATATATTTTAAGACTGAATTCAACTAAATGTGAGTATATACGTACAACATACTATGAGAAAAGGATTCCCCCGGCAGAATGACGAGACACTTCAGACCTGGCTCTGCAAAAGGCATGCTCAGGACTCTGGGAAGGAAGATGGAAGGAAGGGGGGAAAGAAAGAAAGAGAGACAGGGGAAATAAAGAAGGGAGGGGGAGAGGAAGAAAGAAAAGAAGAACAAACTATGGAAAAAGGAAGAAAAGAAAAGCAGGAGGGAGACAAGGAGGGGAAAAGAAAGAAGGAAATGGGAAGGGAGGAAAGGGTGGGAAAAAGAAAGGAAAGGGAGTGAGGAAAAAGTAAAATAATGAAGGGAAAAGAAGAAAAGAAATAAGGGGAGAGAGAGGGAAGTGAAAAGAAAGGAAGGAGAAGGAAGGAAGACTGGGGGAAAAGAATAGAAGAGGTAAGAAGGAAGAGGGAGGGAGAATGGAGGAAAGAAGGAAGGGGAGAGAGGGAGGGAAAAGGAAGGAGAGAAGGAAAAGGAAAGGGTGAAGTGGAGAAAGAAAGGAAGAGGAAGGAAGGAAGAGGGAGACTGGAGGAAAGAAGGATGGGGAGAGAGGGAGGGAAAAGGAAGGAGAGAAGGAGAAGGAAAGGGTGAAGGGGAGAAAGAAAGGAAGGAAGAGGAAGGAAGGAAGGAAGGAAGGAAGGAAGGAAGAGGGAGAACGGAAGAAAGAAGGAAGGGGAGAGAGGGAGCAAAAAGGAAGGAGAGAAGGAGAAGGAAAGGGTGAAGGGGAGAAAGGAAGGAAGGAAGAGAAAGAATGGAGGTAGCTGTTGTTCAATAACCTCTAGGGACTCACATTGGGTAAAAACTAAAGAGCACTGACCACTATGTCAAAAGAAAATGATAGTTAGCCCTCTTTATCCACAGATTCTCCACCCATGGATTCAATGGCGCTTTGAAGGCAACCATAAGGCTGGTGTTGCTCTCCATGAAAATGGATTGGATGCCACTGGTCTAGTTCCTTCAAATAGTCAACAGAAATCTGTCATTCTCTAACTTCAAACAATTAGAGAGAACAAACCTCCACCTTCCTCTCTGTGACAATCCTTGAGCTAAAGAGTGCCATCACGTCACTCACTCAGTTGTCTCTCCATCATGTTGAACATGCTCAACTCCTTCAACCTTTCCTCCTAGGTTGTGTGGTCCATGCCTGTGGCGGGTTCGAGTGGTGGAACTGACCACATTCATGCCATGGAGACGACCTACCTGGAATCCTGTTGAGGGTCACCCAAAAATGTTCATCGGGGCTGTAGGTATCCTTGGACCAGTTCAGCAAATCCCGGACCCGCTTGTCTCTGAAGAGGAACTCCACAAAGGGCCGCGTCAGGGCAATGTACGCCGAGCCAAAGTGAAGGGTCAGGTTGTGGGGCGCCCGCGACTTGACAATGGAGGTGCGCTTCATGTAGGAGGCATCTTTGCCCATGTGCTGCCGGTAGACATATTTGATTCGCGAGGTGTAGCGGGCGGGCATAGGTATCCCGGGGGTGATGTTCTTGCCCCGGAAGGACTGGAGATGCCGGCGTAGACCACGGGTTCGGCTTTGGAGACTAGGAAGACGTTGTGGAAGCAGCCCACCAGCTCCTCCACCTGCTGCTGGTAGGAAGCAGGGGCCTTCAGGTCCACATGGATGCAGTAG
This sequence comes from Anolis apletophallus, assembly GCA_030556195.1. Classification (NCBI taxonomy): domain Eukaryota; kingdom Metazoa; phylum Chordata; class Lepidosauria; order Squamata; family Anolidae; genus Anolis; species Anolis apletophallus. The sequence goes on from JARBWK010000007.1 coordinate 52,871,491, forward strand.
ACGTTGTGGGGCATGTAGAGGGCGCGGAAGACCCGCTCGAAGGTGGCAAAGTCCTTGTGGAGGGTGACCACGTAGGCCAGGGGGAAGGCAGTCTCTTCAGCGGACAGAGGTCGCGTCACGTAGTGGGTCCCGGCTAGGTAGTCCTCGCAGGAGGAGGATCGCCCCCACGTCGTGCCTAGGCGGGACCCCCAAATGAAGGCTTTGCCCTCGCTTAAAAGAGAGGCACACTGGGCACGCAAGGCGGCCGCTTCCCCGAGGTGCAAAGGCGGCTCGGGCTCCTGCTGGGGCGGCGTGGCGTCGGGCCAACGGGGACCCCCGTCCAGCAGCAGCAGCAACGCCCCGAAGCCGAGCAGCAAGAGGACGACAGCGGCGAAGAGCCGCCGGGATCTCAAGGGAGGCAGCGCCGGCATTGGAGCGGTTTGGAAGCGGGGCACCAGAGGCTGCTTCTTCCCCGCTGGGCGCCGTCGGAAGGTCTCCGGGGATGCATTCAGCCTCGGGGATGCATTCAGCCAGCAGCCGCTCCCCGCTCGCTCCCTCGGAAGCCCCGTTGCCAAGCCCGCCGCCCGCTCCCAACGCACCTTGCCTCAAGTCCAGAGGCGCGTCCTCGCCAATCAGAGAAGAGCCCTGTTTTGCATTTCGCTTCCCATTGGTCGGCGACGGCAACGTTCTCTCCCCACCCTCTACTCCATCTCTGCTTGTTCCATTGTGTCCTTTCCGGACGGGGGGGAAAAACGGTCACTTCCTCGAAGGTTTCTCCGGGGGCATCTCTATACCGTGGATGTAAACACCACTTGGCTCAGTGCTTTGGAATCACGGGAGTTGTAGTTTGGCGAAGCACCAGCACTTCTGAGGAGAGAAGGGTAAAGACCTTGTACCACCGCCACTCCCACGATTCTATAGCGTTCAGCCAAGCAGTTAAGTGCATTGATTTTACAGTGTAGATCAGGCATGGGAAAAAATTCTAACTTGGGGGTCGCAGGACAGGAGGGGGGGGGTTCTCCCCAAGTTCCCTCCCTGCCCTTTCCTCTTCTCTTTGGGAGGCAGAACGTTTGGATCCCAAAAGTGTTGGTCTTGGTCAGGATGAGATGGTGGATGGGAGAAAAAAAGTGTATCCATTAGACCAGTGTTTACCAACCAGTGTGCCATGGCACACTAGTGTGCCATGAGCGATCATCAGGTGTGCCGTGGGAAATTGGAACCTCCAATACCCTTTCTTACCCCTCCTGCTGAACACTTTTTCTTCTCCACTCTCTTCTCTATTTTCCCCAAACTCCATCTGTGTTCACATTTGGGCATATTGAGTATTCATGCCAAGTTTGGTCCTGATCCAACATTGTTTCAGTCCACAGTGCTCTCTGGATATAGGTGAACTACAACTCAAAAACCAAGGTCAATGCCCAAAACTATTATAGTATTTTCTCTTGGTTATGAGAGTTCTGTGTGGGAAGTTTGTGTCTTTCTGCCATTCCTGCCAGCAGGCATGTAGCTTGGGGGGCTTGGGGGCTTATTCTCAGGGTGGTCCGCGAGAAGGCCTTACTGGTACATTATTTAAACTGTTATGTTCATTCATATCATGATCTGATCACCATGCTCATTATATCCCACATTCATGGGGTTATTGGGATAGCAATACAAAAGATTTGCTAGGGTAGACCCTCTTTCACCCAGTTGCAGCCCCCTGAACCAAACTCAGCCCCCCTCCAAAAATCCTGGCTACGGCCCTGCCTGCCAGGATATCTATGTTGTGTTCATCGAAACAGGTCCAGGTTTCACACTGAGTGTATAAATACATTTAAAAACACATTAACTGTATGTATTACTGTGTTAGAGTGTCATTTTGTGTCATTTTGGTTGGTGGTGTGCCCCAGGATTTTGTAAATGTAAAAAATGTGCCACGGCTCAAAAAAGGTTGAAAAACACTGCATTAGACACACACACACACACACACACACACACACACACACCCGTATTGCTGACTTCTGATACAGAATCCTAGAGCTGGAAGAGACCCCCAAGGGCCATCCAGTCCAATCCCCTGCCATGCAAGAGGCACCCTCTTAAATCTTTAAGACACCCTTTAAATCTTGAAACATGGTTCTCATGTTCTCCCTCTAGCTTCTCTTCCAGCTAAATATCTCCCAGGAAGAAAGGAGGAAGGAAAAAGAGAAGGAAGGAAGGAATGGAAAGGGTGGAAGGGAATGGAGGGAGGGAAGGGAGGGAGGGAAGAGAAAAGGAAGGAAAGACGAAGGAAGCAGCAAAAGAGAGAGGGGAGCAAAATGGGAAGGAAGGACGAAAGGGTAGAAGGGAAGGAATGAGGGAAGGAGAAAGAGGGAGGGAAGGAGGAAGGAAAGACAAAAGGGAAGGAAGGAGAAAGAGAGAGGGGAGAGAAGGAAGGACGAAAGGGTAGAAGGGAAGGAAGGAGAAAGGGAGGGAGAAAGAGAGAGGTAAGGGAGGGAGAGTAGGAAGAAGGAAAAAGCAAAGGAAGGAAAGACAAAGGGAAGGAAGGAGAATGAGAGAGAGGAAGGAAAGGGGGAAGGAAGGAAGGATGAAGGTGGAAGGGAAGGAAGGCGAGAGGGAGAAAGAGGGAGGGAAGAAAGGAAAGAGGGAAGGAAGGAAGGAAAGAGGAAAAAGGAAGGGTGAAAGGGGAGTGAGGGAGACAGAGGGAGACAAGGGAGGGAAGGAAGGACGAAGGAAAGACAAAAGGGAAGGAAGGACGAAAGGGTAGAAGGGAAGGAAGGAGGGAGGGAGAAAGAGAGGTAAGGAAGGGATGGAAGGAGTAAGGTAAAAGAGAAGGAAGGAAAGACAAAAGGGAAGGAAAGGAAGGAAGGAAAGAGGGAAAAGGAAGGGTGAAAGAGGAGAGAGGGAGACAGAGGGAGGGAAGGAAGGAGGAAGGAAAGACAAAAGGGAAGGAAGGAGAGAGAGAGGGTTGAGGGAAGGAAGGACGAAAGGGTAGAAGGGAACGAAGGAGGGAGAAAGAGAGGTAAGGAAGGGAGGGAAGGAGTAAGGAAAAAGAGAAGGAAGGAAAGACAAAAGGGAAGGAAAGAAAGGAAGGAAGAAAAGAGGGGGAAAGGAAGGGTGAAAGAGGAGAGAGGGAGACACAGGTAAGGGAGGGAGGGAAAGAGGAAGGAAAGAGAAGGAAGGATAGGATGGTGAGAGAGAGGAGGGCCTGAGAAAAGAGCTTAAGGGGCCACATCTGGCCCCGGGGCCTGGGTTTGTCCATACCTGGTGTAGATGGACCCTCTGCCCTTCCAAGAGCAATCCAACACCTTGCTCTGTCAGTCTAGTAAAGACACCCATACAAACTACATTAGCTGAAAATGCACTGGTAGTGATGACTTCTTTTTTATATATTAAGAAAATGCCAAAACCAAGGGTTACTTAGGCTCCTTCCACAGCGCTATATAATCCAAATCACCAAAGCAGATAATCCACATTATCATATATTTTACTAACTGGATTATATGAATCCACACTGCAATATGATCCAATTTAAATGAGATGATCTGGATTTTATATGGCAGTGTAGAAAGGGTGGAAAAGGATACCCCTGGTAAGCACAGCCTAGCTCAGATCTTGCAAATGCAGGCTTTCCTGATGGAGTCCCTCCCCTCCCACCCCCTCTCTATTGTGTGTCTTTTGTGTGTGTGTGTGTGTGTGTGTGTGTGTTTATGTGCATGCCGGCCTTCATGCACTGACCACTTATGGTGAGTTCATGCATTTTATAGAGTTTCATTAGGCAAGGAATACTTAACGGTTGCTTGCCATTGTCTGTCCCTGACATCCAACAGGTGTGCCGTGGGAAATTGGAACCTCCAATACCCTTTCTTCCCCCTCCTGCCGAACACTTTTTCTTCCCCACTCGGGCTCCCTACTTCCCAGCCTCGCTCTGCTTGCTTTGCCTCACTTTGCTCACGCTGCTGCTTCTGCGGGAGGGAAGAGGGAGGAAGACATGACCCGTGCGGGCGCTACTGCACAGACTCGCCCCACATCTTCCTCCCTCCCCTCCACAGTGCTCCCTGGATATAGGTGAACTACAACCCCAAAACTCAAGGTCAGTGCCCACCAAACTCTTATAGTATTTTCTCTTGGTTATGGTAGTTCTGTGTCAGAAGTTTGGTTCCATTCCATCATTGGTGGAGTTCAGAATGCTCTTTGATTGCGGGTGAACTATAACTCCCAGCTGTTGAGCAAGACCTTCGTGTGTGTCTTTCTGCCATTCCTGCCAGGATATCTATGTTGTGTTCATTGAAACAAGCCCAGGTTTCACACTGAGTGTATAAATATATTTAAAAACATATTAACTATATGTATTACTGTGTTAGAGTGTCATTTTGTGTCATTTTGGTCGGTGGTGTGCCCCAGGATTTTGTAAATGTAAAAAAATGTGCCGCGGCTCAAAAAAGGTTGAAAACCCCTGGATTAGACTTAAGAACTTCCCATCAACTTGCCTCTTCAAATGGCTGCAAAAGTAAACTTTTTATCAAAAGGGGTAGAAATTGTCACTTTTTACAGCAATAAAGTTTCTTGTTGCACTACTTTCAAAAGGTAACTTTGTTACACTCTCCTAACCCTGAAACAACACATTAGTTGCATATAGCAGCATTATATTACAACACATTTCTGGTAACACATCATTTTGAAGCTACTTATCCTCCATGAAGCCATGACTAGAGTTTCCAACGGACTAAAGAACAGTTGAAAAATTGCTTCCTTGTGGTGAAGAAAATACAAAAGATGCAAGGTCTTACCAGAGTCACAGCTGCCATTCCTTTCAAAAAGGAAGTGGCAGTGTCAATCATGCTTTTTCAAATATCTGTTTGATCTCACACAGTTGTTGCTGTAGCTACATGCTTTCAAGTTGACAATGATGTACAGTGACACTATCACTCAGTTTTCTTGGCAAGGTGTATTCCATTGCATTCATGTGGTGAGAGTCAGGATTGTATAGTCATTTCTGCATTGTGCTACAACAGCGTTTCTCAACTTGAGGGTCATCAAAGACCATCAGAAAATACAGTATTTTATACACCTTGGTCATGGGGGTTCAAGTCTGGCCCAATTCAATCGTTGGTGGGGTTCAGTATGCCCGTTGATTGTAGGTGAACTACAAATCCCAGCATCTACAACCCCCAAATGTCAAGGTCTATTTTTCCCAAACTTCACCAGTGTTCACATTTGGGCATATTGAGTATTTGTGCCAAGTTTGATCAAGATCCATCATTGTCTGAGTCCACAGTGCTCTCTGGGTGTAGGTGAACTACAACTCCAAAACTCAAGGTCAATGCCCAACAAACCCTTCCAGTATTTTCTGTGGTCATGGGAGTTCTGTGTGCCAAGTTTGATTCAATTCCATCATTGGTCAGCCTCGCCACTCCAAAATTCTAAGGCACCAGACAGAGGGCATTGATTGCCACTGATTAGCCAGCATCCCAGAATCCAGGCCTCTACATTCAAACAACAGGATTTCTTCCCACTGAGGGGAAAAATGTGGCAGCTATTTGCATAAAGTCCTTTGATTGGCCAGCCTCGCCACTCCAAAATTCTAAGGCACCAGACAGAGGGCATTGATTGCCACCATTAGCCAGCATCCCAGAATCCAGGCCTCTACATTCAAACAACAGGATTTCTTCCCATTGAGGGGGAAAATGCACCATCAACATTCCCTCCCCACTTGGCTCTGTGAAAACAAAATGGATTCCTGTTTTCTCCTCCCTCTCAGCTTTTAGAAAACGGCTGCCTGCCATTTGGCCTTTTAAAGTTACCAATTACCAGCAGAGCAGGCCAGAACATTACAGGTCCCAAAAGAGAGTTTAGGACAGGATGGGCCACGAATGATGGGATTTGCAGTACCTTCACCCAATTAACTTCCCAGAAAACACTGTAGTCCCTACAAATCACAAACCAGGCCCAAAATTCACAGTATGGCTTCATTAACTTGATTTCCCTGACTATGCCTCAGTTAATGGGACATTGTGTATGGCCTGAATTAACAGTAACCAACCTTGGCACACTGAGCCCCTATGACCCATGATTCATTCTACTGCAGTTTGGAGTGGGGAGGACCATGGATGATGGGACTTGAATTACCATCACAGGTTATGAGATTTGTAGTACTTTCAAACTCTTCATTCCCCACAGACCAAGGCGGCCCTGAACCACAAGACCAAACTTGGCACACAGTACCCCCATGACCCACACTCCATCCTACTGCAGTTTAGAGGAGGATGGACCATGAAGGATGGGATTTCAAGTACCTCCATTCACTTCCCAAGCCTGCTGCGACCCTCATCCAGTGCATAATCATGACCACACTTGGCACAAAAAGCCCCCATGACCCAATGGAAGTCCTGATGCAGTTCGGAGAGCGGACCACGGATGATGGGACTTGAAGTACCTCCACTCATTTCACCAGACCATTGCCAACCTAATCCAAACACTGATCAAGATCAAACTTGGCACACAGAGCCCCCATGACTCATTCTACATTCTGGTGCAGTATTGAGGAGGATGGACCACGAATGATGGGACTTGAAGTACCTCCACTCACTTCCCAAGACTGCTGCGACCCTCATTCAATGACTAATCAAGACCAATTTGGCACACAAAGCCCTCATGACCCACTCTACATCCTGGTGCTGTTTGGAGGGGGATGGACCATGGATGACGGGACTTGAAGTACCTTCACTCACCTTCTGAGACTACTGCGACCCTCATCCAATGAATGATCAACACCAAACGTGGCACTAAGAGCCCCCATGACCCACTCTACATCCTGGTGCTGTTGGGAGGGGGGTGGACCATGGCCAATGGGACTTGCAGTACCTTCACTAACTTCCTGAGACCACTGCAAGCCACATACACATCTAATAGGAACCAACCTTGGCACACAATGCCTTCCTCAAATAACCCGGGCACCGCCGGGTCCTCAGCTAGTATATTTATACAGGTTTTTACTAGTGGGAAATGATGTTGATGATACACATAAACCACACCTCTTTTATGGTTTGTTTATACACAAGCCACCTTGGCATGGAGGCAACTTGTTAAACATTACTGGGGCGTACAGCTCCTGAGTTAACAAACTACTTTGCAGTTCTCTTTATTTTGAAGGGGCAAATGAAATTGGAGATCATGTCTATGGGAAAACCCATCTGGGGAGTGGGGTGAAAGCCTGCTGTTAGACCCAGCTTCTGGCAACCTAGCTGTTCGAAAACATGCAGATCAATATTTACCACTTCTGCGGGAAGTTAAAGGCGCTCCATGCAGTTATGGTGGCTACATGACCTTGGCGGTGTCTATGGACAATGCTGGCTCTTCGGCTTAGAAATGGAAATGAGCACACACACACACACACACACACACACACACCCGAGTCGACAGAACTAGACTCAATGTCAGGGGAAACCTTTACCTTTACATATCATCCAGATCTTGTAAAATTTGGTGGAGCCAGTCAGAAATCCTAGACTTTATCATACAAAGCTCCAAATGTAGCCCCTAAAACGTACTTTAAAATAATAATAATAATAATACTTTATTTCTAACCCGCATCCATCTCCCTGGAGGGGACTCGGAGCAGCTTACATGGGGCCGTGCCCGAACAACACATCACAAAAATATCAGAAACATCGAGAACAGTAAACACAATAAAAGCAATAAACACAATCAAATGCACAATAAAATGTGAAAACACAACAACACAAGTGACTCCAAAGCAGAAACGACAGGGCAGGCCACATGTACAGTACATATAAAATATTTTTTAAAACTCGGGGGAGATAACTGGAGTAGTATCGAAACAAAAAGGGTTACATAGGGGGGGGGAAGGTCTCACCAGAAACGGGGCATTTGGGAGTCTAATCTCCAAAGGCCAGGTGGAAGAACCAGGTTTTCAGTTGTTTTCTGAAGGATTCCAATGAGGGGGCATTCCTATTCTCTCCTGGGAGGGACTTACAAAGACGGGGGGAGAAGAAGGCTGTCTCCCTAGTGCTCACAAGCCGCGTCTGTGAGACTGGCAGGGCCGAAAGGAGGGCCTCCCCTGAGGAGCGAAGGGCTTGGGCTGGTTCATGGGAGGAGAGGTCCCTGGCCACCGTAAAACTTCACCTCCAGTCCTCCTGGTATGAGAAAATAACATGCAAGGAGACTGGGGGGGGGGGGGGGATTTTCCTCCTCACCCCTCCCGTCTCCTCAAGTGTATAATTTTGTCTCTGTTCAAAGTCACTCAAACTGCTATGCACTTGCTTATCCGATCTTCACTTATCCGACCTTCCATTTTATCCGACACTCTTATCCAACACTCTTATCTTTCTTCCAGCATTTCGTTTCCATTAAAGGAGCACTCCCCAACTTTCTCTCCATTCCCAATAAGTGGAAAACACAAGGCAATGAGGAGGAGGAGAAGGAAGAGGGAGGAAAGGAGGGAAAGAGGCGGGTCCAGAAGCGGAAGTGTCCTCCCTCCTTTCTTCTGTGATTTCCACGCTCCTCTTCCACATCCACCCACTTCCTGCTGGGCCACTCTAACCCTGTGGAATTGCCTTGCTTTAACCCTTTGAGTCCCTGTTGCTAGTATTCTAGGTCAAGTTTTTCAACCTTTTTTGAGCCGCGGCACATTTTTTACATTTACAAAATCCTGGGGCACACCACCAACCAAAATGACACTCTAACACATTAATACATATAGTTAATATGTTTTTAAATGTATTTATTCACTCAGTGTGAAACCTGGACCTGTTTCGATGAACACAACATAGATATCCTGGCAGGAATGGCAGAAAGACACAAATTTCCCACACAGAACTCCCATAACCAAGAGAAAATACTATAAGAGTTTGGTAGGCATTGACTTTGGGTTTTGGAGTTGTAGTTCACCTATACCCAGAGAGCACTGTGGACTCAAACAATGTTGATCAGGACCATACTTGGCATGAATACTCAATATGCCCAAATGTGAACACAGATGGAGTTTGGGGAAAATAGACCTTGACATTTGGGAGTTAGAGTTTCTGGGATTTATAGTTAACACACAATCAAAGAGCATCCTGAACTCTTGCAACAATGGAATTGAACCAAACTTGGCATATTGAACTCTCATTACCAACAGAAAGTACTGAAAGGGTTTGCTTGGGAATTGACCTTGAGTTTGGAAGTTGTAGTTCACCTACACCCAGAGAGCACTGTGGACTCAAACAATGTTATGTTATGTTGTTGTTTGTTTTCTATCCAGAATCACAATGTTGGAAGGAGGCTCACCACTTTAAGGTCCCTAAAACAGGCATGGGAAACCTTTGGCCCTCTGGGTGCTTTGGACTTCAACTCCCACCATTCCTAACAGCCTGAGGCCCTTTCCTGCGTAAATGGCTGAGGGGGAAAAAAGGAAAAGAGCCTGAGGCTGCAAGGAATGGTGGGAGTTGGAGTCCAAAACACCCGGAAGGTCCAAGTATACCCATGCCAGCTTTTGACAGAGACCTCTTCCTCCTCCTTCCCCTTCGCGCCCTTTCTTCCCCCTCCTGCCGAACACTTACTTTTTCTTCTACACTGACGCTTCTGCCGCCATTTTGATCCGAGGGGGCAGCGTGAGCGTGTTCAGGAGGGGAGGGGGAAGGGAGAAAGATGTGACCCGTGCAGGCGCTACTGCACAGACTCACCCCAGAGCAAAGCGAGGCAAAGGGAGCAGAGCAAGGCTGGGAAGAAGGGAGCCCGAGTGGAGAAGAAAAAGTGTTTGGCAGGAGGGGGAAGAAAGGGTATTGGAGGTTCCAATTTCCCACGGCATACCTGATGATCGCTCACGGCACACTGGTTGGGAAACACTGTTCTAGGTGTCAAGCACCACATTGGACAGGTAACGGTAGAAGACTCCACATTATCCAACATTTTAATTTATCTAACATTCTGCTGGTCCATTTATGTCAGATAAGCAAGACTCTACTGTAATTCAGTTCAATTAAGTACACAAACCTGTTTTATGTACCATTTTATACATTTCTGGTCTATCTGTTCTGTGGCTCTTATACTTTTCTCCCATTCAGAATATCAGTAATATTTTGGCTTAGTTTTCCTGTTTCTCTCAAAAATAAAGAAAATAAATATGGCCTTCAATCTGTCTTTTAATAGGAATTATATAATTCTGAGTCAAGCCTGTTACTCAGCCTGCATCTAATTCTGTTTCATTTGCCAATAAAAACAATTTTGTGCAGGCGCCATGTACATTTCTTGTGATCTTTTCCATGAAGAAGTGATATTCAAATGCTGGCTTGGGTGATTCATAGCTAAATGGAAAGAATGTTAGACAATATTCATGTGGGTGTTCCGGTCTTTATCAAAATATTGAAAGTTAAAGTCTGGAACACTTCCAACAGCAAACGTAGCTTGGGATATAAATTCATCCTTAGTTATATTAAGTTAGCATATCTTTGTTAATTGAAATTAGAACAATGATCACTCCCCAGCATCTTTCATTTTAAGGGCTGGTACTGATTCAGGGATGTTATCTCAGATTATGGTTTCCAGAATTTGAGCAATGCGTATGAAAATGTATTTATGACAGTGTGACTTTTGAAATTTGGAAATAGTTGCCAGTACACATATATTTAAAATTGGGGTTTGCCCCTATGGTCCTTGTTAAAACTCTGATCACGATCCACCCCTGAGGGTTGCTATTTCCATCAGAGGGGTTTCACCAAAGGAAGCTTTGAAATCGTTCTTTTCTTTTTAAAGGAAATATATATATATATATATATATATATATATATATACTTAGAAGATTCAAATCATTGCAAAAGTTCCATTCTTTGTTATGGCTACAGAATCTTTGCAATCTACACATTTCATGAAGTTTTTGACACACAAAGTTAATGGGGTAGGACCACTTCTATCCAAGTCAGCACTACACAATCAAACAGGAACAAACACTTTCAAACCAGGAACAGAACCTTGTCATTATTGACACTTTTTAAAGCAGTGTTTCTCAACCTGGGGTCTGAGGGGGTGTCAGAGGAGTTGCCAAAGACCATCAGAAAACACTATTTTCTGTTGGTCATGGGGGTTCTGTGTGGGAAATCTGGACCAATTCTATCATTGGTGGGGTTCAGAATGATCTTTGATTGTAGGTGTGACGCCCCCTAGGGGCTGTTTACATCTGTATTTGTATTTCACCTGCATGGGTCTTTGTTCTATGGTCCCATTGTTCTGCCATGCAGGGACTCAGGGGCGGAGTTGTGTCTTGCCTCCAAACCTGGTGTCCCCGCCCTCAACTCCCTTTTTCCGAAGTTTACTTGAGGGGCTGGACGTCCCCTCCACCTCCATTCCAGAGGTATCACGGACAAGCAAGGTTGGAATCTAGCTTGCTGCGAAAAAGCAATTTTAGTTCACCTATTAAGTCTTCCTTCACTCTCAACCAAGCTGCAGTGCATAGGAGGACCCGTCCTCACCAGAGACTGTGAATTTTGGGGCCTTTACAGAACCTAGTGCATCTACAAAGGCCAGAGAACAACAGAAGAACCTGGGATCAAGAGAAATATCATCACCCTCCAAAGTTAAGAGGCAAGTGATTGTAATACCTTTTTTCAAGGACTTCTTTTTGTAACCAACCTCAAACATTTTGGTCCACCAGCATTTTTTACTGGTTGTATTCGATAAATCTTGTTTCAGTTCACCCTCTTCTGAGTCCTGAACCCATTCTTAAAGCTATATCCTGGGTCTCCCTGCATATGGGAAGGCTTTGCCTCTATTCTCAGGGCCATAGCTTGCAATGTCCAATTCTTAAAGCCTTTTTTAGGCCCTGGGGACAGAAGAGTAGGTGAACTATAAACCCCAGCAACTACAACTCCATAATGCAAAGGTCTATTTTGTTAGATCATTGCATTTTGAATGGCAATTCATGAGTCAGCACAAGATGTATTTTCTGCAGTGTGACATGTTTGACACCAGATGGCGCTGTCTCAGGACTGATAAATGGAATCTTGGGGATTTGTCAGTTAAGAAGTGACAGTTTGGATCTGACAGTTGGGAATTGTCCGTTGAAGAGGACAGTTGGGATTAAATATCTGTGAGGAAAGGATGTTTAGGAAGGTAGCTGTAATCGCTGTTGTTTTTCCATGCTTAGCTTATTATTGTTAAATTCAATTCAATACGAAGTTATATTTTTACCTTGTGAATTGTATGAGAGTTTCATTATTCACACGAACAGAGACTGGAGTATTTGGGCCGATGGAGAATTAACATTCTATATTTCTGTTGCCTATCCGCTGTGACATAAATACTCGACGCCGAAGAGGTTATGGGCCCAGATCCCAGAACCCAGAACACAGAATCCAGAATTACAGAGGCACAGAGATACTACATAACCCATAATTCATAGAAAAGTTTTTTGAATAACACTAGAAATTGCAGCAGAAGTCGCTGTTTACCTCAGTGTTAGAAAAAAGCTGAAGTGAATTTTGCCAGGAGCATCTGTAGTGTGAAGAGAGATGGCATTATTTGGAGCACAGCATCATTTGGAGAAACTCAGAGGCAGCTCAAATTATTTAATATGGGCTACCAAAGTGCGAGCAGTTTTGGCAAAGGAGGAGCTGCTATCCTGCTTAACACATCAACCTATTTCTGATGCAGAA
>JARBWK010000007.1:52884198-52986655 GCA_030556195.1 Anolis apletophallus
CCTCTGTCTCCCTCACTCCCCTTTCACCCTTCCTTTTTCCTCTTTCCTTCCTTCCTTCCCTCTTTCCTTTCTTCCCTCCCTCTTTCTCCCTCTCGCCTTCCTTCCCTTCCACCTTCATCCTTCCTTCCTTCCCCCTTTCCTTCCTCTCTCTCATTCTCCTTCCTTCCCTTTGTCTTTCCTTCCTTTGCTTTTTCCTTCTTCCTACTCCTTTTTTCCTCTTTCCTTCCTTCCTTCCCTCTTTCCTTTCTTACCTCTCTCTTTCTCCCTCCTTCCTTCCCTTCTTATCCTTTCGTCCTTCCTTCTCTCCCCTCTCTCTTTCTCCTTCCTTCCCTTTCGTCTTTCCTTCCTCCTTCCCTCCCTCTTTCTACTTCCCTCCTTCCTTCTACCCTTTCGTCCTTCCTTCCCATTTTCCTCCCCTCTCTCTTTTTTCTGCTTCCTTCGTCTTTCCTTCCTTTTCTCTTTCCTCCCTTCCTCCCTTCCCTCCCTCCATTCCCAACCACCCTTTCCATTCTTTCCTTCCTTCTCTTTTTCTTTCCTCCTTTCTTCCTGGGGGATATTTAGCTGGAAGAGAAGCTAGAGGGAGAACATGAGAACCATGTTTCAAGATTTAAAGGGTGTCTTACTGAGGAGGAGCGGGGTGGGGTGTGGGGTGATTTTCTGCTGCTCTGGAGACCAGGGCACAAGGGAGCAATGGGTTCAATTGACAGGGAAAGAGATTCGACTGAAAAGATCAGGAAGAACTTCCTGAAAGTATGAGCCCTTGGAGAGTGGCATAGGCTGCCTGGGAGTGTGGTGGACTCTCCTTCTCTGGCTGTCTATTGGGAGTGCTTTGATTGTGCCTCTTCCATGGCAGCGGATTGGACTGGATGGCCCTTGGGGTTTCTTCCAGCTCTAGGATTCTGCATCAGAAGTCGGCAATACGGGGTGTGTGTGTGTGTGTGTGTGTGTGTGTGTGTAATGCAGTGTTTTTCAACCTTTTTTGAGCCGTGGCACATTTTTTACATCTACAAAATCCTGGGGCACACCACCAACCGAAATGACACAAAATGACACTCAAACACAGTAATACATACAGTTAATGTGTTTTTAAATGTATTTATACACTCAGTGTGAAACCTGGACCTGTTTCGATGAACACAACATAGATATCCTGGCAGGAATGGCAGATAGACACAAACTTCCCACACAGAACTCCCACAACCAAGAGAAAATACTATAAGAGTTTGGTGGGCATTGACCTTGGGTTTTGGAGTTGTAGTTCACCTATATCCAGAGAGTACTGTGGACTGAAACAATGTTGGATCAGGACCAAACTTGGCATGAATACTCAATATGCCCAAATGTGAACACAGATGGAGTTTGGGGAAAATAGAGAAGAGAGTGGAGAAGAAAAAGTGTCCTGACCAAGACCAACCCTTTTGGGATCCAAACGTTCTGCCTCCCAAAGAGAAGAGGAAAGGGCAGGGAGGGAACTTGGGGAGAACCCCCCCTCCCGTCCTGCCATGCGACCCCCAAGTCAGAATTTTTTCCCATGCCTGATCTACACTGTAAAATCAATGCACTTAACTGCTTGGCTGAATGCTATAGAATCGTGGGAGTGGCGGTGGAACAAGGTCTTTACCCTTCTCTCCTCAGAAGTGCTGGTGCTTCGCCAAACTACAACTCCCGTGATTCCAAAGCACTGAGCCAAGTGGTGTTTACATCCACGGTATAGAGATGCCCCCGGAGAAACCTTCGAGGAAGTGACCGTTTTTCCCCCCCGTCCGGAAAGGACACAATGGAACAAGCAGAGATGGAGTAGAGGGGTGGGGGAGAGAACGTTGCCGTCGCCGACCAATGGGAAGCGAAATGCAAAACAGGGCTCTTCTCTGATTGGCGAGGACGCGCCTCTGGACTTGAGGCAAGGTGCGTTGGGAGCGGGCGGCGGGCTTGGCAACGGGGCTTCCGAGGGAGCGAGCGGGGAGCGGCTGCTGGCTGAATGCATCCCCGAGGCTGAATGCATCCCCGGAGACCTTCCGACGGCGCCCAGCGGGGAAGAAGCAGCCTCTGGTGCCCCGCTTCCAAACCGCTCCAATGCCGGCGCTGCCTCCCTTGAGATCCCGGCGGCTCTTCGCCGCTGTCGTCCTCTTGCTGCTCGGCTTCGGGGCGTTGCTGCTGCTGCTGGACGGGGGTCCCCGTTGGCCCGACGCCACGCCGCCCCAGCAGGAGCCCGAGCCGCCTTTGCACCTCGGGGAAGCGGCCGCCTTGCGTGCCCAGTGTGCCTCTCTTTTAAGCGAGGGCAAAGCCTTCATTTGGGGGTCCCGTCTAGGCACGACGTGGGGGCGATCCTCCTCCTGCGAGGACTACCTAGCCGGGACCCACTACGTGACGCGACCTCTGTCTGCTGAAGAGGCTGCCTTCCCCCTGGCCTACGTGGTCACCCTCCACAAGGACTTTGCCACCTTCGAGCGGGTCTTCCGCGCCCTCTACATGCCCCACAACGTCTACTGCATCCATGTGGACCTGAAGGCCCCTGCTTCCTACCAGCAGCAGGTGGAGGAGCTGGTGGGCTGCTTCCACAACGTCTTCCTAGTCTCCAAAGCCGAACCCGTGGTCTACGCTGGCATCTCCAGACTCCAGGCTGACCTGAACTGCATGAAGGACCTCTTGACCTCCCAGATCCGCTGGCAATACGTCCTCAACATGTGTGGCCAAGAAGTCCCGCTCAAGACCAACCTGGAAATCGTCCGGCACCTGAAGTCCTTCCGGGGCAAGAACATCACCCCCGGGATACCTATGCCCGCCCGCTACACCTCACGAATCAAATATGTCTACCGGCAGCACATGGGCAAAGATGCCTCCTACATGAAGCGCACCTCCATTGTCAAGTCGCGGGCGCCCACAACCTGACCCTTCACTTTGGCTCGGCGTACATCGCCTGACGCGGCCCTTTGTGGAGTTCCTCTTCAGAGACAAGCGGGTCCGGGATTTGCTGAACTGGTCCAAGGATACCTACAGCCCCGATGAACATTTTTGGGTGACCCTTAACAGGATTCCAGGTAGGTCATCTCCATAGCATGAATGTGGTCAGTTCCATGACTCGAACTCGTCACAGGCACGGACCACACAACCTAGGAGCAAAGGTTGAAGGAGTTGAGCATGTTCAGCATGATGGAGAGACAACTGAGTGAATGACGTGATGGCACTCTTTAGCTCAAGGATTGTCACAGAGAGGAAGGTGGAGGTTTGTTCTCTAATTGTTTGAAGTTAGAGAATGACAGATTTCTGTTGACTATTTGAAGGAACTAGACCAGTGGCACCCAACCCATTTTCATGGAGAGCCCCACCAGCCTTATGGTTGCCTTCAAAGCACCATTGAATCCATGGATGGAGAATCTGTGGATAAAGAGGGCTAACTATCATTTTCTTTTGACATAGTGGTCAGTGCTCTTTAGTTTTTACCCAATGTGAGTCCCCAGAGGTTATTGAACAACAGCTCCCTCCATTCTCCCTCTTCCTTCCTTCCTTCCTTCCTTCCTTCCTTCCTTCCTTCCTCCCCCTTCCTTCCTTCCTTCCTTCCTTCCTCTTCTTTCCTTTCTTTCTCCCCCTTCACCCTTTCCTTCTCTCCTTCCTTTTCCCTCTCTCTCCCCTTCCTTTTTTCCTCCATTCTCCCTCCTTCCCCTTCCTTCCTTCCTTCTTTTTCAATCATTTCCCCCAAGTCTTCCTTTCCTTCTCCTTCCTTTCTTTTCACTTCCTCCTCTCTCTCTTTCTTTCGTTCCTTCTTCCTTTCCATTCTCCCTCTCTCCCCTTCCTTCCTTCATTCCTTCCTTCCTTTTCAATCATTTCCCCCAAGTCTTCCTTTACTTCCCCTTCCTTTCTTTTCACTTCCCTCTCTCCCTTTCTTTCCTTCTTTTCCCTTCATTATTTTACTTTTCCCTCACTCCCTTTCCTTTCTTTTCCCCACCCTTTCCTTTCCTCCCTTCCCATTTCCTCCTTTCTTTTCCCCTCCTTGTCTCTCTCCTGCTTTTCTTTTCTTCCTTTTCCATAGTTTGCTCTTTTCTTTCTTCCTCTCCCCCTCCCTCCTTAATTTCCTCTGTCTTTCTTTCTTTCCCCCTTCCTTCCTTCCATCTTCTCTTCCTTCCCAGAGTCCTGAGCATGCCTTTTGCAGAGCCAGGTCTGAAGTGTCCCGTCATTCTGCCCGGGGAATCCTTTTCTCATAGTATGTACGTATATACTCACATTTAGTTGAATTCAGCCTTATATATTATATGGCTCTCACTGAAATAAATTTCCAAATATTTTGCTTTCATGGCTCTCTGAGTCAAAAAGGTTCCCAACCCCTGATGTAGGACAACACCCATCAGTTCTAGTCATGATGTCTAACAAGGAATACAGGACTTCAATAATAATCATAATCATGATCATGATCATTATCATATCTATTTGTATTCTGCCCTGTCTCCCCAAAGGGACTCAAACGGACTTCAGTTCCAGTATCTGAAGGGCCACAGAAGATGGCATGGGGGGCTGGATTTGAACCATAGGCCTTGAGTTAACACGTGTTCTAGGAAGAGTGGTTCCGCAATAGACTCACTTGCCTAGAGAGTTGGTGTGGTCTCCTTCTCTGGGTGTCTTAAAAATTAGGCTGAACACCTCCCTCATTGGGATGATCAGAACCTGAATCCTACTGGTAGTTAATCCACATATAATATGCTGTATTCACCAGCAATGTAATGTGGTTGTGCTGGTTCTATCCACTTGTAATGTGATCTTTCTCTTTTCCTACTGCCTCTCACCTTTCTTGCCTACTCTAATGAGTTCTGTCTTCTTATGATGTGTCCAAGGTGACTGAATCAACCATAGAACATCTTCTAACTAACTCAGTGTCTCTGGCATCTACTTTAGACCTCCATGATAATGAAAACCTTAGCTCAGGTGTTTTTTGTAGTGAGTGCACTGACTGTGTCATACTTAGCTAGTATAAAAAACTAAGCTACATGGTGAAATTAAAGCAGATTAGCGTCCAGTCTTCAGAAGAACTTGCAATTATGATAAAAGGTAAGGGTAGTAATAAGATACACAGATACTCAATGTAGACAAGAAGTATCAGGTTGATAGGGAAGACTCATTACACATCCACATATAGTGACAAATATTGTTATTTATTCAAGGTATACTCTTCTGAAAGCCTTTCTTTATGGAATGTCTGACCTTCTGTTTTTCTTATGTATGTTTCTGGGCTTCATGAGGATTTTGAGCATTTATTGAGTCCTCATTCTGTTTGGAATTGGTTATAACAATTGGTTAACATTGCACCCTTCACCATGGTTATATTATATCTCAATAGCATTTCATTCTCCATGACAATTAATATTTTTTTCTGCAGAATGCACATTATTCTTCTTCCCTTCTACAGCCCAATTTTATAGTCCATTCTACTAGCTGCTGTTAGTCTTGCTCCTCATTCTTGGCAGCTTGTGTCTTAAGCCAGTGTTTTTCAACCTTTTTTGAGCCACGGCACATTTTTTACATTTACAAAATCCTGGGGCACACCACCAACCAAAATGACACAAAATGACACTCTAACACAGTAATACATATAGTTAATATGTTTAAAAATGTATTTATACACTCAGTGTGAAACCTGGGCCTGTTTCGATGAACACAACATAGATATCCTGGCAGGAATGGCAGAAAGACACACACGAAGGACTTGCTCAACAGCTGGGAGTTATAGTTCACCCGCAATCAAAGAGCACTCTGAACTCCACCAATGATGGAATGGAATCAAACTTCCCACACAGAACTCCCATAACCAAGAGAAAATACTATAAGAGTTTGGTGGGTATTGACCTTGAGTTTTGGAGTTGTAGTTCACCTATTATCCAGAGAGCACTGTGGACTCAAACAATGTTGGATCAGGACCAAACTTGAATACTCAATATGCCCAAATGTGAACACAGATGGAGTTTGGGGAAAATAGGCCTTGACATTTGGGAGTTACAGTTTCTGGGATTTATAGTTAACACACGATCAAAGAGCATCCTGAACTCTTGCAACAATGAAATTGAACCAAACTTGGCATATTGAACTCTCATTACCAACAGAAAGTACTGAAAGGGTTTGCTTGGGAATTGACCTTGAGTTTGGAAGTTGTAGTTCACCTACACCCAGAGACAGGGCCATAGCCAGGATTTTGATTTGGGGGCTGAGTTTGGTTCGGGGGGGCTGAGACTGGGTGGAAGAGGGTCTACCCTAGCAAACCTTTTGTATTGTTATCCCAATAACCCGATTAATGTGGGATATAATGAGCATGGTGATCAGATCATGATATGAATAAACATAACAGTTTAAATAATGTACCAGTAAGGCCTTTTCGCGGACCACCCTGAGAATTTCAAAATAGCCCCTTAGCCCCCCGGCTACATGCCTGCCCAGAGAGCACTGTGGACTCAAACACTGGTTGGGAAACACTGATATAAGTAATATTAAGGAAAGAGGGAGAACAAGAACTAAAATAAGATCTGTGGCTTCACCGTTACTACACCATTGCAACAACAGCGACTGGTCTTGCGAAACCCTCTTATAGTGCCGAGACCTATTAAATATGTTTTTCTGTGGGCGAGCACGTGGCAACTACTAGATGGCATATCTTCTGTATAAGAAACTAGAACTGATGTGGTCTCTCCAATGCAATTTTCTCAATCAGCACCCTAAATAACCAAACCAAGTGTAAAGTTGACAAAAAACTGTTTGTAACCTTTTTGGTACTAATGTTGGACAGTGGTCTCTGGTCAAGTGCTCCCTGATCAAAACAAGGTTGGGAACCACTGCTGTAGACCATCACATTCCAAAGCCATCCCAGGCCACACACACATACTGAGAGAGACTTGTCCCCCTCCCACTGTTCATCCATGTACAGATTAAAAAGCATCTCATAATTTGGAGAACTGCAAAACACAAGTTATCTGTGGAAATGGGAGCATCTATGTATTTTTCAGGGAACACCATTTGGCCAACAAATAGCATTTGTTTCATTATTTCCACAATTGTGATGCAAGGACCCTTCTCTCTGGCCCTGTCCACACAGCCATATAAAATCCACATCGAACTGGATTATATGTCAGTGTGGACTCTAATAATCCAGAGCCCTTCCTTCAACACAGCCATGTAACCCAGAATATCAAGGCAGAAAATCTCACAATATCTGCTTTGAACTGGGTTATCTGAGTCCACACGGCCATATATTCCAGTTCAAAGCAGATAATGTGGGACTTTATTTAGCTGTGTAGAAGGGGCCAACGTCTTCAGATGTGTGTTGGTGTCCCCCAAATGTAGAAACAACCTAGTTACTATGATATTTATTTATAAAAACATTGACATTCAACATAACATTTAATAACTTGTGAGGATCGCTGTGACTACTGGGGAAATTGTACACAGTTCTGATTTTTTAAAAGTCTATGTTAAGCAGAGGGCCCTTCCGCGCAACCATATAAACCACAATATATGCTTTGAACTGGGCCCCTGTCCACACAACTGTATGAAATCTCACACTATCTGCTTTGAACTGGGTTATATGGCAGTGAGGACTCAGATAACCCAGTTCAAAGCAGATGTTGTGGGTTATCTACCTTGATATTCTGGGTTATATGGCTGTGCAGAAGGGCTCTGGGTCATCTGAGTCCACACTGACAAATAATCCAGTTTGATGTGGATTTTATATGGCTGTGTGGAAGGTGCCAGAGAGAAGGAATCCCTCTCTGATAGTGAAAGGAGAAGTGGTTTTTCTTTTTAAAGAGGAAGGAGATGAAGGGGAGGAGAAGAGTAGTTCTAAATCCAAATCCAAGGAAAAAAAGTGCTTTCAATATAGTATTTATTTTGGTACATGACTAAATTCCTGAATATCAAAAAAAAGGCACAGATAACAACATTAAAACCATAAACACAGAGCCATACCAATTAGGGATGCACAAATGCTTGTTTAGACCAACAGGCCAAATGTGGTATTGGCAGAAGGACAAGATAACACATACATACTACTATCAGTAGAAAAACACCAGGTTTTGGCAGTTGGGTTACTAGGAAAGCAGATTTTATTTCTCAAATTTCCCAGCAATCTTGGAAGCCAAGAACAACATTTTGTGGCCTCTTTTCCTGGTAGCCCACCTGATGGAATACATCTCACCATGTTAAAACAGTAGATGTGTCTATTAATAAGACATGTTGCATTATCACAGGATGCCTATTTATTTATTTACTAGCCCCGGGAATGTGGTGCAGCTGGCTGGGAGTCAGCTGCATAGGATCCCTACTGACCAGAAGGTCATGAGTTTGAGGCCTGCCCGGGTTGGGGTGAGCTCTCAACCAATTGTGTAGCTCATTGTCTGTCTATATATGTTGTATGTCTAAGGCATTGAATGTTTGCCTGTATATGTGCATTGTGATCCACCCTGAGTCCCCTGCAGGGTGAGAAGGGCGGAATATAAATGATATAAATGAATGAATGAATAAAATCCCCTGCCAGGCGTTGCTGTGGCCCAGTCTGGTGATCTGGAAAATAAAGTAATTAGAAAGTGTTGGTAATTTGTAATTTCTTTCTGCTTGCGGGTAAACAGTATTTCTTGCTATTTCTTTGTCAGTGTTGATGTAGAGATTGTCTGGTTTGCCTACTCTGGAACATGCAAGATATCATTGTCCTTCTTTAGAAGTCCCTTTCAAATCTATGATACTATATTTGTGTGTGTGTGTGAATCATATATATCTATCTATATCTATGGCTAGATGGTTCTTTGTCATGAGGGCTTTGATTACGTTTTCTTGCCATGGTGAAGGGACTTGGACTGGATGGCCTTAAGTATTTTCTGTTAGTCAAGGGAAGTTTGCCCCAATTCTGTTGTTGGTGGGGTTCAGAATGCTCTTTGATTGTAGATGAACTATAATTCCCAGTAACTACAATTCCCAAATGTCAAGGTCTGTTTCCCCCAAACTCCATCTGTGTTCATATTTAGGCATATGAAATATTTGTGCCAAGTTTGGTCCAGATCCATCATTGTTTGAGTCCACAGTGTTCTCTGGATGTAGGTGAACTACAACTCCCAAACTCAAGGTCAATTCCCCACCAAACCCTTCTAGTGTTTTCTGTTGGTCATGGGAGTCCTGTGTGCCACGTTTGGTTCAATTCCATCATTGGTGGAGTTCAGAATGCTTTTTGATTGTAGGTTAACTATAAATCCCAGCAACTACAACTGCCAAATGACAAAATCAATTTTTTGTTGAGTGATGGTCACTCCTTGGGTTAGTAGGTGTCTTGTGTCCAAATTTGGTGGCAATTCGTCCAATGGTTTTTGAGTTATGTTAATCTCACAAATGAACATTACATTTTTATTTATATAGATTTTATACATTTGTATCCCATCTTCTTCTCTCTCTCTCTCTCTCTCTCTCTCTCTCTCTCTCTCTCTCTCTCTCTCACACACACACACACACACACACACACACACTGGGGGGGCACTCAAGGCAGCCTCACAATCAGCAACCATTAGATGCCCAACCAAGACAATTATAATAACAATTTACATTTAAATTGTTATTGCACCCCACACAACTGGAGACAGGCATGTAGCCTGGGGGGGGGCTTGAGGGACTTCAGCCCCCCCCCCCCAAATTCTCAGGGTGGTCTGTGAGAAGGCCTTACTGGTACATTATTTAAACTGTTACGTGTATTCGTATCACGATCTGATCACCATGCTCAATATATCCCATATACATAGGGGTATTGGGATAACGATACAAAAGGTTTGCTGGGGTAGACCCTCTCTCACTCAGACTCAGCCCCTCCCAAATCAAAATCCTGGCTACGGCCCTGACTGGAGAAATTATACTCTTTAGCCAGTATTGCACCACCTGATATCTGCCGAGAAGTAGTAGCCAGCAATGAAAGGACCAAGGCATTCACATCTCTGACCCATACTCTGTTCAGATATCAGCCAGCAAGCCAACGCCTTAAATCAAGAAATAGCTTCCTACAATCTACAGATATACTCGCAAGAACACCTCACAAAGTGAGAGTGCAAACATGGCAGATTAAAACCCAGGACCTCAATTAGTGGCTAATACTAGATGAGAAACTCCCTCCTGAGCACACAGAAGACTGGGCAAATTGGGAGGCACTGAACAAACTGTGCTAAGGCAACACGAGATGCAGAGCCAACCTTAAGAAATGAGGCCACAAAGTGGAGTCCATGACATTTGACTTTGGAGAAGAGCAAACCAAAGACAACCAAGTACAATGCAGCCTGAGCCCTGCCACATGCACAATGGAGGACTTTTTTACAGCCACACCAGAGGCATTCCAAGTGGCCAGCTTCTGGTCAAAGGAAATCTAGCACAGTGTTTCCCAACCAGTGTGCCATGAGCGATCATCAGGTGTGCCGTGGGAAATTGGAACCTCCAATACCCTTTCTTCCCCCTCCTGCCAAACACTTTTTCTTCTCCACTCGGGCTCCCTTCTTCCCAGCTTCGCTCTGCTCGCTTAGCCTCGATTTGCTCTGGTCCAAGTCTGCGCAGTAGCGCCCGCATGGGTCATGTCTTCCTCCCCCTCCCCTCCAGAACACGCTCATGTTGCCCCCTTGGATCAAACTGGTGGCAGAAGCGGCAGTGTAGAAGAAAAAGTGTTCGGCAGGAGGGGGAAGAAAGGGCACGAAGGGGAAGGAAGAGGTCTCTGTCGAAAGCTGGCATGGGCAAACTTGGACCTTCCAGGTGTTTTGGACTCCAACTCCTACCATTCCTAGCAGCCTTAGGCTCTTTTTCCCCCCCCCTCAGGCATTTAAGCAGGAAAGGGCCTCAGGCTGTTAGGAATGGTGGGAGTTGAAGTCCAAAGCACCCAGAGGGCCAGGCATGGAGCCAGGGGGAAGGCTTAGGGGGCTTCACCCCCCCCCCCCGAAATTCTCAGGGTGGTCCGCGAGAAGGCCTTACTGGTACATTATTTAAACTGTTATGTTTATTCATATCATGATCTGATCACCATGCTCATTATATCCCACATTCAAGGGGTTATTGGGATAACAATACAAAAAGTTTGCTAGGGTAGACCCTCTTCCACCCAGTCTCAGCCCCCCCTCCGAACCAAACTCACCCCCCCAAATCAAAATCCGGGCTACGGCCCTGCAGAGGGCTGAAGTTTTCCCATGCCTGTTTTAGGGACCTTAAAGTGGTGAGCCTTCTTCCAACATTGTGATTCTGGATAGAAAACAAACAACAACATAACATAACATTGTTTGAGTCCACAGTGCTCTCTGGGTGTAGGTGAACTACCAACTTCCAAACTCAAGGTCAATTCCCAAGCAAACCCTTTCAGTACTTTCTGTTGGCAATGAGAGTTCAATATGCCAAGTTTGGCTCAATTCCAATGTTGCAAGAGTTCAACATGCTCTTTGATTGTGTGTTAACTATAAATCCCAGAAACTGTAACTCCCAAATGTCAAGGTCTATTTTCCCCAAACTCCATCTGTGTTCACATTTGGGCATATTGAGTATTCATGCTAATTTTGGTCCTGATCCAACATTGTTTCAGTCCAGAGTGCTCTCTGGATATAGGTGAACTACATCTCCAAAACCCAAGGTCAATGCCCACCAAACTCTTATAGTATTTTCTCTTGGTTATGGGAATTCTGTGTGGGAAGTTTGTGTCTTTCTGCCATTCCTGCCAGGATATCTATGTTGTGTTCATCGAAACAGGTCCAGGTTTCACACTGAGTGTATAAATACATTAAAAACATATTAACTATATGTATTACTGTGTTATAGTGTCATTTTGTGTCATTTTGGTTGGTGGTGTGCCCCAGGATTTTGTAAATGTAAAAAATGTGCCGCTGCTCAAAAAAGGTTGAAAAACACTGGTCTAAGGTAGTTGAAAGTGATAGGTTACAACATCTTGATGGTTCCAGTTGAGAACTGTCTTTGACTATTCTTCCCCTTCATCATGACTAAAGAAATGGATCATTTAGGTAGCAAAGAGTGAGTGGGAGCTTGGCAAAGTGTAACGTTGATCTGGACATCTTGTCCACTGGGAAAGTTACTGGTTAGAGAGGCTAAAATCCCTTTGGATAAGAGAGCAGCACTGGGAATTGGCTGCTTCCTTGTTATATACTTTCAAGTTGAGTCTGACTTATGACAGCCCTTTCCTAGGGTTTTCCTGGCAAGATTGATTCAAAACAGTTTTGCTATTGAATGTGTGACTTCCCAAGATCACCTAGTGGGAATTTGAATTCTGTTCTTCTCGAATCATAGTCCAACATTCAAACCACATGGGTTCTGTAAATATTATTTCAATTTGGTTTAACTAGCTGATTGGCCAACTTCTTCAAGAAGGTCTCACTGGTATTTCACTGGCATGAAGAGGACAACCAGCAAACCACAACATTTATAAGCATTATAACATGAGGATAGGAAGCATACTTGCTACATTCACTGGTGCCAACTTTGCTATAACGAAAAAGAAAGGATGTAATCCTATAAACACACAGCTGCCAGAAAGCCCACTGCATTTAATCATGGGCCTATGTCTTTGCCTTCTTCGAAAAAAATATGCATGAGATTTCTTCCAGGAGACAGACATGTCATGACTCCCAAATGTCAAGGTCTATTTTCCCTAAACTCCATCTGTGTTCACATTTGGGCATATTGAGTATTCATGCCAAGTTTGGTCCTGATCCAACATTGTTTCAGTCCACAGTGCTCTCTGGATATAGGTGAACTACAACTCCAAAACCCAAGGTCAATGCCCACCAAAGGCTTATAGTATTTTCTCTTGGTTATGGGAGTTCTGTGTGGGAAGTTTGTGTCTTTCTGCCATTCCTTCCAGGATATCTATGTTGTGTTCATCAAAACAGGTCCAGGTTTCACACTGAGTATATAAATACATTTAAAAACATATTAACTATATGTATTACTGTGTTAGAGTGTCATTTTGTTTGGTGGTGTGCCCCAGGATTTTGTAAATGTAAAAAATGGGCCACGGCTCAAAAAAGGTTGGAAAACACTGCACTAGGTTATATTTTCATGCAGCCACACTCCCAACACTCTAATGGTTTACACCTTGTTTCATTACTTCTATTAAATCACAGAGGGAGAGGGTTTTGTACTTTGTTCCAATATGCTTCTTATGAGCCATTGGAAAAAATGCCAACAGTAACTTTTTTATTTGATCTTGCTCTGACTTTATTTGATTGAAAAGTTGAAGCACATGCAGCACAAACCGTCATGGAACTTGAGCAGGTGTTTGTCAACTTAAATGCACACGGTCACACATAGCTGCTAATAGAAAAACATAGATACATGTGTTTGTCTTGAACATAGAGTACTCCATCTCTGAGGGCCCTTCCACACAGCCTTATATCCCAGAATGTCAAGGCAGAAAATCCCACATTATCTGCTTTGAACTGGGTTATCTGAGTCCAGATAATGTGGGAGTTTCTGCCTTGATATTCTGGGATATAGAGCTGTGTGGAAGGGCCCTAAGGTAAAGAGAGCCAGGAGGACTTGTGAGGTGCTAGATTGTGACTGAAACGCGAGGGAGTAGGTTTAAATCTTTTACATAATGAAACATGAGTTTATTAACAGAATCAATGCATTTAATCACTTGATCTGTCTCTTTGTCAAAGGAGGAATTTTGTTTCTGTTACCTGAGATTACTTGACAGCAAACCTTCTCATTTTCGGTATCTGGTAGCTCGCCTTGCTTCACCAATGACGCTCAGTTGGTGTGACTGTGCTCTGTAGCCAAGCAACATTTCACGGTTCTCTTTGAAAAATCTTACGTCGTTCCAAGAGTTGTTGACACACTGATCTAGCTCAAATATGGTTAAGCATTCCTTCATGGGAAGTGAACTGTGTTCATTGTCTTACTAAACATTTCCTAAACTGAACGAGATGCTGAAGAAACACTTGTTAATCCTAATGCTAAGAATAAGGAAGATGTGAGTAATCAAGGCCCTCCCTAAATACTCCCACCTCAGATTGGGTTCCCTTCCACGACTTCAGCCTTTTGAAAGGATGCATTATTGAGGAGACTACTTGCTTACGGAAAGAGCCCTATTGAACAGCTTCAATTGTGCAACTATGCGGAGGTAACCTTTTCGCTGTGTGTAAGAAGGAAGTTATATCTAATCTTTGCCTGCAGATGTAAGGTGTACCAAATCTGTCCTTTGGAAAGATCTAAAGCAGTGTTTCTCAATCTGGAGGTCGAGACCCCTGGGGGGTCACGAGGGGGTGTCAGAGGGGTCGCCAAAGACCACCAGAAAACACAGTCTTTTCTGTTGGCCATGGGGGTTGCTATGTGATAAATTTCGTCCAATTCTATCATTGGTGGGGTTTGGAACACTCTTTGATTGTAGGTGAACTATAAATCCCAGCAACTACAACTCCCAAATGCCGATGTCTATTTTCCCCAAACTCCACCAGTGTTCATATTTGGGCATATTGAGTATTCGTGCCAAGTTTGGTCCAGATCCATCATTGTTTGAGTCCACAGTGCTCTGGATGTAGATGAACTACAACTCCCAAATTCAAGGTCAATGCCCACCAAACCCTTCCAGTATTTTCTGTTGGTCATGGGAGTTTTGTGTACCAAGTTAGATTCAATTCCATCATTGGTGGAGTTCGGAATGCTCTTTGATTGTAGGTGAACTATAAATCCCAGCAACTACAACTCCCAAAGGACAAAATCAAAGCCCCCCCCGCCAACCCCACCAGTATTCAAATTTGAGCATATCGGGTATTTGTGCCAAGTTTGTTCCAATGAGTGAAAATACATCTGGCATCTCAGAGATTTTCATGACAATTCATCACAGTAACAGTAATTGACAGTTCTGAAGTAGCAACGAAAATAATTTTATGGTTGGGGGTCACCACAACATGAGGAACTGTATTAAAGGGTCACCACATTAGGAAGGTTGAGAACCACTGATCTAAAGGGAGAATCCTTGAATTGTTTGTGTGAATAAAAGGAGAACCCTTCTCCCAACTGCATTACCTTGGGGAGGGTTCTAAGTCCTTAGTGTATGCCACACTCTAAATATGACAAAGAAACAACAAGAAATACTGTTTACCCACAAATATAAAGAAATTACATATATT
Source organism: Anolis apletophallus (assembly GCA_030556195.1). Classification (NCBI taxonomy): domain Eukaryota; kingdom Metazoa; phylum Chordata; class Lepidosauria; order Squamata; family Anolidae; genus Anolis; species Anolis apletophallus. Next base: position 52,899,315 of record JARBWK010000007.1, read on the forward strand.
AGAAACCAATACTTTCTAATTACTTTATTTTCCAGATCACCAATTCTGTTTCGAAGCAATTCCATTATCAATTCCATAATGGTAGAATTGATAATGTATGGGAGTGTGCTACAAAGTAGGCAGTGCATGTCTACCTCCTTCAAGGCCCAAGGAAAGGGTTTCATAACATAACTAGCATGGTGCCTCATTTGTCCTAAATCCGGCACTTCTCCTACTCAGGTCTTGTAGACTCTTATGAGGATAACCCCTTTTGCATCCTCTGATGCAACTCAAATGTGCATGTTGCCAAGGGGATACTGTTTTGCTTTTTTCCTCAGGAAGAAAAATGTCTTGGGCATTCTGCTTCTAGTTTCTATTTTGGTCACCAGACTTATTATTCCATACTTTTAAACATGTTGGTGGTAGCAGGTGAGCCAAATTTACCTGCATGCTCTCAAGAAAGGAGTCTGGAGGCAACTGCTATTTACCTTGCCTGGTGCAGGTACCTCTGGCACACAAGGCTGCAGTAACATCATCTGAAGCATTCTTTTCCACCCAAGGATTTGTTTATTGCACATACTGCTGCAATCTGATATGGAGAGTCAGTGTCCCCAGTTCTTCTTCTTCGTTTTCCCAATGGTGATGCTGCTAAAATAAAACCCAACTAGACCAGGGGTTCTTAACCGTTTTTTGTTCCACAGCTCCTTTTGCCAGTCTGGTGAAAACTACAGACCCCTTCTCATAATGTACAAGGCTTATCTGGAAGTAAGGTTACAAGGCACGTAGCTCTTGCAGAGAATTTTCACAGAGGAATTTGGTATCACTGCCATGTTGTGGGAATCCAGTGGAAGCGAATGAGCAGTGCCAGTCGTCAGTAGCTCATCGACTGCGATTGTGGTGAAGGTTATTTATTTATTTATTTATAAATTCGATTTGGTAGACCGCTCTCTCTGGAGCCCAGAGCGGTTTACAGCATAAAATCAATAAAACATCAGTAAACAGATAAAAGACGTATACCCAAAAGCCCCTCCCCACAAATGATCCCGGCAAGCAATACGCAGAGGCAATACATGGCAGGACGGTATGTTGGCAGCTGGCAACTAAGGAGGCATCAGTTGGGACCAAATGCCTGCCTGTATAGCCAAGTCTTCACAGACTTGCGGAAGGCCAACAAACCCCGTAGTGCTCGTATCTCCTCCGGCAGAGAATTCCAGAGGGTCGGAGCGGCCACTGTAAATGCTCTCTGCCGGGTGCTCGACAGCCTACAGATCTTAATACTAGGGACCTCTAGTAGATTAAGCCCCTCTGAGCGCAGTGATCTTCTGGGTTTGTATGGGGTAAGACGCTCCCTCAAGTACACAGGTTAGAGATGAGGGTCCTCATTCCATTTCCCTCCAAGTGCGAAGTTCATGCTGTAATATGCTACCTAAATGCTAAGGTCATGAAGACCACTGTGATTCATCAGAAAATAATTTCAGTTTATGGAGAGGATGCAATGTCAAGACAGCACGTGACAAAATGGGTATGGAATATATTGTGAGACAATGAGGAAACTTCTCAGAGTCATCCGAAACAAATGTCGTGGGATGCTGACGGCGGCAGCCGGTCTTTTTCATGAAAATGCGCATCCACACACCACTCATGCAATACAAGAGCTGCTGACTTCATTTGGTTGGGATGTTTAAAGCTATCCCTCTCACAGCCCCAATCTCGCACCTAGTGATTGTCATCTGTTCACTAAATTGAAGGACCCCCTTGGTGGTAAACACTTTTCTGCCGATGACAAGGTGAAAATCGAAGTGATGAACTGCCTGAAAAAGGCGGTGGGAAACTTCTATGACACAGGCATCAAAAACTCGTCCTACGGATGACAAAATGTTTTGATCTGAATGGTGATTATGTGGAAAAATAATGTAATACCTGTGCTACAATCCATTTAAGTTTTATTAAAATATATTCATTATTTGTATTTTTAAAAAAATCTTGTAACTTTACTTTCCAGATAATCCTTGTAGTAGCAAATACAGGCATCCCTAAGTTACAAACAAGATAGATTCTGTAGGTTTATTCTTAAGTTGAATTTGGTAGTAAGTCAGAACAGGTACATTTTAGGTGTATATCTTACTGGGTGTCACTATGTGTCACAAGTAACGAAAGCCAAATAAGTAACTTATTATAGTTTGTCACCAGCACCTACATTCCCCCCATCCCATTTACAGGACTTTTCAACTGCGGGAAAATAATGAAATTACTTTTATCCATATAACACTTCCTCCAGACCCACCCAGCCCACTTGTTTCCTGTCATTTCTAAAGTCCGTAAAAAGGTTGAGTTAGAGAAAAATTGTTGTGAGGCAACCATTTTATCAAGTCAACATGACATAATAAGTCAAAGGTAACAAAGCCTGAAGCACACCCAGGAAATGGACCTTTCTCTCCCTTTCCCCACCAAATGCTAGGGGCTTTCAAACACCAGGCCTGACTTGCTGGGTTCCGGAAAAGCAGGATTGCCCTGTGGAAACCTGAACTCCGGCTGCTGGTTAAGTAACACATTTCTTCTGAGAAGCAGCCTTGTCACTTTCCACCAGATACCTGTGAGACTCATCTGAACCCCCTCTGTGTTTTAATTGCACACAAAGAAAATAGGACCGATGTTCACTATACTCTCAGTGTTGACAAATTCATCTGTGAGCATTGGACTAGGTGAAATGTTAATACAAGGTATCCAGGAATTATCTTTCCAATTTCAATTTCATAGTGTTGTTTACTTTCAAATCATTTCCAGCTTATGGCAACCTTATCACGGGGGTTTCTTGGCATGGTTTTTTCAAAGGAGGATGTAGAACTGAAATTGTAAAAATAGTTTCTGAACATCCTATGCTTGCTTAGACTGGAGATGCACAAATAGATATATATCTGTATAGCTGTAAGCACAGCACCTTCCTTTTGTATATGTACAGAAAGCCCAATTTCTGGAAGTGAGAGAGATAGTTTGGAAAAGTTTCTTTTTTTCAGACTGTAACTTCCAGAATTCCCCAAATATAGGTTAAGGATTCTGGGAGCTGTGGTCAAAGAAATGAATTTCCCAAGCTCTGGTGGGGTGGTAGACATGCTATTCCCCCTTCAACTATTTAGATTAAGGACGGGCACTTGTAGGAGACTAGGAGGGCACATCTCTCCCTTAGAATAACTTGGAAGGCTATATCTTCCTCTTGGAACCCCCCCCCCCCCCCAGAAAAAACCCTTTGGGTACATGGAGGGCATTTATGGTATGTTTTAGGAGCCCCAGGGCATCATTTCAGGGCCAGATCCTAATATATAATGCAAGAAATGGCATTGCTACTAAAGCGTGCAGAAATCACCAGGGAGTTGTATAATATTTAATTATATCAGTTTACTTTTATTCTCCCAGCAATGCAGTTAATATCATGGCTATGTGTCAAGTGCTCTTTTGAACACTTTATGTAGTCATCTGGCCTTTTACTCAGTCTTACAAGATAAGAAATGGTTAAGACTGGGGCCCATCCAGACATTATTTTTATCCCAGGAGCTCCCGCAGCAAACAGGAGACAGGCCAAATGCTGTCTCCTGTAAACGTGGAAGCACTAGTTGTGAATAGCAAAAAAATTGCAAGATTTTCAGATACAGGAATATCCTGGTTCTGAGCGAAAAATCCACATCTGTAAATCACAGGATTTTTTATCTGGGTGTGTTTCCAAGTTTTATATGTCTGTTCCTGATTGGTTGCTTCCTAAAAAGAAGGTGACAGTTGGGTAGAAGGCAAAAACTTTGTTTGTGTTCCAGAAACATCATGAAACGTGTGGAGGGCACATTTTCCTTGGCCAGAACAAAGTTGTGATCCCATCTTTTCACAATAAGGGCAATCAGGAACAGCCATGTATAACCCAGGAACGACACCCTGTCTGCACAAATGGCATTGCAGCTTATATAACCAAGCAAAGGAACTTATACAATGATTCGCATGTTGGTTTTTTATAAAAAAGGTTTGGTCCCACGGTGACCATCTTGGGGGTGGCAAAAATCTGCATCGAAACAGCAAGTGTGGACGACGGAGGCAGAAATCCCGGAACCATCTGGACATCTCAGGTCCTGGGTTATTTTGCCGTGACTAAAGCACACAATTTAGTGTTATCTGGAACCGCCCTCAGTAGATCAAACACCTGTTTCTAGTCCTCCCTTTCCAATCAGTGTTTCACCTATTTCCTTAAAATAGTAGGTCATAACTTCTATATGTGCAGAAGTACTAATTTTCTTTATCAATTCTGAAATATGGCACGAGTGTCTTTATGAACACAGAAGTGACGTATAGAAAGCACTTGTGTTTTTCCTTCTTTACCTCAGTTTTTCTTATTTAACACTATTCTTGATGCTTTTTTCATGCATTAAAATAACCATGTGTTCTTTGCCGTCTTCATGTGCATACACATAGCAATTCTGCTGCTGTTTCTAAAACAGGGTTTTAAAAAAATCAGTCATGAATCTGAATAAGAAATGGGACCTTACCAATATTTTGAGAACAATTTGGGACTTAAGTGCTCTTTTCTTTTGGTGTGAAATTTACAATAATGAAATATAATTTCTGCTGGAAGACCTAGAAATTCCCAGAGAAGCGTTCTCTCAGAAAAAATAGCAATTGCTACATTAACATTATTTCACTTTCATGGAGGCCTGTGTGATCAATGCCAGTGATTGTGGAGGGCTGCCTTTATCCTAATACTTCTTGTTCAATTGTTAATTTTGTTCAATTTTGCCGTTTGGTGAACTCTAGGCATTGTTTGGTGCCTTCTCCTTATATATCCGGTGCCAATTTTCCTGTTTGGTGAACTTTAGGCGTTGTTTGGTGCTTTCTTCCTATATATCCGGTGCGAATTTTCCCGTTTGGTGAACTCTAGGCGTTGTTTGATGCCTTCTCCTTACATGTCTGGTGCAAATTTTGCCGTTTGGTGAACTCTAGGCGTTGTTTGGTGCCTTCTCCTTATATATCCGGTGCCAATTTTCCCGTTTGGAGAACTCTAGGCATTGTTTGGTGCCTTCTCTTTATATATCCGGTGCCAATATTGCCATTTGGTGAACTCTAGGCGTTGTTTGGTGCCTTCTCCTTATATATCCGGTGCCAATTTTCCCGTTTGGAGAACTCTAGGCGTTGTTTGGTGCCTTCTCTTTATATATCCGGTGCCAATTTTCCTGTTTGGTGAACTCTATGCATTGTTTGGTGCCTTCTCTTTATATATCCGGTGCCAATATTGCCGTTTGGTGAACTCTAGGCGTTGTTTGGTGCCTTCTCCTTATATATCCGGTGCCAATTTTCCCGTTTGGTGAACTCTAGGCGTTGTTTGGTGCCTTCTCCTTATATATCCGGTGCCAATTTTCCCATTTGGTGAACTCTAGGCGTTGTTGGGTGCCTTCTCCTTATATATCCGGTGCCAATTTTCCCGTTTGGTGAACTCTAGGCGTTGTTTGGTGCTTTCTTCCTATACGGTGCGAATTTTCCCGTTTGGTGAACTCTATGCGTTGTTTGGTGCCTTCTCCTTATATATCCGATGCCAATTTTCCCGTTTGGTGAACTCTAGGCGTTGTTTGGTGCCTTCTCCTTATATATCTGGTGCGAATTTTCCCGTTTGGTGAACTCTAGGCATTGTTCAAGTGCCACCTCGGAGTTGGTTGTGGTAGGCAGGATTTCCCTGGGTACTGGTTGTGGGGGGTCAGGAGCAGGTTAGGGTTTTGCCCTCCCTTCTGCTCGAGATCCCCGTCTACAACTGGTGGGCCACTGTGTGATACAGAATGCTGGACTAGATGGGCTGAGGTCCGATTCAGCATGGCTCTTCTTATGTTCTTATGTTATACTTCTATCCCATCTTTCCTCTGTGAGGACAAAGCAGTGTGTATGGCTCCCAACATTAAATTAAATTGAAGAATACAGACTTTGTTTCATAATAGTTAAGACTGACACACAGATGGCTATGATGACTTAAGGAGAAGTTAGCATGATTGTGTTTAGATTGGTAGCAATCGAAGTACTTAGTTTGGTTTGGTTGGCTTGAGATGATGGGAATTTTAGCACAACACTAATGAAAGGCACTAGGCTAAAGAAGGCATCAGAATACAGTATATTTAAAATTAAGAATTAGACAGGGAGGAAGAGAGAAGACAGAAATGGGAAAGTTACAGCTTCCAAATAAGGAAGAAAGGAAAGTGTCAGTAAACTTGTTGGTAAACTTGGAAAGTGAATGGAAAGTGGTGAACAATGTAAAAAATAGAGAGGTAAGAGAGATATAATGGAGAGAGTTAATGCAATCCCATCCAATACTAAAATTATGTGTACAGTTTCCCCCCACTTATTGCTGGGGTTAGGTTCCAGGACCTCCTGCAATAATTGAAAAACCGAAATGTAGGGATACTCTATTTATTTTAATATTTATCCATTATTTTAGTAGTTATGCACTATTTTAAGTATTTATAAACTTAAAATAAACCAAAGGAAAGGAAGGAAAGGCCCTTCAAGGCTGGAGGGAGGGAGGACTGAGGAGGGAAAGTGTCCTAAAGAGCGGCGGCAGCAAAACCCCACAAAACAGTGAAAATACCATGATATATATTTTAAATTAATTTTTTTTAAATATCAGTGAAACAGCGAGTCTGCAATAAGTGAACCGCAAAGTAGCGAGGGAACACTGTTGCTGTTTCTGATACAAAGGGTATGGGGAGGTCATTTCCCAAAAGGGAGAACAGATACTAGCTCTACAGGAACTGTGGCTTATGAAGTTATGATAATAATGAATTCACTTCTTTGAAATCAGTTGGGTGGTTTCTGACCTCAGACAAAGGCCATGATGGAATCTGAACATGGTTCTTACTCTGTGTGATTTCCCCCTGAGCCCATCCTTATGTAGCTAGCAAAAGGAGAAACCTAGGGCACTTCTAGACAACCCAGAAATCTGTGCCAAAGTGTGTTTTAAAAACCCACTTTGGCACAGATTTCTGTCCCTTCTCCCACCAAAAAAAACCCTGGCTTTTTGGGGGGTGGCAGTGGTTACATGCCATCCTGATTATAATTGGGATGGCATGCAGCCACCCCAAAGCCCCCCAAAATTTTCCCTAAAAGTAAATGAAACTTATATGGCTGCCTTAATGGTTGTCCCTGTACCTTCCTGGCATGAGAAAATGATGCGCTAGGAAATGCGATTGAGGAGGAAAATCCCCCCCCCCCATCTTCTGGCATGTAATTTTCTCATGCCAGGAGAGTGTGAGGGGGAACATTATGGCAGCCAGGTAAGTTTTATTTACTTTTTAGGGGACAGTTTGGGGTTTGGGGAGGGGTGGGGTGCCCTCTCAGTTTTTTGGGCTCCAGAGATCCCTAGAACTAATCCACACAGGAGCCACACCTGGTAAGCCCCAGCTCTTACTATAAGATCCAGATCTTACCAGGTGTTTCATTAATTTAGAACAAACAAGGGAAACCCTGATTTGTTTCAAATTAATTCAGTTTTACCAAAGGTGGACCTGTCTGGATGGGCCCCAAGATTGTCCTGAGATATCCAGAACTTCAAGACTGAGGTTCTTAATGACTACTTGGTTGAAGATCAACGGGTTTGGACATTTGTAATAGTACCCTGCCAGGCAACTCTTTCTAAAATATTCTGCTATTGTGCAAAAAATGTAAAAGATAAAAAGAGCTGCAAAACCTTTTGTTTGCTTTAGTATTAAAAACTGAAGAGGTTACTAAGCCAAGTTTTCCCCCTAGAAGCATACTATTGTGTGCAAAAGAGCGAGAGGGTGCATATGCACTGTATATAATTAATGCAGCTTGCCACCACTTTAACTGCCATGGCTCACTGCTGTAGTAATTCTGGGATCTATAGTTCGATGGGGCACCAGCATTCTTTGGCTTAGCAAGTTAAAGACCTTATCAAAATACAACTCCCATAGTACCATAACATTGAACTATGGCAGTTAAAGTAGTGTCACGGTGCTTTAATTCTATATGTACAGTAGATGCACTTCAGGTTCCAGATTGTAAGAAGGTGTTCCATTTTAAGATTGAGGGGAAGCTCTTATCTTTAAGGTCCATGAATGGTTGCTTGCATGTTAATTAGACCAGTGTTTCCCAACCAGTGTGCCATGGCACACTAGTGTGCCGTGAGCAATCATCAGGTGTGCCGTGGGAAATTGGAACCTCCAGTACCCTTTCTTCCCCCTCCTGCCCACAGTGCTCTCTGGGTGTAGGTGAACTACAACTTCCAAACTCAAGGTCAATTCCCAAGCAAACTATTTCAGTACTTTCTGTTGGTAATGAGATTTCAATATTCCAAGTTTGGTTCAATTCCATTGTTGCAAGAGTTCAGGATGCTCTTTGTGTGTTAACTATAAATCTCAGAAACTGTAACTCCCAAATGTCAAGGTCAATTTTCCCCAAACTCCATCTGTGTTCACACTTGGGCATATTGAGTATTCATGCCAAGTTTGGTCCTGATCCAAACATTGTTTCAGTCCAGAGTGCTCTCTGGATATAGGTGAACTACAACTCCAAAACCCAAGGTATTTTCTCTTGGTTATGGGAGTTCTGTGTGGGAAGTTTGTGTCTTTCTGCCATTCCTGCCAGAATGTTGTGTTCATCGAAACAGGTCCAGGTTTCACACTGAAATGTATAAATACATTTAAAAACATATTAACTATATGTATTACTGTGTTAGAGTTGCATTTTGTGTCATTTTGATTGGTGGTGTGCCCCAGGATTTTGTAAATGTAAAACATGTGCCACGGCTCAAAAAAGGTTGAAAAACACTGAATTAGACCACCACTTCTTAAACAATGGGTCTTGATCTCAAATGAAGTCCCTTTATCGCAATGTTGGAGTCATGAAAAATTCAGCAACAGTAAAACGTAACCCATGTGTTAAAGTAAAAGATGCTTCAGTAGAATCATCTTCAGTAGAAGATGCCCATGGTGATTGTTTTCAGTGTCTTAATATTTTAATTTCATATTGTTGTGTTGTTTATTTACATTGGTTTTGTATTTAAGTTATATTATTTTTTGATTTTCTGTTATGCTCTTATGTTATACTGTGTTTTTGTATCATTGGGCGTGGCCTCATATAAGCCGCCCTGAGTCCCCTTGGGGAGATGGTGCCAGAGTATAAATAAAGATTATTATTATTATTATTACTATTATTCAGTCATACTCCACACAAAAAGGGAAAACCAAACACTGACAGTGATAGTTCTTCATGAACATTGCTGGGAATTGGCCAATCTAGGATGTAGTGTTGATAGCGTGATTTGTAGAGTTACTCATCAGCCATAGGGGCTAATAGCAGGGCCTATTCATTTATTTATTTATTTATTTATTTATTTACTTTATTTATACCCCGCCCCATCTCCCAAAGGGACTCGGAGTGGCTTACATGAGGCCAAGCCCAATAAGACATAATAACAACACAACAGCAATTATAAAGCAATACAATCAATAAAACTTAACATAAGCAATAACAGACAAATTAAAACCATTTCGGGTGGGCCCAATGTGAATTAAAATTTTTAAATAAATAAATGTTGGATGCATATATCAGTATATATATATCAGGAAGGTTTCAAGGACAATGTGGGGCAGACACCCAACAGGTAATAAAAGTGCTTCTGATGACATTCTATTCTGTACCTTGGCAGAGTAGGTCCTAGTGGTATTGTGGTTTGCATTCCAGCAAGACTTCCTTATAGCAATTTAAGAAGATTAGTGTTTAATAATCTAAGTGTAAATGTCAATATCCTTGTGTCAGACAGGAGGTTTCAGAGTCAAGTTTTTGAAGATGTATGCCAAGGATCTCTGCAACATAATAACTATGAGGAGATTAATACATTTTCCATTGTGTTTGCTAGCTGATGTCAGTAATTATATCTAGAATGTTTTATCTATTGAACTTTGTTCAGGGTAGTAAGATTCAATCCATCTCTATAGATAAAAATGTAATGTTTGTTTTGTGGGGTTAACATAAGTCAAACACCACTGAACGAATTGACACCAAATTTGGACGCTACAACCCTAACAGACCAACGAGTGACTATCACTTAAAAAAAAAAAAAAGAAACCCAAAAACATAGTGGCAGTGACTTAGAAACCCAAAAAAGCTAAATGACAATACAGTGCATGTGCGAAAATGACTTTCCTGGCCCCGCCACCTTCCTGCGCAAGGGAAAACAGTCACCCCAGCTATCCTTTGCCCATGCCTGTGCTAAAGTCACACTGGAAGGCTGTGGCCCTCAGTGGGCGGCCTTAGCCCATAGCAATTCAGCCCCCAGTCCTGTGCCCCTAAAGATGGCACCAGTTGGGCCACTTAACCCCTTGCCTACCAGACCGGGCCCAAGAGACAGTCCCCCTCCCTCGCAGCAGGAAGTCTACCACAGATGTCCAGCTAACTAACCATTGAGCCCTTGCTCTACAGAGAAAAGGGACACACCTTGCTCAGTTGCTGTCTTCATGCCCAACTGTTTTCCGGCCTAGGAAGGAATGAAGGAGGGAAAGAGAAAATGAAGGCGAGATGGAGGGAGGGAAAGAAGGAAGGAGGGAAGGAAGGAAAAAAGGAGAGAAGGAAGGAAGGAAAGAAACAGTAGAGGAGGAAGGAAGGAGAGAAAAAAGAAGGGAAAGAAAAAGGAGAGATGGTAGGAAAGAGGTAGGGAAGGAGAGGGAAGGAGAGAGGAAAGAAGGCAAGAAAGAGAGAGGGAAGGAAGGAAATAAGTAAGTATTGAATCAAAGAGCAAAGGAAGGAAGGAAAGAGATATAGATGGAAGAAAGGAGAGAAAGAGAAGGGAAAGGAAAAGGGGGAAGGAAGGATAGAGGGAGGGAAAGAAGGAAAGAGAAAAAGAAAGGAGAGAAAGAGCTAGTATCATATCGGACAGGTAAACTGGGCCAGAACCGTATAGGGTTTTGTAGGTTAAAACCAGCACTTTGAATTGTGCCCGGAAGCTAATTGGCAGCCAGTGGAGCTGGCGCAACAAGGGAGTTGTATGCTCCCTGTACCCCGCTCCTGTTAGTAACCTGGCTGCCGAACGTTGGACTAATTGCAGCTTCCGAGCAGTCTTCAGAGGCAACCCCACGTAGAGAGCGTTGCAGTAGTCTATTCAGAATGTAACCAGAGCATGGAGCACCGTGGCCAAGTCAGACTTCCCAAGGTACGGGCGCAGCTGGCTCACAAGCTTTAACTGTGCAAAAGCTCTCTCGGCCACTGCCGAGACCTGGGGCTCCAGGCTCAGCGATGAGTCCAGGATCACTCCCAGACTGCGAACCTGTGCCTTCAGGGGGAGTGTGACCTCGCCAAGCACAGGCTGTAACCCTATGCCCTGTTCGGCCTTACGACTGACCAGGAGTACCTCTATCTCTTTCAATTTGTTAGCCCTCATCCAGTCCGTTATAGAGGCCAAGCACCAGTTCAGGACTTGAACAGCCTCCTTAGTAGCAGGTGGAAAGGAGTGACAGAGTTGGACATCATCTGCATACAGATGACACCGCACCCCGAAACTCCGGATGATGTCCCCCAATGGCTTCATGTAGATGTTAAATAACATAGGGGACAGTATTGAACCCTGCAAGACCCCACAGTACAATGGCCGTGGGGTTGAGCAGGAGTCCCCTAGCAACACCTTCTGGGAGCGACCCTCGAGGAAGGACTGGAACCACTGCAATGCAGTACCCCCAAGGCCCATTCCAGCGAGGCGTCCCAGAAGGATACCGTGGTCGACGGTATCAAAGGCCGCTGAGAGGTCCAGCAGAACCAACAGGGACACACTCCCCTGTCAAGCTCCCGGCATAGATAATCCACTAAGGTGACCAAGGCTGTCTCAGTGTCATGTCCCGGCCTAAAGCCAGACTGTGCCGGATCCAGATAATCAGTGTCTACCAAGAATTCCCGGAGTTGCAAGGCGACCACACATTCCAGGACTTTGCTCAAATAGGGGAGATTGGAAACTGGCTGATAGTTGACGAATTGAGTGGGGTCCAGTGATGGTTTTTTCAACAGCGGTTTTATAACAACTTGTTTTAAGCTGGCTGGAATTTTGCCTTCCTGAAGTGAGGCATTAACCACCACCTTCACCCACTCTGCCAAACCCCCTCTTGGCTTCCTTTACAAGCCAGGATGGGCAGGAGTCTAGGATGCATGTGGTCGGCCTCACCTCTCCAAGAATCTTGTCCACCTCCTCGAGCTGAAGAGATTGAAACGAATCCATCAAAACCGGACAAGCAGATGATCTTGTTACATCCTCAGAGACTGCCGTTAACATGGGGTCAAAGCCAGAGCGGATCAAAGCGACTTTGTCCTCAAAGAACTGAGCAAGTGCTTCACAGCGGGCTGCCGAGTCGTCAGGGGACCCATCCGGAACGGTGGGATTCAACAACCCTCTCACTACTCGGAACAACTCCGCTGGACGGATCCTTGAGGACGCAATATTAGCCGAGTAGAAGGAATTTTTTTGCGGCTTCTATTGCTGCAGCATGCTCTCTTAAGTAAAGGCATAGCCGTGTTCGGTTTGACTCGCTAGGATCTTTCCACCACACGATCTCTAGCCACCTCTTTGTTCGCTTCAACTCCGCCAACTCTTGTTGAACCAAGGAGCTGGTTTAGCTCGGCGACTCAAGAGGGGGCGTTCCGGAGCGATCGTGTCTATTGCCCTGGTCAATTCCCCATTCCAGAGAGAGACCAGAGCATCGACAGAATCACCTACTGAGGAGACGGGAAATTCCCCAAGAGCTGCCAGGAATCCCTCTGGATCCATAAGGCTCCTGCGGCGGACCATCTTAATGGGTCCACCACCCCTGCGGAGGTTAGGGGGAGCAGAAAGTCTAAACCTGATCAAGTGATGGTCAGTCCATGGCAACGGAGCAATGGACAGCTCCTCAACACTGCCATCATTCTCCCATCCCTGGCAGAAGACCAAATCTAATATGTGTCCAGCACAGTGGGTAGGGCCAGCTACTAGTTGGGACAGCCCCATGGTTGCCATGGAAGACATGAAGTCCTGAGCTGCTCCAGAAAGGGTGGACTCTGCATGGACATTGAAGTCCCCCAGCTCTTGCCTGCCTGTTGAATCAAGAGCCCAGACCTGTTTTTCCAGAGTGATTTCTCCTGACCTCAGAGTCTGCCTGCAGGGCACCTCAAGGCTGGGAGCCTTCAAAGTGTGCATAATTGTTACCTGGGGGAAAGGAATATCTCATTTGACGTCAATATCTTGTCAAACATCACCACTTCTATGACCCAGCCCTATGACCCAGCTGGTTGTGATTCTATGTCTGTTTTAATGGAATTTTTTAGGTGTTTTAATCATGTTTATATGCTGTTTGTATGCTGTATGCTGTTTTTACATGTGAACCGCCCTGAGCCTCGGGAAGGGCGGGTTATCAAGTCGAAATGATAAATAAATAAATAAATAAATGTATCTCTCACATAAACACCCTTTAGAGCAGTGGTTCCCAAACTATTTTGGCTCACCGCCCCCTTTCCAGAAAAAAAATTACTCACTGCCCCACTAGAATTTTTTTTAAAAAAAATTCAATAGCAATTAAACAGAAAGATATATGTATTAATGCAGTGGTTTTCAACCTTTCTAATGCCGTGACACCTAAATAAGCTTCCTCATGTTGTGGTGACCTCCAACCATATTTTCGTTGCTACTTCATAAATAATTTTGCTACTCTTATGAATTCATGCAGGAAAAGCACAATCAATAGATGGCCATTCAACTTTTGCTAATAATAACAATAATAATAATAGGATCCTAGAATTGGAAGAGACCTGCGAGGGCCCTTCTTCTGCCTTTATGCAGGCAAAGCACAATCAAAGAACTGCTCACAGTTGGCCATTTAGACTCTGAATAATAATAATTTCCTAGAGTTGGAAGGGACCTCTAAAGGCCATCCTTTGGCAAGTTTCTATGGAAATCTGTGTCCAAACACATAGGTGGATAGAGTTTCTTTTATTTACAGGAAAGTTACTGATTAAAGTGGTGGCGGTAGTAGATTATGGCTTGTTTCTCTTCTTGATTAAACTGAGGGTGCTTCCAGACACCAGAGAAATGTGCGCCAAAGTGGGGTTTTAAAACCCACTTTGGCATGCATTTCTGTCCATTCTCCCACGCAAAAAACCTGGGTATTTCCAGGAGGGTGGCTACATGCCATCCCAATACCAATCATGATAGCATGCAGCCACCTCGAAGCCCCCCGTAAAACTTTAAAAAAATGTTCAGGGACCCCATTAAGGTGGTCCTTACAACCTCCTGGCACATAGAAATGATGTGCCAGGAGACCGCGGGGAGGAGGAAGAAAATCTCTCCTCTTCCTCCCCCCTGGTCTCCTGGCGCATCATTTCTACATGACATGAGGATGCAGGGACCACCTTATTGGCAGCCCAGTAAGTTTTAAAAAGTGTTTTGGGGGGCTTAGGGGAGGGATTGGGTGCCATCCTAGACCTTTGGACACCAGGAGCCCAAAAGCTTCAGGATGACAAATGGGCATTCATCCCTGGGTAGTTCTGGTTGGTCCTGGAACTACCAGGGTTGAGTCCCCACAGGCTCAATACCCCATTATACCAGGGCCTTTCAGAAAGGCCCAGATCTAATAGGGCAGTGTTTCCCAACCAGTGTGCCGGGGCACACTAGTGTGCCGTGAGCGATCATCAGGTGTGCCGTGGGAAATTGGAACCTCCAGGAAGGGGGAAGAGTCTAGTGTGTTGAAGTATAAAAACCCTAAGAAACCTACCTCGATAAAGGCACAAAATTACAAACAACCCCCTCCCCACCCATTGTCTACTTGGTCTCTCCCTCTCCATGCATTGGGAAGGCCTGCCTCCCTTTCCCCTCTTCCCCCCTCGGGCCTAATGCCGGATGGTTCAGTCCAGCACCGGCCTCGCCCTTCCCTCCTCCCCCTCCTTCCCGGTGCACGCGAAACCACTCTCGGCCTCCCTCCGGCTCCCTGTCTGCCGCCGCCTTCATTCCTGTCTGCCTGCTTCGTCAGCCCCGAGATGCCCACCCGGGCTGCTCCGCTGCCCCCCCGAGGAGCTGTGCAGGTGGTGAATGAGGCTCCTGCTCCCCACGACCCCAATTCAAGCCTGGCGGGGAGGGAGGGGCAACCTAAGTGAGAGGGAGACTGCTGGTCTTTCGAGGGCCCCCCTCCAGAAACTGTAACTCCCAAATATCAAGGTCTATTTTTCCCAAACTCCATCTGTTTTCACATTTGGGCATATTGAGTATTCATGCCAAGTTTGGTCCTGATCCAACATTGTTTGAGTCCACAGTGCTCTCTGGATATAGGTGAACTACAACTCCAAAACTCAAGGTCAATGCCCACCAAAATCTTATAGCATTTTCTCTTGGTTATGGGAGTTCTGTGTGGGAAGTTTGTGTCTTTCTGCCATTCCTGCCAGAATATCTATGTTGTGTTCATTGAAACAGGCCCAGGTTTCACACTTAGTGTATAAATACATTTAAAAACATATTAACTATATGTATTACTGTGTTAGAGTGTCATTTTGTGTCATTTTGGTTGGTGGTGTGCCCCAGGATTTTGCAAATGTAAAAAGTGTTCCGCGGCTCAAAAAGGGTTGGGAAACACTGTAATAGGGTATTTAATTAATCCAGACTTAACAGGATTATTCTGAATTAAACACAGACATGCCCTGGGATATTGGCCCTGTCTTGATGGGCCCTAAGCTTCAACTACATTTAGGTGTTGTTCTTTTGACCAGCAGATCCATTGTTGCATAACCCTTTATGCTGATCATGTGTTAAATGTCAGATAACAAAAGGACACCCATTCCATTTCACTGACACATTTCTACTGTATGTATGTACTTGGACACAGGTGAAACATATGCAATATTTCCTCCTATTCTGACCAACCACTCAAAAGGAATGAAGAAAGCCTTCCAGTCATCATATGCTTGCTTAATGACCACGGTATATTCATTAAAGCTGGTGCTTTGGTCAGCGTGGAAGCCCAGTAATTTCATTAGGAGGCAGTGAAAACCACAGAACTATCTTTGACCAGGTTCCTTTTGCCCCTGGCCATCAGATCCGAAACTGACATGATATGTAACTTTGCTGTGATGTCTAGCAAAGAGATGGTTTGCCCACCACTTCATGAGTAGGGAGGTTGCTAATGTCATATACATTATTTTCCCCACCTTCTCCCTGTATTCTACTTATAGGGCACTTCCAGATAAGGCTTAAATCCATGCTAAAGTGGGTTTAAGAAACCCACTTTCATGTGGGTTTAAGTCCCCATGCCCTCCCCAAAAAAACAGGCTTTCTTGGGGCCTGAAGAAGCGAAATGTCTGTGGGGACTGATGCCCAGCTAGTCCCAGGACTATCCGTGGGTGAGCCCCCACAGACCCAATACTCCATTAGACCCGGTTCTTTCAGGGTTCACTTTTACTTGAGGTGTCATATGGATGCCTCCAGTAAAAGCCCAACAGGCCCTGCATTTTGAGGCCTGTCTGGATGGGCCCACACTCTCTCTGTCTCGTCCTTCTTGTCTGCTCTTCATCAGTTCTACTGTAGGATGGCAGTTCAGCCCTTCTTTGTTATCTTTCCTGTGTCCTTGCAGTTTCTCCACGTTAGCAAAAATTGCAGTTATTGGCTGACATTCTCTTTCAGGATACAGCACATCCGCTTCTACCAAAGGAAGGAAATAGAACGAAGGACTTAAAAGAAAGCTCCATTGAGTGAATATAGCTTGCGGTTAATGACCTTTTCCATAGAAAGTTATACTAACACTAGACTTCCAATTGCAAATGATCTGATATATTCCATTCAAACCATGTTCATGCAGTGTAGATCGGGGACGAGCATTGCTAAAGTATCACATTTTAAGCTCAGCAAGTAAATGCACTTCTGACATTGTGAGTAGCATTATTAAAGCCTGTAATGTTCAAATGTGAAATGTGGGGAGTTGGCATCAGGCTTTGTTGACATCTTGCTTTGAAGCGGAGTCTTTACCTTGTATTCCCATTGATATTTTAGAAATATGGAGTTAGAAGAGAACATACGGGCCATGCAGTCCAACCTTTGCTAATACTTTTCTCTCATTTATTTATTTACTAGCTTGGGGACCCGGCCCTGCCCGGGTTATTTGTGAAGCGCAGCAGGATGTAGAGAGGGTCATGGGGGCTCTGTGTGCCAAGTTTGGTCTTGATCCATCATTATTGGGAGTTGCAGTGGTATCATGAAATTACTGAAGGTAGTGCAAGTCCCATCATCTCTGTGTCCCCCCAAAGTGTAGTAGGATGTAGATTGGGTCATGGGGGCTCTGTGTGCTAAGTTTGGTCTGTATTGGTGAATGGATGAGGGATGCATTCTTTTTCGGAAGTGAGTGAAGGTACTTCAAGTCCCATCATCCGTGGTCCGTCTCACAGTAAACTGCACCAGGCTGTAGAGTGGGTCATGAGGGCTCTGTGTGCCAGATTTGGTGTTGATCAGTCATTGGATTAGGTTTGTAGCAGGATTGGGAAGTGAGGGAAGGTACTGCAAGTCCCATCATCCATGTTCTCTCCCCCTCCAAACTTCAGTAGGATGTAGAGTGGGTCACTGGGGCTCTGTGTGCCAAGTGTGGACTTTCTCGGTGTTTTGGGGGGGGGGCACAGTGGTCTGTGGGAACAGAGGGGTGTGAAAATACTACAAATCCCATCATCCATTGTCAGTCCTCCCCCAAACCTCACCAGGACGTGAAGGCAGTCATGGGGGTTATGTGTGCCAAGTTTGGTCTCAATCGGTAATTGGATGAGGGTCGCAGCAGACTTGGGAAGTGAGTAGAGGTACTTCAAGTCCCATCATCCATGGTCCACCCTCCTCCAAACTGCACCAGGATGTAGAGTGGGTCATGAGGGCTCTGTGTGCCAGATTTGATGTTGATCAGTCATTGGATTAGGTTTGTTGCAGGCTTGGAAAGTGAGAAGCGGAGTCTTTACCTTGTATTCCCATTGATATTTTAGAAATATGGAGTTAGAAGAGGACATACGGGCCATGCAGTCCAACCTTTGCTAATACTTTTCTCTCATTTATTTATTTATGTGGTTGTTCTGTTCCATGATACATGTCTTACCATATTACTTTGTTTGTTCAATATCCAATTGAATTGAACACTCAATATTCTTATTTAATTGCTTTCTCTCATATCAGCCACCGTAAATCCTATACACCGTAAATCCAGTACCGGGAATGTGGCACAGCTGGCTGGGTGTCAGCTGCATAAGATCTCTACTGACCAGAAGGTCATGAGTTTGAGGCCTGCCCAGGTCAGGGTGAGCTCTCGGCAAATTTGTGTAGCTCGTTGTCAACCTTTGCAACCCAAAAGACAGTTGCATCTGTCAAGTAGGAAATGTAGGTATCACTTTGTGGGGAGGCTAAATTTAACTGATTTATGAGGCCATAAATCTGGCCAGAAGCTGGAATGTTAAATTGCCTCTATGTCTGTCTATATATGTTGTATGTCAATGGTATTGAATGTTTGCCTGTATATGTGCATTCTGATCCACCCTGAGTCCCCTGCGAAGTGAAAAGGGCAGAATATAAATGATGTAAATACATAAATAAATAAATACTGGGAGGAAGGCAAGATATACATTAATTAAATAATCATTGAAAATATTGTCCAAGACTCTCCCAAATCAGCGTGCAATGTAGTGTTTCACATGAATTTGCTTTGGGTGTAACAATCTCCATTATTTCCCAATCAAAATACTACAAAGCCCACAAATGTTCATTTTCCATGCAGTAAGTTGTGGAGATGTGGAGGACCTCCTGCCACTATACTTTTTCTAGTGGTCTTTACTATTGGCGCTCTTAGTTTGTTTTAATTCATTTTAAAGTCCAATCTCTCTATTGGATGAGCAGTTTGCTGACAGCAATCAAAGGAGCCTCCTGGAAGCACTAATAAGGTGATTTATGGAGCTCAATGGAGCTGTTTTTCAGAACACAGCCTAGAGTTATGTCAGTAGAATATGTTGATGCTGTATTTTTAGATCACCTGAATGCTGTAGCTGTACTTTGTAGAGCTCTACAAAGCACTTCGGAAATGGCATAATTAAGACTTCTGTGAGGCTTCCTAGAGAGCTCTCAATGAGCCTTGTGGGGCCAATGTACCTTAGATTGGGTTGTAAAACAATTCTGAAGAATCACAACAGATAAAGAGGTTGGTTTTCAGCAACAAAAGGGGAGCTACAACTCCATTGGGTTCCAGGGGAGAGCATACCATCCTCTCTTAAAATGAAACTTGCAATATTAATAGCATGTTAATGCATAATGTAACACCTTGATTTGATGGGCCAAACAGTCCTGATGACTACAACTTGCCCACTGCCTACTGTAGGTTCTTCTCTGGAGATACCAGAGAAATAATGACAAGCAACAGAAAAAAATTGCATTCACCAGAATACGTCAGCCATAGGTTTTTTTCTAGAGGCAGCATCATGATCATGTGCCAGGTGATCAATGAGGGTACTTTGACATTGACAAGAGTTCTCCTTTCAAATACTTTTCTGTGTCATCTCAGGAACAGGCTTTCAAAAAAATATCTGTGGCAAATTGTACAGTTTCCCAAAATGTTTTTCTTCTATTTCATTGACTTTTACACACACAATATGATAGGATATGGTGTCATATTTCTTTTATTGAGAAATGTCCAGGAAGGACAATGACACATACGTTATGAATGTGACAAGCAAACCAACACTTCCTTCTTGGGTTTGCCACCTCAGTAATAGACACACCTTACTGATGGGAACAGCTCTGTGCCATGTACAGTGCCACAAATGGAAAGTCTATGGCTCCTTTCCCAAAAGCTGTTGGACTGTAAGCTCCATGATTCTCCACCATTGACTAGGTTGAGTAGAACTAATGGGAGCTGCAGTTCAGCAACATTGAGAGTAAAGGTATCAAAGTTGTGGCTCTCCAGATGTTTTGGACTTCAGCACCCAGAATTTCTGGTTTCTGGCCATTTGACAAGCTAGCAAGGGCTTCTGGGAGTTGGAGGCCCAAACATCTGGAGGACCACAAGTTTGACATTCCTGATTTAGAGGATAACATGTTTGTTTATTTATTTATTTCCAGCATTTTACCCTGCTCTTCTCAACCCCCGAGGGGGGACTCAGAGCGGCTTACAAAAAGGCACAATGTTCTCCTTCCTTGATTGTTAGCAAGCCAAGATCCCCCCCACACACACACACCTTTCTTGAAGGTACAAGAACTGACAACACCCAAACAATCCTCCCCAAAACCTAGTAACTTTGGGCCTTTCCACACAGCCCTATATCCCAGAATATCAAGGCAGAAATCCTACATTATCTGAGTATGAACTCAGATAAGCCAGCTCAAAGCAGATAATGTGGATTTTCTACCTTGATATTCTGGGATATCGGGCCATGTGGAAGGGCCCTTTGACACAAATATAGTAATCCCCCCAAAAATCTAGTAAACTTGACCCAAACTAGATCCTTTTCGAATGTCTGAAGCATCAGTCAGCATTGTCCTTTTGGCAGTTCTTGTGAGCTGTTACCCAAAACTGCATCTCTCCTTATTAATGGTAAAATGGATCTTGGTAGCTTGGCTTCCACTGCTTAGCAGTGTCATCATCGTTGTCCTCCCGTCCATCCCCCCTATACTGTACAGTTGGAAAGTGAGCATAGGAAGCACTGAAGATAACATTTGCATGGAGTATTATATGTCATGACAATATGTTCATTTGCAAGTATTTTACCACAATTATCAGTAATATTCCTTTTGTGATACAGGAATTGTTTGTGCAGCTGTTCATCATGGAAATAATTATTCAAATCAGTTTTCTTTTTAGAAAATATTATTAGAGCTTTGATGCAACGTAAGGAATTGGAGAGAAATCCTTTGCCTTTGCAAGATACTGAGCTGATCAAGAACTCTCTCAGGATGTCAGCAATGTTAATCCCTTCATAATTCAACTAGTATTTTAAAAATAATCAGTGTAATCTATTGGTTAGATTGTTCAGCTGGGATTTTGGAGTTTCAGGTTTTCACACCCATTGATCCTTGAAATTCAATGGGAGACCTTTGCTTTTTTAAAAATTTGCAGCGTTATTTATTTATTTTGTATTAAAAGCATTGCATACATTTGTATAAAACTGATAAAAATAGAGGGAGTGCAGGCGGCTAAATATCTTTTGACCAAAAACAGGCAACAGCAACAGCATTGTCTGTACCTCCAACAATTCTTCCTCTATACATGAGGCAGGGCATAGTGGAGGGTTGTTTGTTCTGCTCCACACTCACACAAGATGTGGGATTCTTTTAGGGAGTGCCATTTTGCCAGGTTGTCTTTTCTCAGTCTGACCTACTTACATGATTGTTGTTGGCAGGGTAAAGTAGGACATAGCTACATGGAACTGACTGCATAGACATTGAGATAAAAAGTTTACCAATGAATGTACAAACAAACAAGAATCATCTTTCTCTTTTATCTTCTTCAAATCTCAGGTGTCCCTGGAGCCATGCCAAATGCTAGTTGGGAAGGCGGCCTAAGAGCTATCAAGTGGAATGATGCAGAAGCAAATCATGGAGGATGCCATGGTAAATAGCTCGTCACTTTGACTCACCAAACGTTTTGAGTCTTCCCGGTGAATTCCTTGTATTCTTTGATGTTTCCCCAAGTGGGCCCTATTTTACCCATAATTTTTATAGAGGTTCCAAAAGTAAAGTTCATTTAAAAATGCAGTCAGAAACACTAGCATTGATCATATCCCACCCTTGTTTCTGAGAGTCCATATGTCAGAGTGGGGTCTGCCATAGTTGGATTGGTCTGAAATTTCCAGTTTGAAAAGTGAGCAAAGGAGCAACCAACATTCATCCTGTTGCATGATCATTGAGGGATACTGATTTGGAGATTGCACAATATATATATTTCCAGCTAGTTTCTGTGCTTAATTTTTCCCCCTAAAGGTCATGCAGAAAAACGCTGTGTGAATATATGGAACGATTTCCTGTGTAGCTTCCAGTATTCTTAATGTTATTTTATGTAGATTGTGAGCCGCTCTGAGCCCTCGGGGAGTGGCGGCATACAAGATCGAATAAGAAAGAAAGAAAGAAAGAAATAAGATTAGAAATTCCAGCAATATGTTGACCAATGATCTCCTGTTTATTTTCATTGAATTATTCTATAACTAGAGCATATAACAACAATACCCACGAGGGGTTCAATATAATTAATCATCAAATCAAATGTATATCAAAGATTCTGTATTCAGTATAAGATTATTATTCATCACAGATGGATAGTGCAATTCAATTAGGAGTGTATATAACACACAAATCAAAAGTCCACGTAGGGGTTAATGCATTCAATAGTTCAATGTATATCCCACGTAGGGGTTAATGCAAAATAAACATATATCAATAGTCTGTATATGGCATTCTCATCAAATTATAAGTCTTTAAAGTGTACTCATCCCCGTGGGGACGTATGGAATGGTAAGGACGCAGAGGAGTAAATTAGTCCCCTCTTGGTGGATCAATCAGGCCGACGGAGTCGCCATGCGTATTGAGAGGCCCAGAAGTCCGTTTCACCGGTAGTCCAGTTTTCTCAAGGCTAATCAATAAGCGTCCAGTATCTGCGAGACAATTATAAACATAAACCTCAGGTACAATACCCCAATATATCATCATATAACAAAAGGCAGAATAACAGGGATACATACCATATCAAATAGACAAATATAATATAACCCAGGCGTAGTAGCCGATCAAGGGTGACCCAAAGGTAAACAGTAAAGCTGCTAGGTGGGGTATATATTGATGAAAAGGTGGTTAAGCCAATGAACTGAGGGGATTACGTCATTCAACCCGTTGGGCCATTCAGTGTCAAGGAGGAGTGTCCATTTAATTTCAGCTGATCTTAGCAAATCATTAGTATGTTGGTGAGGACGTGGTTTTATTTGTTGTAAGATCATGAGTTTTAAAGAGGAAGCATCATGTTTCTTTTCCTTGCAGTGTTTGACCAATGCAGACTCCTCACAAACGCTAGGCATCTTGCGACAATGTGCAATAAAACGGGGCCGCACCTCCTCGAAGTCATCCCCACATAAACTAATGAGCAGCCACAAGAGATCCCGTAAATGACGGATTTAGAAGCGCAGGTCCCATAATCCCAGATCTTGAATGTTCTATTTTTAGCCATGCTATAGATTTCTTTATCCTGGGATACATTAGCACATACAGAGCAGTGGGAGCAAGGTTTCATGCCTGGACTCATGATGCTCCTGATGGGTGGTCTATGTCCATGAGAGTGTACCAGAAAGTCTTTCATGTTGCGGGTACGCTTGTGAGCTATGAGAGGGAAATTAGATAGGCCCGGAATATCTTTTAAGAGAGGCCAGTATTGTTTGACAATTTTCGCCAGGGTGTTAGAGTGGGGCGTGTAGGTCACAGGCCACACTATCTTCTCCAATTCTTTGCTTTTTTGGGGGGTAAATAATGAAGATCTGGGGTGAGCTTCAGCTCGCCTCCTGGCTGTCTCTATGATGGAGGCCGGGTATCCTCTCTGCATGAAATCCGATGTTAGTCTGTCAGCTGCTACGAAATCCGATGTTAGTCTGTCAGCTGCTATGAAATCCGATGTTAGTCTGTCAGCTGCTAACCCGTGCGGACCCGTTTTATTGAACATAGAAGCAAGATCCATAGAGCTTCTGAGGATTCTGCATTTTACAAACACTGCAAGGAAAAGAAACATGATGCTTCCTCTTTAAAACTCATGATCTTACAACAAATAAAACCACGTCCTCACCAACATACTAATGATTTGCTAAGATCAGCTGAAATTAAATGGACACTCCTCCTTGACACTGAATGGCCCAACGGGTTGAATGACGTAATCCCCTCAGTTCATTGGCTTAACCCCTGTTCATCAATATATACCCCTCCTAGCAGCTTTACTGTTTACCTTTGGGTCACCCTTGATCGGCTACTACGCCTGGGTTATATTATATTTGTCTATTTGATATGGTATGTATCCCTGTTATTCTGCCTTTTGTTATATGATGATATATTGGGGTATTGTACCTGAGGTTTATGTTTATAATTGTCTCGCAGATACTGGACGCTTATTGATTAGCCTTGAGAAAACTGGACTACCGGTGAAACGGACTTCTGGGCCTCTCAATACGCATGGCGACTGGTCGGCCTGATTGATCCACCAAGAGGGGACTAATTTTACCTCTGCGTCCTTACCATTCCATACGCCCCACGGGATGAGTACACTTTAAAGACTTATAATTTGATGAGAATGCCATATACAGACTATTGATATATGTTTATTTTGCATTAACCCCTACGTGGGATATACATTGAACTATTGAATGCATTAACCCCTACGTGGGACTTTTGATTTGTGTGTTATATACACTCCTAATTTAATTGCACTATCCATCTGTGATGAATAATAATCTTATACTGAATACAGAATCTTTGATATACATTTGATTTGGTGATTAATTATATTGAACCCCTCGTGGGTATTGTTGTTATTGGCTTTGTTAGCCCGTGAGCTCTGTTATTGACGACCATAACTAGAGCATGCCATTACTCTGGGTACGGTACTTTGCCCCCTATTTAACGCAACAGAGGCCATAGGAGATATGAGTTGTTTTAAAACATAGTGTGCAGGAAATATATGTCTTCTTTCCAATATGCTTACTGCCTTCTTGGAGGCTTCCTCTTTCCCCACAATACTTTCCTCATTTCATCTTGCCATTTAGCTTACTTATGTTTAGTTGCATGTGCTGGGATCATGCATTAATGTGCCACACGTCTCCTTGATTGCTAAAGGAAACTAATTGTTTGTCATCAGCACATTGCTCTCTTTCCTTCAACAAAAGTACTATTATTACAGGGAAACTGGGCTGCTTATCCAATTCCCTGACCTAGGGATCACCACAGTGGTTCTTCAATTCAGTTTATTGACCATCATCTAGCTCAGGCATGGGCAAACCCAGGTCCAGGGGCCTTGGGCTCTTTTCTCAGGCCCTCCTATCTCACACCATCCTATCCTTCCTTCTCTCTCTCCTTCCCCCCTCTCTCTTTCTCCCTTCCTTCCCTTTTGTCTTTTCTTCCTTCTCTCTTTCTTCCCTCTCTTCATTCTCTTCCACCCTTTCATCCTTCCCTGCCGCCTTTTCGTCCTTATTTCGTTTCCTCATACCTGCCTCCTCCCCTCTTGCTGTCTCCTTCCTTCCATCTTTCCTTCTTTCCCCCTTTCCTCCCTCCCTCTCTTCCCTCCCTTCCTTCCTTACATCCCTCTTTCTCCCTTCCTCCTTCATTCCCTTCCACCCTTTTGTCCTCCCTTCCTTCTCTCTTCCCTACCTCCCTCCTTCCCTCTCTTTCTTCTTCTTTCCTTCCTTTTTGTCTTTCCTCCTGCCTCTCTCCATTCTTTTCCACCCTTCCTTCCACCCTTTCTCTCTCCCTTCCTTATTTCCTTCTCTTCCTCCCTCTTCCTTTCCACCTGGGGGATGTTTAGCTGAGAGAAGAGAAGCTAGAGAGGGAACATGAGAACCATGTTTCAAGATTTCAAAGGAGGAGGGAGAAAACTGACTTTCTGCTGCTCTAGAGACCAAGGCACAAGGGGGGGGGGGCAATGGTTTCAAATGGCAGGGAAAGAGATTTGACCGAAAAGATAAAAACTTCCTGGAGAGTGGCGTAGGCTGCCTGGGAGTATGGTGGAGTCGTCTTCTCTAGAGGCCTTTCTGCAGAGGCTGTCTATTGGGAGTGCTTTGATTGTGCCTTCCTGCATGGCAGGGGGTTGGACTGGATGGACCTTGGAGGTCTCTTCCAACTCTAGGATTCTATATCAGGAGTAGGCAATATGAGGTCCAATTGATACACCTTTTCTCTCCTGTCCACCATCTCATCCTGATCAAGACAAACTCTTTTGGGATCCAAACATTTCCTCTCTTTCCTTCACTTTCTGCCTCCAAAAGAGAAGAGGAAGGAGAGGAAAAGGCAGAGAGGGTATTTAGGAAGAACCCCCTCCCTCTCGGCTCACCCACCTTACTCCGGCTCACCATGAGGCCCCCAAGTTAGAGAATTGCTCATGCTTGATCTAGCTTATTCAAACTTGCAAATGCTAGTTCAGCACCCATACAGCACCGGGTCGCTCTGATAACAAGGAGAAGCAGATCCCCCAAACTTGTCATGAGCTCACTCATTGCCTTTGTATAGATACTAAGGATTGTAGACATGTGCCCTTTAATTATAATCTTAATGTTCTATTCCTTTGGCAGGTCGTTATGTCAGGGGCATTTGCGTCTTTGGAACGGGTGACCTGAAGTGGCTGCTGAGCAGCAAAAATCTATTTGCTAACAAATTTGAACTTAAAACGTACCCACCAACTGTGGAGTGCCTGGAGCTGAATCTGCGGGAGAGAGCCTTGAACCAGAGCGAGGTACCAGTGGAACCAAGCTGGTACCTATAGTAAAAAATTAAAAACGGACAAAATAATAGATAGTCTTCTAGGAGAACCATGCTGCCTCGACATCAAGCATCTTTGGATGTCCAATACGGGTACCGTATTTTCCAGCATATAAGATGACAGGGTGTATAAGACAACCCCCAACTTTTTCAGTTAAAACATAGAGTTTGGGATATACTTGCTGTATAAGACTACCCCCCTTCCAACGCACACCAAATAAAAATTTAAAAAGCAGCATATTTGATTTCAATATGGTAATTTTCCTATTGCTGTACCTCCTTCTCTGCCTCTCGCACATGCGCACCTGCACCGCATCACTACAGTCTTCAGGAGAGAGATGTGAGAGGCAGAGGAGGAGGTAGGATACAAGGATGGGCCAGACAGGTAAAAAAGGTGTGCTTTTCTGGGCCCAGAGCCACTCTATCTCTTTTTTCCATACCCCGGGCGCCCCAGACGCCTGCAGCTTGCTCTGCCCTTCACTTACACCTTCCCGGTGAGGCACCCTTCACCTCGCCACTGGGGCCACATTAAATCCATGAGTCCTGATGAATGGATTTTCTTCTACCGTACTTGTACAGCGTCACCCTTAATGCTTTCATACAGTCGTTGCATACAGACCACTAACATTTTCAAGCTCTCCCCACCATATGCGGCAACCACAGATATCAGCGGCAACCACAAGTTTCAGCACCCGCTCTATAACAGTGCTGTCCAACTTCTGCCGGACCTAGGGCCAGACTTCCATTCACTGATGACCTGGGGGGCCGCTCCGTGCCACTCCGCCCCGGCCCCACCCCCGGCCACGCCCCGGCCCTCCTCCTAAAGTGTCATGCCAGCCTCAGAAGCGGCGATTTCACTTCTGAGGCTGGCATGACCCTTTAGGAGGGAGGGCAAAGCCAAGGGGAGCCCTCCATGGCTTCGCCCTCCCTCCTAAAGGGTCACGCCAGCCTCCTCCTCTGTTCTGCCTCCCTCCGGCGCAACGATCAGGGCGCCGGTGGGAGAGGCAGAACGGAAGAGAAGGCAGGCCTATGGAGGAGGAGGGAAGCGCTCGCCTTCCTCCTCTTTAGGCACGCCCCCTCCCTCCCTCCTCCTCCCCCCCGCTGTTCCCAATTGGTGCGCCGGGGAGAGAGGCGGGACGGAGGAGGAGGAAGGGAGCGGGCGGGGCTGGGTGACGTCAGGCTCGGCGCCAGCACCACACCTGACATCACCCAGCCCTGCCCCGGAGATCGATTTTTTTAATTACTATTTTTTGCAGGGTAGGCGGGGGCCGTAGGGAAGGGGCTGGGGGGCCGTATACGGCCCCGGGGGCGCCAGTTGGACAGCCCTGCTCTATAAGATAACTCCCAGCATATAAGACGACTCCTGGTGTATAAGTCAACTCCCGCGTATAAGACGACCCCTGAGTTTTGAGAAGATTTTCTTGGGTTAAAAAGTAGTCTTATATGCCAGAAAATACAGTAATTCTGTGAATATCTCAGAAAACACTACATTGCATAAATAAGAAGTCAGGACAAGCTGTGTATTGGTTGAAGTTTTGATAATATTCTCAAAAACTGCCTCCCATTTTGGAACAGGATGGTCAGGTGTTCTTTGTTAATACTTTGTGAATCAAGTCTGGTCAATGGAGTGAGAGACAATGATTTTGGATATCTTGCTAGTTTGAATCAGCCATTGAACTTTGTTATCATCATCAAGCCTTGCCAGTTGATGGTTCAGATGAATAGATTCAGAATGACTACTATGCCATGTTGAAATACCTCTTGATGTGACTTCATTGTTGAAATCAAATAGCTACTTGGACAATTCTGCCTGAAGTCAAAGCATTGTACTTGATCCAGAGCGGTCAAGGAACTTGACTACTGACATCCATCCATTATCTGCACTGAAAAGAGAAAGGACCAGCTCTTCGACTTAGATATTGAGATGAGCACCACTCCCCAGAGATGGACACAACTAGACTTCATGTCAAGGGGAAACCTTTTCCTTTACCTTTAACAGAGACATATCTTCAATATTTAACATTGAAAATGTCATGTGGATGTTTATGAGTGTAAAGTGGGAAGAGGAGAGGAGGGCAAGCTGTCTGTTTAGCCTATTATATTTAGCATAAATGTGAATGATTCTCAGAATGATGAAGGTAAGAACCAAAGAAGCACTGGAGTTGGAAAGTCTACCAGGGGTGCTCATTAGGTAGATACCAGGTAGGGCGATCTACTGGTAGATCATTGCAGACAGGCAGGCGGGAGGAAGGCTGAGTCCTGCCCTGCAGGTTCCACGACGCCGCCCAAGTGCTGCCGGCCCTGGGTTATCTGAGGTCCTTTCACACACAGTTGAATAAAATCCCATGTTATCTGCTTTGAATCAGATTATATGGCAGTGTGGACTCAGAAAACCCAGTTCAAAGCAGATATTGTGTTATATGTTTCACATTTTTGTAGTGGGTAGGTAGATCATTTTGACTTGGTTGTTTTATAAGTAGCTCGCATGCTGAAAAAGTGTGAGTACCCCTGGTATGACTTTGATGGCGAAAATTTTAGAGATGGAGTGCCCAAACCGGGGTGGGGTTGAGCACTCGGGGGGAGGGGGGAGCAGAGGGGTGGCCAAGCAGGTGAACAATTGAGGGTGACCAAGTGGATGAGTGGGGGTGGGCAAGTGGGATAGCAAGTGCATGGGTTGAACAAGCATGGAGAGGTGGGCAATGGTGCACATGCTAGGGGAGAGAATTCCACCACTGGCCTATGAGATACCACACAGTTAAGAGTTATGACACTTTCCTAGTGGAAGCTTAAACCAGCTTTCTCTAGATGGGTCTAACTCTAATTTCTACACTCCTTAGTCAGTTCAACTCATCTAAAGGATCTCATGCTAGAGAAGAAGGCTTAGGCAGCCTTATGTACACTCTGATAAAAAGAGAAGTCCCTTCAACTTGCCAATCAGAAAACATTGTACACAATCACTGCTTCCATACCATGAAAAGGTGATCGCAATATGGGGTAAAGTTCCATTGAAAGAAAGAAAAATCCCTTATATTTTACAATTAGTTTTAAAGTTTTACTACAAAAAACATTATTGTGGCAGAAGTT
Organism: Anolis apletophallus; assembly: GCA_030556195.1. Taxonomy (NCBI): domain Eukaryota; kingdom Metazoa; phylum Chordata; class Lepidosauria; order Squamata; family Anolidae; genus Anolis; species Anolis apletophallus. Next base: position 52,928,851 of record JARBWK010000007.1, read on the forward strand.
GGTGTTTTACAGAAAAATGAGCTTTCCAGTACTTTCTTGGATTTTGCAGCATACTTGAAAATTGAAGGTAAAATATGTGGGCCAGTTGGTATAGTAAAAAAATTATAACAATCTTCTGGCTTCTGTACAATTGAGCTTTACTCTTTTTTTCTGCAGTTGACTGTGAAGATATGTATTTTTTATTTGAGTTGGACATCTGTTTCCTTCCGTAATGCAAGTTCATTAGAGGAAATCTACAAAGGATCTATTTTTTGATAACATTTTATATAATAAAGTTTTGTGGTGTTTTTTTTGTTAAATTAATAATTAAAACAAAACACTGTTTACGTAGGCTGCACAATATTTCTTTGACTACAGGAGTTTATTCACTTTGCCAACTTTTCAACAGGAGGACTGGCTATGGGTTGCTGTGAGTTGTTCCTGGCCATGTTCCAGAAGCATTCTCTCCTGACTAGCTATGCTTTTTAAGAGCAGTGAGGTTACAGATGTTAAAAACATCTCTCGCACACACTCACAAACAGATCCTAGATCCCTGCACATATTTGTTGTGTGAATGAGCCAACTTAATTATGTTAGCTACAACAAATAGAACTGCAAAAGTACAAAAAGAGATAATGCTAAGCAGCGATTATAAAAATATATATTCAAAAGGCATATATCACCGAAACAATCTCTCAGTGTAATAACAATTTCCTGCATAAATAGCATAAAGGAACAAGCATATCAACATACAATCATAACAACATTGTGTAAACAGAGCCGTGGTACACTATCCGTCGACTTGGTGGTACCTCTAGAGTAACGCAGATAACTTGGAGAGAGTAAGTCCGGAAAATCTGATATAGTAGTCCAGGGCTGTCCAACTGGTGGCCCTGGGGCCGGATCCGGTCCCCCAGCCTGTTGGGCACGGCCCCAGCTATGCCCCCAGCCGCCATTTTTAAATTTAACAAAAATTCTATTTTTTTAAAAAAATGGCGGCCGGGGGGGAGGGGGAGGCGGGGCAGGGAGGAGGAAGAGAGCTAGCTCCTCCTCCCTGCACCGCCCCCTCCGTCCCCTCTCCGCGCCGAAAGGAGGGGTAGGCGGCGCCAAGGGCAGCGCGTCACGGCAGGCCTGTGACGCGCTGCCCTTGGCGCCGCCTCCCCTTTTTCAGCGGCTCCCCACCCTAGGAAGGGCGGGGGCCGCCGTAAAGGAGGAGTAGGCGGCGCCAAGGGCAGCGCGTCACGCCAGGCCTGTGACGCGCTGCCCTTGGCGCCGCCTTCTCTCTCCCTCCTCCTCCTCTTTCCCGGGCGCCGTGCCTTTCCCGGGCGCCGTGGGCTCGGGACAGCCACGGTGCCCGGGAAGAGGAGGAGGAGGAGGAGGGAGAAATCTCCCTCCTCCTCTTCCTCCCTCTTTCCGGGCGCCGTGGCGCCCAGGAAAGAGTAGGAGGAGGAGGAGGGAGAATGACAGCTTTAGGAGAGGGCGGGGCCTGGGCTGGGGGGCGGGGCCTGTGGCGGGGCCTGGGGGCGGGGCCGTGCGGCCCCCTAGGTCATCAGTGACCTCTGTTCTGACCCTGGACCCGGTAGAAGTTGGACAGCCCTGTAGTAGTCCAGAAGTTATAGTCCCAAGAACTTGGTGATAAAGATCATGTAACACAGCATACTCCAAGAGTATAAGCCTTTATGTTGGGCGGTATATAAGACGAGAGATCTGTGTCCCGGGGAATGCCAGGAGACGCCAGATTCAGCTGCAATGGTCGAACTGCAAGGCCTGATACCGTTTCGCCCAGAATCGGGCTTTATCAAGCGGAAGGTTTTACGGAAACATATTTAAGTGTCCTGGATATACACATCAAGGTAAAGGTGGAGATACGAATTGTATATCCTCGTGACCCGATATTATATTTTCATAGTCGCTTAGCATGATCTCTTTTTGTACTTTTGCAGTTCTATTTGTTGTAGCTAGCTACCTCTCCTACAGCCTGAGTCGTGTTACTACCATCTTAATTATGTGTCAAAGGACAAGAAATCAACTACATATGAATATTAGTATCTTTATAATTAGCTAGAACAAAACCATTTTCCTCCAAGTGAAAGTATAGGGATGCCGGAAAATGTTGATTCTGAGGAATTCACAACCTCTGAGGATGCCTGCCATAGATGCAGGCGAAACGTCAGGAAAGAATGCTTCTGGAACATGGACATACAGCCTGGAAAACATATAACCACCCAGTGATTCTGGCCATAAAAGCCTTCGACAATGCATTGATTCGGAATGTTTGATTAAAAGTATTTCGAATATAGTATGACTATTGTATCTCAGGGAAATCTGTTTCTGGACTTCTTAGATTGCATCTTTCCAGTTGTGGTCTTCCTCTTTTTCTGCTGCCCAACTTTATCAGGCATTTTCTCTCTCTCGTGAGTCATGTCTTCTTTTGGTATAACCCAAATGCAGCAATCTCAGCTTGATCAGCACCTAGGAAGAGTCTAGGCTTGATTTCCTCTAGAATCCATTTATTTGTCTTTTTAGCAGTCCATAGTATCATTAGAATTCTTCTCCAGCAGCACATTTTAAATGTGTTGATTTTCTTCTTATTAGCTTTTTTCACTGCCTAGCTTTTACAACCATATATAGAAATAGGATATGGATAATTCTAACTCTAGTATTCAGTAAGCTATCTTTACACTTTGGGATCTTGTCTATCTCCTTCATAGCTGCTGTCACGACGCAGGCCCTGACTCCACCTCGTAATCACACACACACAGACAATGTCAATTAACTATTTATTAAGCACTAAATTAAGAGCAGGTGAAAAAGGTAAATGTCCCAAAAGTAAAGATCAAATAGTCCAAGGTAAAAAGCAATTAGGAACAAAAGTGGGGATCAAAAGCAAGGTCCATAAAAACAAAGCGAATTGAGCAAAGCAACTTAGTCCGTGGTAATCAAAGTAAATCCAAGGTTCATGGAATCAAGGTTTCAAGGTAGTTCTTGGCCCAGGCAAGCTAACTGTAGCTTCCAGGAAGACAGCAACTGCTACGTCCTTCCAGTTCCAACGTGGCCACCAAACTGAGGAATTTTCCCACCGAGGGACTACTTAATTCCCTCCTTTGTGAGACCAGCGCCTTTCCAGGCCTCGTTTCCAATCTTTCCTTGTAGCAACAATACTCCCCCTTCGGTCGAATCTCCGCTCAGGAATGGCCCCATCTGCACCGTTATCTTCCTGGGAAACGGACTCGGCCTCGGCTTCCATGTCCTCCGCCACATCTGGTGAAAACAATCTTTCTTGAGAACCGAAACCTCCCGGCCTCTCATATTCCGTATCAGATCCGGAATCAGGAGAACCTTCGTCATCAGAGTAAACCTCCGGCCAGGTGTCGTCCCATTGCAGGCTGTCCGTTGGTGATGCGGATCCACCATCCGCATCATCGCCTTCAGCTGGGTCCAAAGCAAATGGGACCCCTGGGGCCGGGCCCTGCTCCCCCTGCTGGGGTGGGGGCTGATTGGCACCTGACCCCCCCCCCCCCGGGTCAGATGGGGGATGAGTTGCTACAGCTGCCCTTCCAAGTTCTGATATTTTGATTTTGTGACTGCAGTCTCTGTTCTGATTAATGACCGAGTTAATTAAATTTAAATTTAATTGAATTATTAGATTTCTTGGCCGCCACTCCCAGGTGGCTCAGGACGGCTTACAAATCAAAACGAAGTACAGCAGATAGTACATTAAAATACAGTGAACAATTAACGTTAAAATTGGTCTAACAACTAGAACCAACTCAGATTACAAAAGCCTGTCGGAATAGCCAGGTTTTGCAGGCCTTCCGGAACACCATAAGGTCTCGGAGTGACCTAATCTCCGGCGGTAAGGAGTTCCAGAGTGTAGGGGCAATGACAGAAAATGCCCTTCTCCTCGTCGAAGCAAGGTGGGAAACTTTGGCACTCGGGACAGAGAGAAGATCCTGGGACAGTATGGGGTAAGGCGGTCCTTCGGGTACATTGGCTCCAGACCATATAAGTTAAGATATGGGAAACTAATTGCATGACTTTGTTATCCACATAAACCAGCTGTTCTTGTGCTAGAGCACACCCTCCATTGTGCTCTTCTGGCAGGGAAAACTAGACAATCTATATCTAGATCGATACAGATAGAAAGACACACACACACTCATATATATTCATATATATATATATATATATATAAAATATTTATTTATAGTATTTATATTCTGCTCTTCTCACTCTGCAGGGGACTCAGGGCGGATTACAAGGCACATATGCATGGCAAACATTCAATGCCATTTAGACATACAACACATATAAACAGACATAGAGGCAATGTAACATTCCAGCTTTTCCGGTTTCATGAGGGTATGCTCAGTTCCAGCCACAGGGGGAGTTGCTGCTTCATCGTCCACTTGAGACCCCGGGTCCTTTGATAGAGTACTTTCTTCTGTGCACTGCTGGTAGGTTTTATGTTGTCGTAAATTAGTTAAATTAGTCTTCCCGCATAAAGCAGTACCTAAATTTCCTACTTGACAGATACAACTGCCTTTCAGGCTTCATAGGTCAACAGCAAGCCCGACTATTAATGGTCAGGAGCTTACTCCGACCCGGGCTGGCTTCGAACTCATGACCTCTCAGTAGTGATTTACTGCAGCTGGCTGTTAATTGGCTGCACCACAGTCTGGTCCTTATGAATGTGTATACTGTATGTCTGAGTCCCCTTCGGGAAAGATAAAATGGGATATAAATAAATATTATAAATATTATAATAATTATAATATTATAATAATCTATACACATGATAAAAATGAAAAGATGTATGTGACTGTGTATGTGGCTGGGGTCCCCACTTCCACAGACAGGCTCCCTTTCCAAACCCCCCAAAGGGGGACTCAGGACGGTTTACAATTTGCAGTCATTAGATGTTGAGAAAGAAACAAAACACAACAATTCACACAAACAAGTCAACAGCAACACAAATACATTTAAAATTGGCCCTTAAAATATTAACAAAACCAAGTCTGAGTCTGCAAATCCAAATCATAGTCCAGAGTTCCAGTCCAAGGTCTCTTAATTGACAGTTCTCACGAGTCATTACAGTCATTACACGAGTCATTGCTCGGCCAGCTGCCTGAATGCTTGGTCCCAAAGCCAAGACTTGAGTTTCTTCCTGAAGGCAAGGAGAGAAGGAGTCACCCTGATTTCACTGGGGGGTGCATTCCATAGTGGAAATTTCATAGCCACGGAGAAGGCTCTGTCTCTCGTCTCCACCAATCGCGCTGGCATTTCAGGTTATAGCGAGTGCCATAAAAAGTAACCCAAACCCTGCCAATGTCCTCCCCAAACACCATACTGCCCACCACTCAAGGAATGATCTCATTTGGGGACAATTTTATCCTAGATTTTACATGTTTCCTCCACCATAGATATCTTAGTGCAGTGGTTCTCAATCTTCCCAATACTGCAATCCCTTAATACAGTTCCTCAGGCTGTGGTGACTCCCAACCATAAAAATATTTTCATTGCTACTTCATAACTATAATTTTGCTACTGTTATGAATCATAATGTAAATATCTGATATGAAGGATATATTTTAATTTACTGGATCAAAATTGGCACAAATCTTCATATGCTGAAATTCGAATACTGGTGGGGTTTTGGGGGGGGGGGTTGATTTTGCCATTTGGGAGTTGTAGTTGCTGGGATTTATAGTTCACCTACAATCAAAGAACATTCTGAACTCCACCAAAGATAGAATTGAACCAAACTTGGCACACAGAACCAACAGAAAATACTGGAAGAGTTTGGTGAGCATTGACCTTGAATTTTGGAGTTGTTGTTTACCGACATCCAGAGAGCACGGTGGACTCAAAACAGTGATGGATCTGGACCAAATTTGGCATGAATACTCAATATGCCCAAATGTGAACGCTGGTAGAGTTTGGGGAAAATAGACCTTGACATTTGGGAGTTGTAGTTGCTGGGATTTATAGTTCACCTACAATCAAAGCGCATTCTGAACCCCACCAATGATAGAATTGGACCAAACTTCCTACACAGAACCCCATGACCAACAGAAAATACTGTGTTTTCTGATTGTCTTTGGTGACCCCTCTGACACCCTCTCGCAATCCCTTCATGGGTCCTGAAACCCAGATTGAGAAACACTGTCTTAGTGTTTCTTACTCTCTCAATTGATGTAGAATTTGCATGATTCCACTCACTGCCTCTTCCTTAACCCTTTCCTACTCTTTTCAATTCGGTCTGCACAACAAACAGAGCAGAACTGATCAGCAGCTAAACATACTGGAGAGGTTTGGGGGATTGGCTCCACATGATAGAGGTTGTAGTTTACTTTGCATTAAGACAAAGAGCTGTGATCCCTATTGGCAATGGACCTGGACCACATTTGGTAAACAGAGCCCCCATGACCAGCAAGAACTACTGAAAGTCTTTGCGGGGGGGGGGGGGGGGTTGTATTTGATTTGGGAGAGTTGTATTTAACCTTCATCCAGAGAGCACTATGAACCCAAACTGATGGATCTGGCCCAAACTTGGCACATATATGTGACATGCTGAAATTTGATTACTGGGAATGGGGAGAGTTGGGGGGAACTGACCTTCCTTTCTGGGAGTTGTAGTTCACCCCCAACCACAGAAATTGTGACCTCCCCAATGATTATGGACCTGGTCCAAACTTGGCAGACAGGACCCCCATGACGTAACCTACTGGAGGGGTTTGAAGGGACTGACTCACTATAGTGGGAGTTGTAGTTTACTCCACAACCAGAGAGCACACTGAACTCTGCCGACGATGCATCTAGAGCAGTGTTTCTCAAACTCTGCTCTTCCAGATGTTTTAGACTTCAGCTCCCACAATTCCTAACCGCTGGTAAGCTGGCTGAGATTTCTGGGAGCTGAAGTCCAAAACACCTGGAGGAGCAGAGTTTGAGAAACACTGATCTAGAGCATACTTGCCCAACATAATACACTTTAAATACTGAGGGAGTTTTTTGGGGTTAACCTGGCATGGTGGGAGTTGTTCACCCACATCCTTGCACATTTTGTACAATTAAAAATGGTCTTTTTCAAATAACTCAGACAACACCAGGGAACCAAGCAAGTATAATAAGTATAATAATAAAAATAATAAGAATAATAATAATGTTTAGTTATATTTTTGGGAGATGGCAACTGTCTTAAAGTTAGCTGAGGTATGAAGCTGTGCACAAAAACACCTTTCTCAATAAAATATGCTTGTTCCTTTCACTGTTCATTGTAAATCTCCCAGGCACAAAGTTTGTTGGCTGATGCCAAAACAACAGGTGTATTAACATTTAGAAATGTTGCTGGGTGAGAAATGACTTCTATATAATGGTTCACAAGGTAATAAATTGCTCAAAAAGCAAATATCAAACAACGTTGCCAGGAAATGCTGCAAGACATCCTTCCACAACTTGATATCCTCCAGTCTAGATGTTCTGGACTAAAGTTCCCATTATGTTCAAAGTTCATGTTGGCTTGGATTAAGATTCATAAAATCATAAAGTTGGAGGAGACCTCGTGAGCCATCCAGTCCAACCCACTGCCAAGAAGCAGGAAAATTGCATTCAAAGCACCCCCAACAGATGGCCATCAAGCCTCTGTTTAAAAGCCTCCAAAGAAGGGGCCTCCACTACACTCTGGGGCAGAGAGTTCCACTGCTGAACAGCTCTCACTTTTAGGAAGTTCTTCCTCATGTTCAGGTGGAATCTCCTTTCCTGCATCCTAGTCTCCAGGGCAGCAGAAAACAAGCTCGCTCCCTCCTCCCTATGACTTCCTCTCACATATTTATACATGGCCATCATATCTCCTCTCAACCTTCTCTTATGCAGGCTAAACATGCCAAGCTCTTTAAGCCACTCCTCATAGGACTTGTTCTCCAGACCTTTGATCATTTTAGTCACCCTCTGGACATTCCAGCTTATCAACATGTCCATTCAATTGTGATGCCCAGAATTGGACACAGTATTCCAGGTGTGGTCTGACTAAGGCAGAAAAGAGCGGTAGCATGACTTCCCTGGATCTAGACACTAGACTCCTATTTATGCAGGCCAAAATCCCATTGGCTTTTTAAACTGCTGCATGACATTGTTGACTTATGTTTAACTTGTTGTCCACAAAGGCTTCCAGATCTTTTTCACAAATACTGCTGTGAAGCCGGGCAAACCCCATTCTGTATCTTTGCATTTAATTTTTTTTCCTGCCTAAGTGGAGTATCTTGCATTTGTCCTTGCTGAACTTCATTTTGTTAGTTTTGGCCCATCTCTCTAATCTGTTAGGATCATTTTGAATTCTACTCCTATCTTCTGGGGTATTTGCTATACCTCCCAATTTGGTGTTGTCTACAAACCTGATGATCATGCCTCCTAACTCTCCATCTAATTAATAAAGATGTTGAACAGGACCGGGCCAAGGATGGAACACTGCTTATGGTACTCCGCTCATCACTTCTTTCCAGGATGAGGTGGATCTGTAATTGGTTTGTTCATTTAACCAATTACTGATCCACCTAACCATAGTTTTGCCTAGCCCACATTTGACTAGTTTGTTTGACAGAAGGTCATGGGAGACCTTGTTGAAGGCCTTACTGACAGGACCGGATTACCCATAAGGCCACCCTAGGCCATGGCCTAGGGGCGCAAAGCCAAGGGGGGCGCAGTTCACGGACCCAAAAAAAGTTGAAACAAAACCGCAATGCGCGGCATAGAGATGACTCTCTCTCTCTCTCTCTCTCAGGGGAGGGCGGGAGAGAGCGCTGCGAGGGGGCGGGGGAGGAAGGATTGGCGCCCCCCTCGCCATCACCCCCACCCCCTTGTCAAGGAAGGGGGTGGGGGTGAGGGCGCGAGGAGGAGGCGGAGGGAAACCCCCGGGGCTGCTGCCGGGCATGTGCGCGTGGCACCCAGGAACATGGCGGAGGAGGCAGAGGCACTTGCCTCCTGCCGCGCATGCACGGCAGTGGCCCCGGGGGCTTTCGTTCCTTCCTTCCTCCTCCTCCCGCCCTCCTTCCTTGAGTCAAGGAAGGAGGGTGCATGCCAGGAGGAGGAAGGAAGGGAAGCCCGCAGGGCCGCTGCCGCACATGCCCGGCAGCGGCCCCAAGGGCACGGCTTCCCTGCGCCGCCGCCTCCTCCTCCCGCCCTCCTTCCTTGAGTCAAGGAAGGAGGGGCGAGCGAGGAGGAGGAAGGAAGGGAAGCCCCCGGGGCCGCTGCCGTGCATGCCCGGCACTGTCCCCGGGGGCGGGGCGTCCCTCCGCCTCCTCCGCCTTCCTTCCTTGAGTCAAGGAAGGAGGGGCGAGCGGGGAGGAGGAAGGAAGGGACGCCCCCGGGGCCGCTGCCGTGCATGCCCGGCACTGGCCCCGGGGGGCGGGGGGGGCCAGTGCCGGGTCTTCCTTGAGTCAAGGAAGGAGGGTGCGAGTGAGGAGGAGGAGGAAGGAAGGAAGGTGGGAGTGAGGAGGAGGAGGAAGGAAGGGAAGCCCCCGGGGCCGCTGCCGTGCATGCCCGGCAGTGACCCCAAGGGTGGGGCTTCCCTGCGTCGCGTCCTCCCCCCGCCCTCCTTCCTTGAGTCAAGGAAGGAGGGACGGGCGAGGAGGAGGAGGAAGGAAGGGAAGCCCCCGGGGCCGCTGCCGCGCCTGCCCGGCGACCTCAAGGGTGGGGCTTCCTGCGTCGCCTCCTCCCCCCGCCCTCCTTCCTTGAGTCAAGGAAGGAGGGGCGGGCGAGGAGGAGGAGGAAGGAAGGGAAGCCCCCGGGGCCGCTGCCGCGAATGCCCGGCAGCGGCCCCGGGGGTGGGGCTTCTCTCCGCCTCCTCCCATCTTCCTTCCTTGAGTCAAGGAAGGAGGGCGCGAGCGAGGAGGAAGAGGAAGGGAAGCAACCGGGGCCACTACCGCGCATGCCCATACATCCATGGCATTTCCTGAATCTATCCAGCTTCTAACTCTATTGAAAAAAGAGATAAGATCAGTCTGGCATCTGCCCAGTAATTTTCAGAATGGAAGCAGCAATGTATCAGTACCTCAAAGGCTGAGTGTTCCCCTCAACCCAAACAAGGAAAGTAAAATGATCATTCACAACAGCAGTAGATTCCACATGATTTGACTAAAACCTGGTGTCAGGCATGTAGCCGGGGGCTAAGGGGCTTCAGCCCTGAAATTCTCAGGGTGGTCCGTGAAAAGGCCTGACTGGTACATTATTTAAACTGTTATGTTTATTCATATCATGATCTGATCACCATGCTCAGTATATCCCACATTCATGGGGTTATTGGGATAACAATACAAAAGTTTGCTAGGGTAGACCCTCTTCCACCCAGTCTCAACCCCCCCCCGAACCAAACTCAGCCCCCCCCCCAACCAAAATCCTGGCTATGGCCCTGCCTGGCGTTGTTGTTTATTTGTTCAGTCATTTCTGACTCTTTGTGACCTCATGGACCAGCCGACGCCAGAGCTCCCTGTCAGCCTTGTATAGAAAATAATAATAAATAAACTTTATTTCTACCCCGCCCCATCTCCCCAATGGGGACTCAGGGTGGCTTCCATGAGGCCAAGCCCAAAAAACAAATTACAATAAAATAAAATCAAAACACTAACAATAAACACATTAAAAAAGATACATACATAATAAAAACAATATACAACTAGATATCTAAAATCACAAAGACAGGGTGGGCTGCAAGCACACATATAAAATGTTAAAATGTGAAAACTCAGGGTGGGATACTCGAAATAGCATCCTTTACAGGGAAAACATCCTTTATTGGGGGGGGGGGAGAGATGGACTCCGAGAACAGGGACATTGTGAAGAGCAATGATAGAAATTAAATAACTACTCTCCGAAAGCACAGCGGAAGAGCCAAATTTTTAAGGTGTTTTTTAAAGGTCTCCAGAGTGGGGGCTTTCCTAATCTTTCCAGGCAAGGAATTCCAGAGTTGGGGGGCCCCAGAGGAGAAGGCTCTCTCCCTTGTGCCCACCAGACGAGTCTGTGAGACTGGCAGGGGTGACAGGAGGGCCTCCCCCGAAGAGCGGAGGGTTCGAGCTGGTTCATGGAGGAAGATCCAGTCATGAAGGTAGGCAGGTCCCGAACCGTTTAGGGCTTTGTAGGTGATCACCTGTACCTTGAATTGGGACCAGAAAATAAATGGCAGCCAGTGCAGTTCTTTAAACAGGGGGGTTGACCGCTCTCTGTAACTTGCCCCAGTTATTAATCTGGCTGCTGATCGCTGGGCAAGTTGAAGTTTCCAGGCCATCTTCAAGGGTAGCCCCACGTAGAGTGAATTGCAGTAATCCAATCTAGAGATAACCAAGGCATGGATCACCATGGTCAGGTCAGACTTCACAAGGTATGGTCATAGTTGGTGCACAAGTTTTAACTATGTGAAGGCCCTCCCGGCCACCGCCGACACCTGAGCATCAAGTGTCAGCGCTGAATCCAGGAGGACCCCCAAACTGTGGACCTGTGACTTCAGAGGGCGTGTAACCCCTGAAGAAGAAATAAATAATGGTTCTGACTGGAATATGGAGCTTTGCAAAGATTTGTGAGCTTTCTGGGGCCACAAATTTGGAAAACAGCAGTATAGGAGGGGAAACCCGGTTATACCCTGTGTGATGTATTTTTCAAGTATTCCCTGTATGGAACTTTTTTTTCCCCACAGCACTAAAATCGGAGGAGCTTGGTTGTTGTGAGTTTTCCGGGCTATATGGCCATGTTCCAGAAGCATTCTCTCCTGACGTTTTGCCTGCATCTATGAACTCTTGTCTGTTTGAAGTAGGTGTGAATGTTTCAATAGGCCAGTTGAAACATTCATACCTACCTCAAACAAACAGTTCTTTCTCCCACCCTGGACATTCCACAGATATATAAATCAAATTTTCCTAATTTCCAACAGTCCTCACAACCTCTGAGGATGCCTGCCATAGATGTGGGCAAAACGTCAGGAGGTAATGCTTCTGGGACATGGCCATACAGCCGGGAAAACTCACAACCCAGTGATTCTGGCTATGAAAGCCTTCGACAATACATCAGAGGGGCTTATTCACATCTTTTGATTTCTGCAATGAATACGTAAAGGCATAATTTGCCAGGAATACAAGGTGGTACTGGTCTTAAAAGGAAATAATTCCTTCCCCCCGTTTCATAATCTGGAGACAAACGATCATTTGTCTGTGCTGATTTCAGAAACATTTGAGTTTCATGAAAAGCTGTTGATCAGGCTGCTCTAGTAATTCATTTCCTTGTCCATCCATTAATTTGTGGTTGAAGCTTTCAAATAAAAAAGAAGGCAGTTCTCTTTCTGCTTGCCAAGGATTCTTGTCAGAATGTTGTGGTGAAGGAGCACTCACTCTGCACATAGAGTGGGGGGGGGGGGGCGTACAAGGGCGGGTCAATAAGTCTGTGACTTTTTGAATGAAACACAGGTTTTTGGATAAAAAAATCATTTTATTTTTCAACGTAGTCTCCTTTGAGCTCTATACACTTTGTCCAATGTTTCTCCCGTTTTTTTATCCCTTCCAAAATATAAGATTTGTCAAGGTCATCAAAATAGAAATTTGTTTGTGAGATGATTTCATCGTTGGAGTCAAATCTCTTTCCGCCTAGCCATTTCTTCAGGTTTGGAAATAAGAAATAGTCACTCGGGGCTAAATCCGGAGGATAGGGCAGATGAGGGAGCAATTCGTATCCCAATTCATGGATTGTTGCCATGGCAACTGCACGTGTGCACCCTTGCATTGTCCTGGTGCAAAAGAACTTTTTTCTTGGCCAAATGCGTCTCTCTCCCCCCCCCCAAATCCTCATTAAATTGACCCAATAAGTTGACATAATATTCACCATTGATTGTTTTACCCTTTGAAAGTAGTCAATGTGGATTATACTGCGTGCATCCCAAAAAATGGTCGCCATGACTTTACTGGCTGACAAACCCACCTTGGCCTTCTTTGCCGCCGATTCACCCCGAAAAACCCACTGTTTTGACTGCTGTTTGGTCTCTGGTGTGTTGTGGTGGATCCACGTTTCGTCCAGTGTTACGAAACGGTGCAAAAACTCGTCCATATTGCGGTTGAACAATGCCAAACACTCCTGCGAAATTGTCTCACGATTGCGTTTGTGGTTGATTGTCAGCAAACGCAGCACCCATCTTGCGGAAAGCTTTCTCATACACAAGAGATCATTTAAAAGTGAAACCACTGAGCCATGTGAGATGCCTATGGCTTCCACAATCTCTCGCACTTTCAATCTCCGATAGGCCAACAGCATATTGTGAATTTTTTCAATTGTTTCGGGTGTAGAGACCTCAACTGGGCGTCTGGAGCAACAAGCACCTGAGGCAAAGCACCAAAATCAGTGTGTACAGAGCTATCGTACTGTCTATTCTCCTTTATGGGTCTGAAACATGGGTCACCTATCGCCAACACCTACAACCCCTCGAATGCTTTCATCAGCGCTGTCTTCGCACAATCCTAAATATACACTGGACCGACTATGTGACGAATGTCGCTGCCCTTGAGCAAGCAGGGATCACCAGCATTGAGAACACAGCTGCGCTGGGCAGGGCACGTCTCTAAGATGGAGGACCACCGCCTCCCGAAGATACTACTCTACGGTGAACTCGCCACAGGTCAGCGCAAGAGAGGCGCCCCCCCAAAGAGATATAAGGACTCTCTGAAACAACATATCAGGCTCGGCCAGATTGATCATCAACAATGGTCCACCCCGGCCTCACATCGGGAGGCATGGAGATGCACTATCCACAATGCTGCGGCCTCTTTCGAGCACGCCCAACGGGTCTCGAGGAGAAATGACAACGCAGAAAGAACCGCAACTTGGAAACGACATCACCCCAAGGAGACTTTCTGCTGTGCTTTCTGCAACAGAGCTTGCCTATCTCAGATTGGCCTTTGTAATCATCAACACGCTTGTAAAAAGCGTGGGATGAGTCCTTCCTAAGAATCTTCATTCACGAAGTAATGCCAGAGAGATACTTCAGAGTAGAGCAGCTTTTCCCAACCAGTGTGCCAGGGCACACTAGTGTGCCGTGAGCGATCATCAGGTGTGCCGTGGGAAATTGGAACCTCCAGGAGGGGAGGGGGGAGAGTCTAGTGTGTTGAAGTATAAAAACCCTAAGAAACCTACCTCGATAAAGGCACAAAATTACAAACACCCCCCCTCCCCACCCATTGTCTATTTGGTCTCTCCCTCTCCATGCATTGGGAAGGCCCGCCTCCCTTTCCCCAAGTAGAGACCTCCTCATGCCTCCTGGTGGTTCTGTGTGGGGGGTTTGACCCAGTTCTATCATTGGTGGGGTTCGGAATGCTCTTTGATTGTAGGGGAACTATAAATCCCAGCAACTACAACTCCCAAATGTCAAGGTCTATTTCCCCTGAACTCCATCTGCGTTGATATTTGGGCATATTGAGTATTCATGCCAAGTTTGGTCCTGATCCAACATTGTTTGAGCCCAGAGTGCTCTCTGGATATAGGTGAACTACATCTCCAAAACTCAAGGTCAATGCCCACCAAGCTCTTAAAGTATTTTCTCTTGGTTATGGGAGTTGTGTGTGGGAAGTTTGTGTCTTTCTGCCATTCCTGCCAGGATATCTATGTTGAGTTCATTGAAACAGGCCCAGGTTTCACACTGAGTGTATAAATACATTTAAAAACATATTAACTATATGTATTACTGTGTTAGAGTGTCATTTTGTGTCATTTTGGTTGGTGGTGTGCCTCAGGATTTTGCAAATGTAAAAAGTGTGCCGCGGCTGAAAAAAAGGTTGGGAAACACTGGAGTAGAGGGAGGAACTGACCCCCACCGCCTCTGAGGATTCCTTGCTTGAGAAATGCAACCCTATGCAGTCCGTGGGGGACTTAAAGGCGCACCAACACATACACATTATGCAAGCTAATTGGCGAGCAAGCCACAGCTTGGAAGAACTCCGAGCAACACCGAGTTGGCCTTTCCTTCCTCCCTGCCTGAGTTCCGCTCGCGACCAAGGAAACGCAGGGCTCTCTGCCGGTCGTCCAGCCTGATCCTCGTGCACGCGTGATCTGCCGCCGCTGGAGGGATCGAGTGGATCAACTTTGGCAGCAATCGGGGGGCGGGAGCCTTGGCGCTGAGGCTGCGACTTTGCTGAAAGGTCAGTGTGGGCAAGGCTCCCTCCCTCCCTCCCTCCACGACCTCTTCCTGGGCTCCCCCCCCTTCCTTCCTTCCTCCCTCGCATGGGGGCATTTATTTTACACTATATGAGTACAATGTGACACCACTTGAACTGCCATGGCTCAGTGCTATTATGGAGTCATGGAGGCTGTAGTTTTACAAGGCCTGTAGTGTGTAGCCTTCTCCCTGCCCTTCCTTCCACAGCCATATCACCCAGATCAAGGCAGAAAATCCCACAATATCTGCTTTGAACTGGGTTATCTGAGTCCACATTGCCTGCCATATATCCCAGCTCAAAGTAGATAATGTATGTAGCAAGGGTCTCTGTCACAGGGCCCTATATCTCAGGATCTGATCCCAGGTTTTCAGGTTATCCCAGATTATCTGACAGTGTGGACTCATATAATCCAGTTTAAAGGAGAAAACCTGGGATCACATCCTGGGATATAGGGCCTGCCTGGAAGGGCCCCAAGAGTGCTAGTGCCTCACCAAACTACAGCTCCCACAATTATATAGCATCGAGTCCCGGAGGAGGGAGGGGGGATTTTGGGAGTTGGAGTCCAAAAAGTAATTCTTCCAAGTTCTGAAAAAAGGACTAAGGCCGCAGAGAAGCCCACAGGCCTTGCAAAACAACTACTTCAGCACACTACAGCAGTGTTTCCCAACCTTTTTTGAGCCGTGGCACACTTTTAACATTAAAAAAATCCGGGGGCACACCACCAACCAAAATGACACAAAATGACACTCTCACACAGTAAAGAATGGCTGGGGGAGGGTGGCCTGCTGGGAGCAGCTGCTGGGAGTGCCGAAGCCAGGGAGGAGGCGGAGCCAGGCTGCACCATGCCCCGCCCCCTACCCCCGGCTTCACCTCTCCCAGCAGCTGCTCCAGCCTTGAGGGGGCAGTGCCAAGCCAGCGGTGGCAGAGGCAGCACAATGCTGGATTGGCACTGTCCCCTCAAGGCTGGAGCAGCTGCTGGGAGTGCCGAAGCCGGGGGAGGGGGCAGAGCCAGGCCACGCCATGCCCCGCCCCCTCCCCCAGCTTCAGCTCTCCTACAGGCCCCGCCCCTTCCCCCAGCTTCAGCTCTCCTACAGGCCCCGCCCCCTCCCCCCAGCTTCAGCTCTCCTACAGAGGAGCAGCATGAGCGGTGGACGGGCTTCAGTGGGCGGGGCTCCTCCTCCACGCGGCTTCAGCGAGCGAGGGGCGAGAGTCATGGTGGGAGTCATGGCAGATTGGAGGCTGGCTGGGGAAACAGCCGAAGGAGGCGGCGCCCCGGTCCCTTCTTCTTTTTTTTCGGCACTGCCAGGCCCTTCCTCCTCCCCCAAGCAGCAGGAGTTCGACAGGAGGGGGGGAGGAAGGGAGGCAGAGAGCTTTTCTCGCGGCACAGCAGGAGGTCCGTCACGGCACACTGGTTGAGAAAGACTGCACTACAGCATGAATGCCCTTTACATCCGGTTTCTGCCTCCTGCAGAATTCTGGGGTTTGTAGTTTAGGGAGGAGCCATTATCAGACTCACTCAACTACAATCCCCAGAATTCTGCAGGAGGCAGAAACCGGATTTAAAGGGCATTCATGCTGTAGTGTGATGAAGTCCTATCACCCATGATTCCCTAGCATTGAGCCATGGCAGTTCAAGGGAGATGTTGACAAAGGAAGGCAACTAAAATGATCAGGGTCTGGAGAACAAGCCCTATGAGGAGCAGCTTAAAGAGCTGGGCATGTTTTGCCTGCATAAGAGAAGGTTGAAAGGAGACATAGCCATGTATAAATATGTGAGAGGAAGTCATAGGAAGGAGGGAGCAAGCTTGTTTTCTGCTGCCCTGGATACTAGGACGTGGAACAATGGTTTCAAACTACAACAAAGGAGATTTCACCTGAACATTAGGAAGAACTTCCTAACTGTGAGAGCTGTTCAGCAGTGGAACTCTCTGCCCCGGAGTGTGGTGGAGGCTCCTTCTTTGGAGGCTTTTAAACAGAGGCTGGATGGCCAATCTGATGGGGGTGCTTTGAATGCAATTTTCCTGCTTCTTGGCAGGGGGTTGGACTGGATGGCCCACCAGGTCTCCTCCAACTCTATGATTCTAAGTGGTGTCAGACCACATTAATTGTACAATGCAGATCCACCCCAAGCTGCAGTTGTGATCCATCGGTTTCCACCTCAAATGCAGTTTGGCACAACTTGGAGATTGATCCATTTCTGTTTATATGAACTTTATTTTCTCTTTAACCCTGCTTATAAGTTCCTTCTGTGTGAACTGTGTCCAGATACACCGCACCAGTTGCTTTATTTTATTGAAAAGATTCAGGGTAGCCCTATAGAGTGAAACAGTCAATTTTGTACCACATGAAAGGGCAGCAAATTGTGTATTTATGAAATGTCTTCTTAGGGCCCTTCCACACAGCCCTATATTCCAGAATATCAAGGCAGAAAATCCCACAATATCTGTTTTGAGCTGTTTTATAAGTCCACATTGCTATATAATCCAGTTCAAAGCAGATATTGTGGGATTTTATTCAGCTGTGTGGAAGGGGCCTTAGATTTTCACTACCAGTGGGATTTCCTGTCTCAAGTATCAGGCACCTTCCACACTGCCCCTATATCCTAGGATCTGATCCCAAGATTATCTTCTTATCTCAGATTATCTGGCAGTATTTATTTATTTTAATTTATTTATTTCACGGTATTTATATGCCACCCTTCTCAACCCCGAAGGGGACTCAGAGCGGCTTACAGCAAACTGCAAGTACAACAAACTACATTACTGCCATAGCACAATATCAGTACTAAACATCACATTGCACTGTAACATTATATCACAATATCATTAGTAATATTGCATGTAAAACAAATATACAATTAGAATATCACAATATCATTAGTAGTATTATATTGTATCAATGTATATACAATATATTATACCATACTCATACTATATTATATCGCAATATCATTAGCAATATTGCATGTAAACAAATATACAATTATAATATCACAATATCATTAGTAGTATTATATTGTATCAATGTATATACAATATATTAAACCTTACTCATACTATATCGCAATATCATTAGCAATATTGCATGTAAACAAATATACAATTATAATATCATTAGTATTATATTTTATATTATAGTATATATTTTATCATAATTATATTATACTACATTACAATATAATTATTATATTACAATGTATTGCCATTATAATATAATACAACATTACTATATAACAGTAGAGACTCACGGCCCGTCCACACAGCCCTATATCCCAGAATATCAAGGCAGAAAATCCCACAATATCTGCTCTGAGCTGGTTTATCTGAGTCCACACTCAAATAATGTGGGATTTCCTGCCTTGATATTTTGGGATAAAGGGCTGTATGGAAGGGCATTCATATAATCCAGTTCAAAGCAGATAACCTGGGATCAGATCCAGGGATATAGGGCAGTGTAGATACAGCCTCAGAGAACTCAGCGCCTCCTTTTGTCATTCTTACAGTTTAACCAGATAAGTGTTGGGATTCTTCCTCCTGAAAGATTTGGAACCTTGAAACTCCTCAAAGTGTGGGTTTCAAGGTCAGAAAGCTCAACTGACCAAACAAATCTGGCTGTTTCAAGATATATATATATATATATATATATATAGATAGATAGATAGATAGATAGATAGATAGATAGATAATCTAAGATGCAGTATTTGCATAATACTCTTGTGTTCTCATATATATATTCCAGGATGAGTGTGGACTGGCTTGGCTATGGTTATGCAGCACTGGTTGCTTCAGGTGGAATAGTTGGCTATGCAAAAGCAGGTATTGTATTGCAAAATGCTCAACTTCTTCTCTTTATTTTTCTTCTTCTTCTGTGTTCATTAAACAACCTCTGAACACTTGTGTTGCACCTTGTAGCCTTTTCTGGCAGAATAAACTGGAATGTACTGTGGGTTCTCAAACGGAAATTAAAGAGCAGCATCATGTGATGGAGGGAGATTGAATTTATATTTAAGACAACTTTAGTTTTCTGGAGATGCCCCCTGGTGGCGCAGCAGGTTAAACTGCTGAGTTGCTGAACTTGCTGACCAAAAGGTCAGCAGTTCAAATCAGAGCAGCAGGTGAGCTCCTGCTGTTAGCCCCAGCTTCTGCCAACCTAGCAGTTCAAAAACATGCAAATGTGAGTAGATCAGTATGTACCGCTTCTGTGTGAAGGTAATGGTGCTCCATGCAGTCATGCTGGCCACATGACCTTGGAGGTGCCTACGAAAAATACTGGTTCTCCAGCTCAGAAATGGAGATGAGCACCCCCCTGGAATTTTCTACCTTTACTTTTAGTCTTCTGGGATTCTTCAGAAAACTTACGGTTACACTGCTTGGTCATTTCCTAGCTCTTGTCTGACCCCATTCTGAAAGAGTTCTAGAACTTTCCCTGAAATTTACTTGTCCGCAGTGAGAACATTTTGCTGATAAGTAAAGTTAAGGAGAAGAATTTGATTAAATTGCACTGGACTTTTACAATTCTTGCCCTTTAAAAAAATCTTTGCCTCTATGTAGCCCATCTCTGCGAGCTTCCCTTGGGTTGCAATTCCCCCACATTCTTTCATGAACTGAGCATACACCGATCTCATGTAAGATCTAAAGCTAGATCAGAATGAGAATCATGCAGTCCTCCTTCCAATATAGTTCAGCTGCAATTCCCAGCATTCCTCAGCAATGGCCATGTTGGCTAGGGCTAGTGGGAAATACAATGATGTAGGGCTTTGAACCCCAGACTGTGGCTCTGAACCCACTGGGTGACTTTAGTCAAGTCACACTTTCTCAGCCTTAGGTGAAGACGAAGTCAAATTTCCTTTGACTAAATCTTGACAAGAAAACTCTGTGATAGGATTGCCTTAGAGTTGCTCGAAGTACGAAATAACTTGAAGGCGCACAACAACAGCAAACTATAGCCCAGGCCCCCAACAGTTTGGGGGACCATGAACCAGCTCTCTGCTTTAAAAGTTTGAGGACCCCTGTTCTAGAGCAGTGGTTCTCAACCTGTGAGTCCCCAGGTATTTTGGCCTCCAAGTCCTAGAAATCTCAGCCAGTTTACCAGATGTTAGGATTTCTGGGAGTTGAAGTCCAAAACATCTGGGGACCCGCAGGTTGAGAACCATTGCTCTTATGTAAAACCATACCTTGGTTTAATGAGACACAGGCTTTCCTTGTACCAGACGACACCTGCTTATCAACATACTAGCAGTCAAGCAATTTAGAATACTAAAAACAACCATTTCCTTTCTTCATAATTCAGCAACAAATGTGTGAGAAGGACAAAAGGTGCATCTCCACTGTAGAATGAATGCAGTTTGACACAACTGCTATGGCTCAATGTTATAAAATCATAGAATCATAGAGTTGGAAGAGACCACATGGGCCATCTAGTCCAACCCCTTGCCATGCAAGAAAAGCACACTCAAAGTACTCCTGACAGATGGCCATCCAGCCTCTGTTCAAAAGCTTCCAAGGAAGGAGCTGCCACGATTCTCTGAGCCAGCAAGTTCCAATGGGCTCTATAGTTTCGTGAGGCACTGGCACTCTAACATAGAAGACTAAAGATCTTGTAAAACTACAACTCCCAAGATTCCATAGCATTGAGCCATGGCGGTTCAGGTGGAGTCATTCTACAGTGAAGATGCACCCCAAAAGAACAAACTCTGTATTGTCGAAGGCTTTCATGGCTGGAATCACTGTGTTGTTGTAGGTTTTTCAGGCTATATGGCCATGTTCTAGAAGCATTCTCTCCTGATGTTTTGCCTGTGTCTATGGCAAGCATCCTCAGAAGTTGTGAGGCCTCTGAGGATGCTTGAGACCCCACAACCTCTGAGGATGCTTGCCATATAACAGGCGAAACGTCAGGAGAGAATGCTTCTAGAACATGGCCATATAGCCTGAAAAACCTACAATAACCCAGAACGAACTCTGTTTGTAAAATTCCTATAAGCACATCATGGGAATAAACACAGTAAGTCTGGGTTAAACTAGCTCAGCTCTTACATTTTATCAAAAGCTTCAGAAAATAGAAGGCTACATTGTTTGTTGCAGGTTGTTCATTGAGTATCATTGCTACATAGTATGTGTTGTAGGCAATCATCAAAAGCATGGCTATGTATTCCTGTTGCAGAACTGCCTCCCCCTTTCCTCATCATCTCAACTCTTTTTCAAAGAAAAAGGCTAGTGTGTAGTGACAATGGAACTCTTTCACCAGGGAATCTATTTGGGCCAATTCTTTCTTGCATTCAAACACATTGTTGCTATGTTTCCGATTCAGCAGGCTTTGGCCGGGGTAGATATCTCTCACTTCCTGTAATCTCACCTCCATTCTTAACTATGAGTCCTTTATAAGTCAGATGTTTGTTAACTCTGGGACTGTATTTATATTTTTAACTCTCATACTACAAGGGAAGTTTGTGCCATAACACAAGTTGGAGACATGGATTTATTTTTGTGTGCCATCAAATCATTTCTGATGTATGGCAACCCCTATGGCCATATCACAGGAGCCCCCTGTGGCACAATGGGTTAAACCCTTGTGCCAAACTAATATACTGTATACCCACAAGTACAACAGTATGTACAGGTCAATAATCAATAAACAGGTATAAAATATAAACTTATATTGAATAAAGTACACAATTTACAATTATGTTGATGCTCCGAACATCAGAATGAATATCAAACTAAACATCAATTTGCCATTTGTGAAGAGTCTGTAGAGCACATGACCGGTTTTGACTTTTTTAGTCTTTTAGTCTTCACAAGTTTATATTTTATACCTGTTTATTGATTATTGACCTATATATACTGTTGCACTTGTGGGTATATATTAGCTTGGTGTATAATTAGGAACCCATTTAATTTATATTAAACCCTTGTGCCTGCAGGACTGCTGACCAAAAGCTCGGTGGTTTGAATCCGAGGAATGGGGTTAGCTGCCACTTGTAATCTTCAGCTTCTCATGCAGCAACATGAGAGAAGCCTCATGTCCAGGTGTCTCCTGGGCAACATCCTTGCAGACAGCTAATTCTCTCACACCAGAAGCGACTTGCAGTTTCTCAAGTTGCACCTGACATGAAATCAATCAGTCAGTCTGTCTGTCTGTCTGTCTCACAGGGTTTTCAGGGACTGAAATTGTGACTTATCCAAGGTCATCCAGTACATTTCCATGGCTGAGCAGTGAATCAAATTCTGGGCTCCAGTCATAGTCAAATCTTTAAAACACTCCATGTTGGTTTTCAATGGAATTATACCCTTCTTCCATAGATTTGTACACTCCTCCACCCTAACTAGCCTTCCATCTTCTAATAAGTGTGATCTTGTCCATTTACTGTAGGTAGTGTTCCTTCTCTAGCTGCTGGTCTCCTATTTGGTGGTTTAGCAGGGCTGGGTGTGTATCAGCAGTCTCAAGATCCAAAGAATGTTTGGCTTTCTCTGAGTAAGTACTTTACTCATATTTTGATACATACACAATTTCTTGTATTACACGACAAAAATATTGTCACTATTAGCAGTAGCTGCTTCATATTCAGTACAAGTATGTAACAGGAAGACATTGGTTATTATATATTTTTATTGTTTTTATAATGTTTTAATTGTCTATTGTGGACTGTTATGGCATCGAATTGCTGCCAATTTGTAAGCCGCCTTGAGTCACCTTCGGGCTTGAGAAAGGCGGGATAGAAATATCGTAAATAAATAAATAGTCTTATTGTAAGACTTTGCAAATGCTACCCCAGCCCACCTTAAGAACCAGTAACTGGATCAGGCAAAGAGACCCAGTCGGAAACAGGACACGTTGCACATATTTGTTGCTGCTTCAATTGCTGGTGGGATGGAAAGGAAACATCTCAGTCCTTGGGCACCCTATTGGAAGCTGAATTGATCTCTTTTGCCTAAGTTGATGGCTCTTTAAGTGGGCTAGGATGGCCAGGACAGGAGATGTACTTAATTATACATAAGCGGAAATAACTATACATATTTTACAAAGTAGTTGATGTTCAATATGGCAAAAATAAGAACCCTTGTTGGTTTGAGGCAGGTGTGAATGTTGCAATTGGCCACCTTGATAAGCATTGAATGGCCTTGCAGCTTCAAAGCTTGTGGATTTCAATGGCTTCTCTGTGTAGTCTGACATGGTAGTTGCTAGAGTGGTCCAGAATTTGTGTTCTCAAATAATATGCTGTGTCCAGGTTGGTTCAGCAGGTCCACAAGCATGTGGACAATTTCAACAGAAAGGAGGAAACCACAAAATGAACAAAATCTGGCTGCCAGTATTAAAAAAATTCTAAAATCAGGACAGTAAATGAAGAACACCACTCAGAAAACAGGGGGAATTCCAAACATGAAATAATTAGGGCCAGCTAATCATCTCCCAACAAAGGATTTCCCCAGGCAGGAATAAGGCAGGCTTTGAGGCCATTAAATGCTAATCAAGGTGGCCAACTGCAGCAATCACACTTGCCTCAAGCAGAAAAGAGCTGTTTCTCCAACCGTGGACATTCCACAGATATATAAACCTCACTTGCTTAGTGTGGTGAAGTCACTATGTTTATTTGCAAGTTTAAAGATGTGGTCTATATTTATGCATTTGTATACACGTTGAATGGTTAAATGTTTGGGCAGAACACAAAGGGTTAAGAGAGATTATTAGGGCGCAAAACCTCTAAGGCAGTGGTTCTCAACCTGTGGGTCTCCAGGTGTTGTGGCCTACAACTCCTAGAAATCCTAGTCTGTTTACCAACTCTTAGGATTTCTGGGAGTTGAAGGCCAAAACATCTGGGGACCCACAGGTTGAGAACCACTGCTCTAAGGAGTTTTGGTTACCACAGACACGGGAGGCGGAGCTAGCCAGAACCCCGCTAGTCTTAGAATGTTCAGATTCAAAAACTCGGAGAGTTTGAAGCTGTTAGGTAAACAGCTGGTAAACTGGCTAGGATTTCTGGGAGTTGAAGTCCAAAACACCTGGAGGGCCGGTAATTGCCCACCCCTGTGTTAGGGCCAGCTGAAGGCAGGTTTTTAAAAACTGTGAGATTCTGCTCTGAGGAGTAGGAATCATGTTTTGAACTGCAGGGAAGCAGTTGGTCATAGGAAAAGACAGTTTTCAGTTGAAGTTGGGCCTGAGAGGCTGACCTGGCTAAGCTTTGGTGCTGGAGATAGGCAGAGAGCCTATAATTCAGTAAAGTACCTCTGAAAAATCAGTTGTCTGTTAAGACTGTTAGGTTACTGAGTGGAAAATACAGTTAAAAGACATAACCTTGTACCTTCATCATTTTGAACATTGTAACCACAAGATTCGTGCCTCTAAAGCAGGGGTGGGCAACTATTTTTTCCAAGGGGCCACATGAGAGCAAAAAAATATTATGCAGGGCCGCACCTAAAGGCGGAACTACATGCTAATCTACATAATTTATTTATTTCACTTACTATATTTACCATATATTACATATCATTAATATTAACATATTAATATATCAAGAAATATTCATATATTATTAGTATTATTATCATAATTATTATATTATAGTACAGGGGTGGGCAATAATATCCATGAAGCAATTAAATTTATATTATATCTCCCAGAACACAATTATATCAATGAAGCAATCAATTTAATATTATATCTCCCACAACAAAATTACATCAATGAAGCAATCAATTTAATATTATATCTCCCAGAACACAATTATATCAATGAAGCAATCAATTTAATATTATATCTCCCAGAACACAATAACATACCTCTTCTTTCCTCTTTTGGAAGAGGAGGTCCGGGCAGCGCGCCTTCCCTGGCAAAGCCAGGTAGCTGGTGGCAGCGCTGCTTACCAGGCGAAAAAGGGAGGCCCGGGCAGGTAGAAAGCCATGCGTGGCTTTGTTTACGGCAAAAGCAAGCAAGGGAGGCGACGCGGGTCCCCGTCCTCTCACGCACGCTTGAAAACAAACTGCGGAGGACGCCCCGCCCCCTGAGCGTCTCCCGTGATGACGTCGCAGCCAGCATCGCCGAACACGCTCAGGGGGGCGGCGCTTCCTCCGCAGTTTGTTTGGCAACATGAACGAGAGGAAGGGGACCTCGCGTTCGCCTCCTATGCTTGCTTTTTGCTTTGTATCTGGCGAAAAACAAGCATAAGAGGCGAACGTGGGGTCCCCTTCCTCTCATTCACGTTGCCAAACACACTGCTGAGGAAGCGCCGCCCCTGAGCGTGTTCGGCGATGCCGGCTGGACGTCATCGCGCGAGACGCTCAGGGGGCGGGGCATCCTCCGGAGTTTGTTTTCAAGTGTGCGTGAGAGGAAGGGGACCCGTGTTCGCCTCCTATGCTTGTTTTTGCCCATCCCTGCTCTAAAGATTTAAGTAATTGTAACCGACTAAGCTTTGTGCCTTGAAACCTCCACGCTTTGAACATTGTAATCAAATAAATTGTTAAAGTTCCTTTGCTACAAATCTTTCTGTGACATCATTTCAAAACACAAGCCTCAAAATAAACCCCTCACATCTGGTGGCCAAGATTTATATGGTGGCAGCTTGAGTATCTATGTGGATGGCAGATTTTTAGGAAGAGAACTTTTGAAGTAGTAACCTCTTCACACAACTGACTTTTACCACAACTTGGGGTCAAATCTGCCTTCACAAATCGGTGGACATAAATTTTAAGATTTAAGATTGAAGCACACTTCTTCGCAAATTGGTGGCAGCTGTGGGATAGCCTGCCCTGCCACAGTTCTCCACAGTTTGAAGTAACAGATCTTCGCACCTAGTTTCCAACAGACTTCACAATCTGGATGCCTGCCATAGATGTGGGTGAAACGTCAGGAGGGAATGCTTCTGGAACATGGGGATTACAGCCCAGAAAACTCACAGCAACCCAGCCATTCAATTGTCTTGATTTTCCCCCTCTTAGTTGCATCTGGAACTCTGACTGGTGTGATGGGAATGAGATTCTATAACTCCAGGAAATTCATGCCTGCAGGACTAATTGCTGGTGCCAGGTATATGTTCAACTTTTGTTCTCCAGTGATTCAACTCTGAAGGGCTCTTTTATTGAACAAAGACAATGGGGGTGCTTTAGTTACTACTGGGTTGGTATTGTGGCCCTCTCAATATACAACTATCATTTAGTTTATTTGGACTAAAATCTACAACAGTGTTCACTCAAGTCTTGATTTACATTGCATTTCAACAGCTTACTAATGGTGGGGAAACTCGGACTACAGATGATGGAGAAGCCCCTTCAGCCTTAATTGTGCAGCGGATAAGAAAAGAAGCAGATGAGTTTCCTGAAGAGACAGCTTTCTAAATGCTTACTTGAACTGAGCAGTGAAAACAAACACAATTCTTGACCCCACCCCCAATGAGGGTGTAAATGAACCCCAGGCATGATCTTAGAAAGCAGGCCCTCAGCACACACACACTTTGAGTCAATTCCTTTCCTCATTGGTTCCAGCCTGTGGAAATTTTTAAATAAATTTATAAACTTTTCCCATGTATGGCATAGCATTATCAAGGACATTAAATTACAGGAGCACCATGTTTATGTCACCAGGATATTATTTTTATTAACTACTGTTGCTCAAGGCTAGATCTATATTACAGCTTACTTCTGACAGTTCTTACTAAAGCTGTGAGCACTTTAAAGTGGTAACCATTGTTACAGATAGGTATCATGTTTACTTCCCTGCCACCACATTTAAATGCTATATATGGATTTAGTACAAATGTTTATCTTTTCTTAAGTGGGCCTACAATTAAGAGACAGTATATAAGCACATAGTATTTTTCTCTTTAAAATCAGGTTGAAATTTGGAATTGTTTTGAAATTGGAACAATGATTTATTAATAAAACAAGTGGTTCTAAAAAAACTTCTGGGTCTGGAGGAGTGACATATTTTTGTGGGGTGTAAGTAAACGTATTGCTTGGCCAATAGTACCTAAAAGTACTAATTCTATTTTTCACTGACATTCTTTGAGGACTATTTTGAGATGTACAATTGCATTGGTCTAGACATCTGTGATGCAAGTGTATATACAGACTTATAAATGGACACTGTTACCTAAGTTATGTCTTATTATATAGTAATTTTTGCTTTGCATTAATACAGGATTGGGTATAGAGTTATTTTTAGAATAGGCCCACTGAAAATAACAGAACCAAGTTAATCATTCTAACGAAACTTGAGAGTTTTATTATATGCCAGCATCCAACCCACAGCTTTTATGGATCTTCAAAACATTTCACCTATACCAGCAGAATACTTAATTACAATTAGGCCCAATAAAAATGGCTCAATCGGTTGATAAGTGTAGCCTTTAAAGTTCACATTCCATTTAGAACTGCAGTTCTCATTGTATTTAGAACTGCAAAAGCTACAGTCCTAGATCCATTTACCTCACAAGAAGTCCCATTGGATACATTTAGACTTGGTCTTAAATAGACACACTTAGGATTGTTATTTAAGTGTTGTATAAGCAGAGCTAAATTGGTGGTATCCACATTTTTTTCAAAAAATACTTTATCTCACCAAAGAGGTTTCCAAAGCTTCTCAGCATAAAATTATCATTGCATGAAAACTACGCCCCATGTTAAAACAAGTAATAGTTTATGCTCGGCAATTATTCACTCCCTAACTCAACATCCAGGTATCTGATGCTGGTTCAACAGCAAGCACTGCAGACAACTCTATATGTTTCAGCCCCTTGTCTTTTTATTTAAAGACAAACAAGCATATATTTCCCCATGTTTTAGAAAAATCTTGTCCAACAAATACTTTTAAAAGTCTGGATTCCAGTAGCAACTAAACACATGTATACTTCCCCTTAAACCAACAGAATTCAGACTTAGTTATGGTGGACTGACTAATGTTCAGAAATTCTTGTGAATGCTCCACACTTTGCAGATCCTATCCCCCTAATGTGAAATAAAAATAGCAAAGCAATGCTCCCTCCCTTACATTATATAAAAGACTGCATTGAAACCACTGGCTTAGCTGACAACACAAGAAGAAGAAAAGTTTTATAATGTCCTGGGAAGACTTTAAAACAGGTAAGAAAGAAAGCTAGAATGGACCCAGATGGTGTCACTGAACATACACTCCTGGCAGAAAGAGCAAATGGGTTTTTTGTATGTCCTGGTTCTGCTGATGGTAACAACAACAGTAGTTATCACCTGTTTCTCCCTGCAGAAATCAAGTTATGACAAATACAGCTATGCTAGTTTCAGAAACTCATCCTACAACCAACATGGATAATTTCTGGAAAATGTTAGAATCACTCTTTTAAATGGGGAAACACCCATGTCAAAGAACACAAAGCAGCCCAATGGCCATCTGCCCACCCCCTTCTTTTTAAGCACCCAGTGATCTAAAGCAATGGTTCCCAACCTTTTTTGACCAGGGACCACTTGACTAAGGACCACTTTTGACCAGGGACCACTCTCCGACATTAGTATCAAAAGGATTATGAACCAGGTTTTGATCATCTTTAGATTCAGTTTGCTTATTTGGAGTGATGAATCAGAAAATTGCATTGGATAGACTACATCAGCTCTTGTTTCTGTTACATAACATATGCTGCCCAGTCGTCATCTGCTCGCCCACAGAAAACTGTATTTGATAATCTAGATAATCTGTAGTCTATCCAATGCAATTTTCTGAATCTGCACCCCAAATAACCACAGGAACAGGCCTTAAAACAAAGACACCAAGGCATCCCCATTTCCAGGAGCCACAAGGGATTAGAGTGGGGGATTCTGTAGTTTTGACAAGCATGGACAGGAAAATCAATAGAGGAACGATATGTAAGGTACCAGTCACAAAAGACACAGAAAACCTACCTGTAGCTCTTGCTTAAAATTGAGCAAATATTTTTTCTCATTGAAGAGCACTCTAATTTTGTAATCCTGAGAAGATAACTTCATTATAAAACCCAACAATTTTGAACTGAAAATTTGTCCGATTGTGAAGGTATGTATTTTGCTTTATGAAACCTCTTAAGATACCTTCATAGACAGTAACTCGGTGACACAATTAACTATTAAGTTTTAAGAGTCCGAAGCTTATTAGTTTGATACTCCAGCAATTTACACATAGGGACAAACATTCTCTGCAGTCCAACAGGAATTAACCTGGTCTGCATTACAGCATATGAGAAAAACTGTTCAAAACATTGCTTGGCAATAACAAGGTTTCAGTGTCATTGTAGTTTTAAAACATCAGCACATTCTATTAAAATAAGGAAAACATTCATGCTCACTTTAGCTTGAAACCAATTTCAAATCTTGAATCAACTAAGATTTGAAGCTTCTCCTAAAGCTGCCTGTGGGGGAAGGGTATAAATGGGGGCGTGAGATTTTTCTTCTCTTTTAAACTCCCCGCCTTTTGTTCAAGTGGCTTCTCATTGTTAAACACAGCTGAACTTGGATTTTCCTTTTCCACTACAGCCAAAACTGGAAAGGCATCTCCCTTCACCTCACATTCTTTCTCCTTTTTTATTCTCTTTTCTTCAATCTCTCTCATCCTCTCTTTGAGTTTCAGCCTCTTTTTGAAGTTTCCAATCTCCCATTGTAGCTCAGAGATCTATCAGTTTCAATTCCTTGTAATTCTCTTCTTTCTATACAGATACTGCTTGGGCTTTCCGCCATCTTTGTTTCAAATCTTCTTCCTTTGGCTTCCTCTGCTTCTCCCACATCTGGATAGTGTTTGGCATTTGACGCAGAGTCACCATAAACATCATCTTTATATTCCTTGTCTATCTGTTCAAATAATTCTTTTACACATACTTTATTTCCTTTCTCTTTCCATCTTAAACACCTCCCGAAGTTTGGCCATTTTCCTCTCATGAATCAATTGCTTTCTCTTATTTTCAGCTCTAATTTCTTGAAATTTCCTTTCATGAATTATTTCCTTTTCTCTTTCCTCTACATCCCATTTTTTCATCTCTGTCTGACATTTCAAAATTTGTATCTCCTCAGAGACTGTCTTCTTCTGTTTCCTTGTGGCCATATCTGTGAGATCTAACCTTACCTCACAACTTTTACCTCAGAAATCTTCGCTTAAATGGTCTTAGGCACTAAATTAAGTATGTTAAACGTAATCCCGTCGTCTGCCACCAATTTGTGAGGATGCAACTTACAGTTGCCATCAATTTGTGAAGATTCGAACTTAAAACTGTGTCAGGGTCAGCTATCCCCACCGTTGTGATGATGTGACATATGTCTGTCAACAATTATAAAGTAGTATATATTAACTGCCACCAATCTTAAGGATGTACTACATAGTAAGTATATTTTTCTGCCACTAAATGTCTGAGGTAACTAATTGGCCATCAATTTGTAGGAATGTGTTTGGATTACTTCCACTCTAATAATGGTGCAACCAGCCATCCACCACTTTTGTCTTTTAAAATGAGGCTTGACTTCTTCAAAATACTGACAAGGAGAGGTTTATAGTTAAAGAACTGTAAATAGTTTATTTTGAGGATCAGTGCATTAGCTTGACGGTTTCAAAGTTACAATTCTTCTTAGAACAGGGGTGGGCAAGCCACGGCCCCGGGGCTGGATACGGCCCTTTGGCCAATTCTATCAGGCCCTCCTAAGGGCCCAGGCAGACAGGCAGGCTCGCTCGCCGCTCGCCTCCCCCACCTGCTCGCCGCTCCCCTCGCCCTCTCGCCCACTCCGGCTCTCCCAGTGCCAGCAACAGCAAGGCCAAGCAGGGGAGCTTGCCCTCCCCTGCCTGGCCTTGCTGTCGCCAGCACTGGGAGAGCCAGAGCGGGCGAGAGGGCAAGCAGGCGAGCGGGCGGGGCGAGAGGGCGAGGCAGGCAGGCAAGCAGAGCGACCGATGGAGAGGGAGGGAGGGGAAAGAGGGGGAGGAGGCCAGGGAGGGAGGAAGCAAGCGCCGCCGCCGCCACCGAGCATCCTTAAAAAGTGAACTATACATCCCATCAACTCCAACTCCAAAATGTCTATTTTCCCCAAATTTCCCCAGTGTTCACATTTGGGCATATTGAGGATTCGTGCCAAGTTTGGTCGTGAGTTTCCCATCCTTTCAATGGCGTTTGATCTCTTCCTTTTCCGTCACGAATCTCAAAGGCTCGCTGTCAGGTTTTTCGAAAGGTGGGTACAGGAAGTCATCGAGAGGGAAGGGACCCCAGGGCCATCCAGCCCAACCCCCAGGGATACACAATCAAAGCACCCCTGACTGATGGCCATCAAGCCTCTGCATAAAACTCTCCAGAGAAGGGGACTACTAGGAAGCATTATTTTATTTTAGTGGTTTTTATTATTGTTGTATAATGTATAATAATTTAATTATAATAATATAATAAATAATGTTATATATTATAATTTCAATATATTATAATGTATATATTCACACACTATAATATAATATAATAATTATGATATTAATACTAATAATATATGAATATTTCTTGATATATTAATATGTTAATATTAATGATGTGTAATATATAGTAAATATAGTAAGTGAATAAATAAACAAACAATGTAATTAGAATGTAGCCCCGCCTTTAGGTGTGGCGCTCCATAATATTTTTTGGCTCTCATGTGGCCCCTTGGAAAAAATAATTGCCCACCCCTGTCTTAGAGGCACAATTCTTGGTTGTTACCCTTTCTTTAAAGAAGTTACAAAGTTATTCAGTTTGTTTCCTTTCAGTGAATATTATGAGATTATGCAGTTGCACTTTCAGATCAGTTTACAGTCTATTCCACTAGTATCTCACTAGTCTCAAACAAGGTGTTTCCTACCCTGGTTTATGTCTCAGCATAAACTATAGATTGGCTCCCCTTAGTTCAATTTCTGAACTGTTTCCTTCTCCAGTCCTGAATCTTTAACTAAATCTTACTTGACTCCTTTATTCATGCTCACTTTAGCTTGAAACCTATTTCAAATCTTGAATCAACCAACACATACTTTACATAGCAATGTATATTTAAAATAAAAATATTTTTTTAATAATAAGTTTAAACATTTGACAGCTGTAAACAACTGTACATGCTACTTTAAAACTGGATTGTGAGGATTAAAAGGACATGTTAAATAAGAAAACATTTAGCAACTGAAGAAGTAAATTGTTTAGAGCAGGTGATGGGGAACTTGTAGTTCTTCCATATGATGTTGAATTCCAACTCTCATCAATACTGATGATGGGACTGTTTTCTTCCTCATTCGGCGTCTGAGGACAAACTCTGCTCTCCCCTCGCTCTCCTCCGTGTGCAGTTCCCTTTTAAAATCTGAGGTGATCTTAGATTTATTTACTGTGGAGTATTTCTTTTGTGTGGCTCCATCAGCTGTATTCTTTTCTCCCTCTTTTCTTCCTTTTAGAAGGTGAGGCAATTTCCAGCTCCTTATTCTCAAAGGACTGGTAACAATTGTATCTGCCATTTTGCTCTGCCCTGACAGACTTTTCTTATTACACCCTTCGGCCTAAGGGTGGTGTCTTCTACAGTAAGCTTCTCCTCAAGCTGCCTGTGGGGGAAGGGTTTAAATGGAGGCTTGAGATTTTTCTTCTTTTAAACTCCCTGTCTTTTGTTCAAGTGGCTTCTCATTGTTAAACACAGCTGAACTTGGATTTTCCTTTTCCACTACAGCCGAAACTGGAAAGGCATCTCCCTTCACCTCACATTCTTTCTCCTTTTTCATTCTCTTTTCTTCAATCTCTCTCATCCTCTCTTTTATTTATTTATTTATTTATTTATTTCGACTTACTATACCGCTCTCTCTGGTGCCCAGAGCGGTGTATAGGACCAGAGTAAGCAGACACACAAAATACATTAAAATACAGGTAAAATACATTAAAACAATTTAAAATTTTAAAACCCTTGATAAAACATATAGCAGGCCGAGCTGAGACACAGTGGCATGCTAAAAACAGGACCATAGATACAATATGGTGGCTCATTGGCTAGGGGCCAAATGCCCTTCTAAAGAGCCATGTTTTTAATGCTCTGCGGAATGGCAGAAGAGCCCGAATGGCCCAGATCTTCTCTGGGAGACCGTTCCACAGAATTGGAGCGGCTGCAGAGAATGCCCTCCGACGTGTGGTAACCAGTTTGCAGACCCGAATGCTGGGCACCTCCAATAGATTGAGCCCCTCTTTGAGTTTCAGCCTTTTTTTGAAGTTTCCAATCTCCCATTGTAGCTCAGAGATCTATCAGTTTCAATTCCTTGTAATTCTCTTCTTTCTATACAGATACTGCTTGGGCTTTCCGCCATCTTTGTTTCAAATCTTCTTCCTTTGGCTTCCTCTGCTTCTCCCACATCTGGATAGTGTTTGGCATTTGACGCAGAGTCACCATAAACATCTTTATATTCGTCTATCTGTTCAAATAATTCTTTTACACATACTTTATTTCCTTTCTCTTTCCATCTTAAACACCTCCCGAAGTTTGGCCATTTTCCTCTCATGAATCAATTGCTTTCTCTTATCTTCAGCTCTAATTTCTTGAAATTTCCTTTCATGAATTATTTCCTTTTCTCTTTCCTCTACATCCCATTTTTTCATCTTTATCTGACATTTCAAAATTTGTATCTCCTCAGAGACTGTCTTCTTCTGTTTCCTTGTGGCCATATCTGTGAGATCTAACCTTACCTCACAACTTTTACCTCAGGAATCTTCGTTTAAACGGTCTTAGGCACTAAATTAAGTATGTTAAACATCCCGTCGTCTGCCACCAATTTTTGAGGATGTAACTTACAGCTGGCGTCAATTTGTGAAGATTCGAACTTAAAACTGTGACACTGTTGCCACCAATTTGTGACAATGTGACATATTTATTTATTATTTTATTTATTATTTGGACTTGTATGCCGCCACTCCCCGAGGGCTCAGAGCGGCTTACAATCAGGTAAAACACACAGAGGTAAAAGCATAAATATTAAACTAGCTTATGTTATGAATAAGATAGGTTCTGAAGGTTTGGTCTTAAGCTGAATTTTTATATAAGTCAGAAAAGGTACATTTTCTAAGTGTAACTCCACCCCCACCCCCCAACACACACACATACACAAGCTTTGAATAGCACAGGGAAGGATTACCACCCGTGTGGTGTTTGTTTTGCTGTCTGTGTCCCTGTTTGCAACTTGGGGACTGCCTGTAATTCAACCATATTTCAGTAGATGGCTATCCATGGTATCTGCTTTATCTGGTAATTACAATGCTGAATTGCATACACAAATCTATCCAGGACATATATTTTTTAAAAATTAAACAGATTAATGAAAATACATATGTCTGTCACCAATTATAAAGTAGTATATAGTAACTGCAGATGCTGGTGCTTAGTATCCCCCTGTTATGGCCTATGTTACCTTTAACATTTAACAGATATCTATAATTACATTTAACCAGTAATAAAAAAATTACCACTTCACCACAGGGACTAATAGAAAGTAAAAGCCCAACTGCTAAAGGTTCCCCAATCTAACTCGTAGTAATAAATCTGACTCGCAGAACAAGGACTGCTGTTATGTAGTGCAGTGTTTTTCAACCTTTTTTGAGCTGTGGCACATTTTTTACATTTACAAAATCCTGGGGCACACCACCAACCAAAATGACACTCTAACACAGTAATACATATAGTTAATATGTTTTTAAATGTATTTTTACACTCAGTGTGAAACCTGGGCCTGTTTTGATGAACACAACATAGATATCCTGGCAGGAATGGCAGAAAGACACATACGAAGGTCTTGGTCAACAGCTGGGAGTTATAGTTCACCCATAATCAAAGAGCATTCTGAACTCCAATGATGGAATGGAATCAAACTTCCCACACAGAACTACCATAACCAAGAGAAAATACTATAAGCATTTGGTGGGCATTGACCTTGAGTTTTGGAGTTGTAGTTGTAGAGCACTGTGGAGGGGAGGGAGGAAGACGTGGGGCGAGTCTGCATAGTAGCGCCTGCATGGGTCACATCTTCCTCCCTCCCCCCTCCCGCAGAAGCGGCAGCGTGAGCAAAGCGAGGCAAAGCGAGGCTGGGAAGAAGGGAGCGCAAGTGGAGAAGAAAAAGTGTTCGGCAGAAGGGGGAAGAAAGGGTATTGGAGGTTCCAATTTCCCACAGCACACCTGATGATCGTTCACGGCATACTGGTTGGGAAACACTGATGTAGTGTACCAATGAATCTATTCATACAATGAAAAGCTTTGGGACCACTGTGTAATCTATGGCATCCAAAACAGAAAAGGAAGGGTTGGTCTCACTGCTACACTATAATGTATACAATAATGAGGTTTTAAGAATTATCTACTTGCAACTGTTACCATGTTATAAAGCAATTCCTTCTATAACTGGTAGTCAGTTCTGTAGCTTTGGTTACTAAGCAAAGGTGCTACATTAAACTATGACTACTGAAATTGTTGAATAAAATACATGCAATGACTTGGTTCTCTGGCATACAATTCCTGTTTCATAAAAGGAAGGGAGCCTATTTTGGAAAATAGGACATAAAAGTTGTAAATATTTTAGAAGGTTATATTCAGTAATAATTATTAAATGTTTCCTTCCTGGCTCAGCAATTGTGCTAGCTGGCAATCCATATGGGAACATATGTTTCTTCCTATTGTAGGGTCATACCTGCAAGTGATCACCAGAAAAGTGGTTTCTTACATGTGTCAAACTTCCAGATCTCATATTCTCACACTTCTAGTACATTTAACTGCCACACTGGTCATCGAAAGCACAAGGGATTCAGTAGATCAATCTTTTTACTGCTCACTCTGTAAACTTTACAGCTAGACTCAGAAGCAAGTTGTGGGAAAGTCAGAAAGGAAACAGTCTGCATGTTTTAAATCCTACAAAAACACTTTCATTCTATGCTTGAAAAACACTTGCATTTTTAGTGGGCTTATATCCACTAATTATGGGTTCATTCTCTGCAATTAAATATACTAAAAACATCGGCCAACTTAAAATAAAACCAAGTAAGATGTAGCTCAGTTCTGGCACTTTGATACTAGCTATATGAAATAGAGATAATCCTTGTGTCATTTAAAAAAAACTTTGCTTAAACTGATTTTTAAAAAATGTCTTGGAAGCAGCTACTGCTCGAGAGTAATTCTTTTCTTTACTTTTTATATATCCATCCATTGCTCTCCATCACTATAACTGCCAAATGGCTACAATATCTAATACATTTTATGTTATTTAAAAATATCTGTAGAAATGCACAACAAAGTTACCATCACTGTAGTAGGAGTTCAAATAGTCCTTAGCTTTGGCAAGATCTTTTATAGAATACTTTTTTTATGTAAACAGAATTCTAACCCTTAGAGACACTATTGTGAGGAATGCTTTCTAAGTAAAACGTATTTATTTTACACACACATATATTCTCTAGAGGTAATAAAATACAGGCTCTCGGTTCTTTCCAGAATTGATATTCTATTAGTAGAAATGTGTTTTAAAGTGTCTCAGAGTGAAGCAGATTATATGAACAGTCGCAGTAGGCATTTGTGGCACTTCTATCGATGCCCTCCGTACTTGGCCACCCAGTCCGTTCTTCCATGCACTGGTTGTACCGGCTGTGGGCGAGTGAAAATGTTCATGCCTTTTGTGGCTGGGTTGTATGTAGGCCCAGGTAACGGAGCTCGAACAGCTTTAGTTTTCCAAGCGTATTCTGCATATTCTGGAGAGAAAACAAAATCAATGCACGCTAGACTCCAGTGACTAAAGATGAATTCTCTTAGCATCAGACAGGCCCTTATTATGTGATCTTTCTATGTTTATGGTACATGCATGATATCAAATAAACTAATTTACACAAATGATACATTTCTACTCCTGTAATAAGGTATATATATAAGTATGTATATAAGTTGGAATATTGAGTAAGCTAATTTACATGAAGGATATGTTTCAACTCATGTAATAAGGTATACATACAGTATGTACTGTATATAGGTCAGGAAGGTTCATTTCTAAAGTATAACTCCACCCATAATTATATATTTTCAGCTTTGAATAGCATAGGGAAGGGTTAACACCCCTGTAATGTTTCTTTTGCTATCAGTGCTCTTGTTCAAAAGATTTCATCTCACTTTCTGTCCTTGGTTTTTGAAAAAAATGGCTTGTTGTGGAAACAAGGTTTGGAGATATAGCTTCAGTGGAGACTCCCTTTCCCCATGATAATTCTTCCAGGAGTGAATTTCCCTTCCTAAGGGTAGATTAACTCTCACTTTCTGTTGTCTCACCCCGGTTCTTAACTATGAGTCATGTGTAAGTCAGATGTTTAACTCAGGGACTGCCTGTACTTTATTTGCAAATCCACAAAACAAGGTATTGGTACCAAAACCAGACAATTTATATAGGATAATGCAGTCCACATAGATAACCACTCTACTCAGCATGGGTCTTTTTTATTAGATGTCCGTATAGTAAATGTTAAGTGGCATCAAAGTATCTATGAGACCTTCTCAGCTGTGTTTATCCAGAGACAGTGACTATACATTCTAGAGAACTTGAGTCGCCTTCAGGCTGAGAAAGGCAGGATACAAATACCATAAAATAAATAAATAAACTACTACATACATGGCTAATGACTTTGTTGCTGTTTTCATCTACACTAAATATTTAATGCAGCTTAAAACTAGCTTCAATCTGAGGTGGCTAGAAAACAAACACCCAAGAAAGCACACAAAAGACAGTCCTTAATGCACCCCAGTGCTTTGTAGTTTGTGTCATCAACAACCAGGCTTCAAACTGGTTCCAGGCTTTGAAACAACATTCAATTGTCAGCATAGATGGAGCCTGGGTCAAAATCCCCACCAAGCAACTATCCTATATAATTTGGTGTCACTGGTAGTTTCGCCATGTGCCTCTGAGGATACCGACATAAGCAAACCCAGCTGGGTATTTCTAGCCAATACAAGGCTTTCTAGAATGCAGTCATGGATATTTGGTCTTACTGAGGCTTAAATCTAATTCTTGGTCCCAACTAGAGTAGAACCATTGAATCAATGGGAATTTAATAAGTTTGTAAGTAACATTGATTAATCTACTGAAGCTGAACTAAAAATTAGATTTAAGTCTACCAATTTCTAGCAACAAGCCATACGTTTACAAAAAAGTTATCTCTAACAACTCCATATACTAAAAAGTAGCAATAAAGAACCTATTTCAAATTATAGAATGTATAACTAATTGTTAGTACTCAGAGTCAACAAAACACTCCAAAATATTTGTATAAAGAGGCATCTAATTAAGCATCATTGAAACAAATACAATGAACATTAAGTTATTCTATCAACATGATAAACACCATATTTCAGAAATTGCAATCTATTCTTATTAATCTTCCCATCTTACTATATTTCATTATGATTAGCTTGGGTCATCCAACTAAGTTGAATGACTGAAGGGCAGAAGCTTTGTGGCAGCTTAAAAGAAGTGCCTTTTCACACAATATGCAAGTAAATTATGGAACTTATTATCATACTAAACAATGACAGCAGAGAGGAACAGGCAAGTTCATGAAAGATAAGGCTATCAATGGATAGTACCTATGTGTCATATACAGTATTCTATCTCCATATCAGAGGCAGTGGGCCACTAAACACCAGTTGCTGAGGAACATCAGTGGGTGGATGTGATTGCATTCACATG
This sequence comes from Anolis apletophallus, assembly GCA_030556195.1. Classification (NCBI taxonomy): domain Eukaryota; kingdom Metazoa; phylum Chordata; class Lepidosauria; order Squamata; family Anolidae; genus Anolis; species Anolis apletophallus. Next base: position 52,967,652 of record JARBWK010000007.1, read on the forward strand.
CTGCTCATGGACTATTCACAGGCATCTGGTTGGCCACTGTGGAAAAGGAATGCCGGTCTAGACAGGCTAATGATATGATCTCAAAGGCCTCCTCTTATGTTGTGAGTGAACAAGAAAAACATAACCACCAAAATGTGAACTATTTCTTTCCTTGAGTTGAAACATTTTGCCAATATATACAGAATATTTCCCAAAATATTTAAAATAGTATTTTCCTCTGATATCTGCATGTGTTTAAAAAAATATTAAAAGGACAAGTGTATACAATTGTTAATGAATGCGGTCTTGCATCTTAAAGCTGTCTTATTTATAAAGATATATAGGGTTGTTCAAATAAATTGGCATATTGTATAGCTTTTGGGGGGAAGAGGGAGCCCCTGGCTACCATCTTTCACAACAGGTGGGATGGGTAGTGGCAAATTGGTTTCTAACTATACAGAAACTGCAGAAAAACAAAACATCTTGTGGCACCTTAGGACATAAACAAAGTCCACATCATGAGATGGATGAAGTATAATCCTACACTGGCACTCTTATAAACAAATAGAAGCATGGCGGAGGAATGGAAAGGTCAGAAATAAATAAAATGTAATAAGGAATGTGATAATTAACTTCTGTATATACAAAACATTGATAATTCTACCTCCAGGGATTGAATTGGGATTATGAATCTTTACTGTGCTACATAGATTAATGAGCTTCCCAAGGTAAGCTTGTTTCCATTATCACCATACTACCTCATTAATTGTCATGTTAACTATTTTGCTTTTACATAATTACCAGCATGTAATTTTTCTATAGCTCTCTTCTTTCTGATCTATCTATTTCAACCTTCCCATGCTATAGTGTCAATTTATTCTAATTTAGGAATAAAGTTCATGAATGTGAAGTGGCCCCTGGTCCATCAAAGTTAATGTCATAATATATTTATTAGTCTGCAAAATGCCTTATGGTTCTGTTGTTGTTTTCTGTACCAGGAAAATATTTACAATTATACAGGAGGCAATCCATTTTACACAGCTATCATTTGCATAAATGTTTCTACAAAACAAAAATGGCTTATATGCCGTATAGAGATTTTAATTGGGGGAGGGGGGTTGTTAATACTGATTGCTTCTTCCTTCTTATTCTTATCACACCACTATCAATAGCAGCAAAATATGCAAGCAATTTCTAGTTTGGTTTTGCATTTTTACCTTTTTTTGTGTCACAGAGAGCAGGAAGATCTGACAGGCAGAAAAAAAAGTAACGGAAAGAAGAAGGGATTTTTAAAAATCACAGTTCATGGCAGAGAAAAGAACAAGAACATGCTTGAATACATACAAAGAAGAAAAACAGAACACTACAGGAAAGTTAGAATCTCACAAAAAAAGATAAAATGGTTAAGTCAGAATTTTTGTACAATGAACACTTGAATGGCAGGCAAAAAGTTATTAACAATGGGCAAAGTTTCTTCCCACCATGAAAATACAATATGGGGAAAGCCGTGCTTGTTGAATTTCTGCTCATCAGAGAGCAAAATGTACAAAATCTGTCAGAAAAAAAACCAAATTGGCACATCCAGTAATGAATTGCTTTGGGAACTGCATTCCTGAAAATTGTGAAATCAGTGGTATACCTGTTGTAGATTCTGGGCCAAAACATAAAATGAGTGAGTTTTATTGAGACAAATCTTTTAACAGCACTGCTCTAAGGTCTGTAATTGCAGGCATGTTTTTCCCTTGTTACAAAAAAAAAAACAAGAACCAATAAAAATAAGGAAATGGGCCCTTTTACCCAATATGGGTGTCCCTAGGTTTCCTACCTCAAGACTGCTCTGCCCACACCCTGGGTCCGCTCTCTCTTTCTAAAAAGCCACTTCCACATCCCTTATATCCAGGTGGAGACAACGAGCCACCTGCAATAGTGATTCAGTAAAACATACAGTTTCTGACACAACTATTATCTTCCCAAACTTGAGAGTTTCTATTAAGTATTTCTAGCTTACTCTTTTGGGAATGTAAGTTGCTGTAAAGATATATAGTGTGATATAAAATGAAGATTTTATGTTATAGCTTTCATAAGAACCTGTGTGTGTGTGTGTATAGGTACTTATGAAAGCTATAACATAAAATCTTCATTTTATATCACACTTTAATCATTTCAGTGTGATGAAAAGGTAGCTAAGAAATTAAGGCACTGAAAAATGAATCAAGAACTTGCCAACTGTTAATTCTTGCTTTAGGGATGGCAACTTGATCACCAGAAGGTAGCAAATTTATCATATTGTGACAAACTTTGTCTCTTAATCCCTGCATATTAAAGTGATTTTTAAAAGGCACAATTACTGAGGAACTGGCAGCCTACAGGTGAAAGTTTTGGTCTTATGTGGTTAAAACTATATGCACTGGCATAGTCTACACACATACTAGTATGCACCTGATCACCTAAATTCTTGAATACATCGTCATAAAAGACATTTTCCTTGCTACACAAATTTTAAGGACATAATTTTGTGAGATTTTAGAAAATGAGATGACTTTTTAATGAGTGTTTGGAGGAATCAAAACTGAATGGAATCAACTCAATCCTTTGGGCGAAGCCAAGTTTAGTCCCAACTGAATAAAACTATTCAATTCATGGGATTCACAAAAGTGTTGGGCCACTAAGTTCTAATTAAGTCAATGGATTACTCTAGCCAGGAATAACAAATTAATATATCCAACTATATGAATATTAAGAAAAGACAACAACTTTACTGTGGAAGCTTAATTATGCTTGATAGTTTAATTACTGCTGTTGGAACTGAAGTTCCCAATGATTAACTCCTCTGATATAAATGTAAGTAACAGAAAGCATGCTCATCTTTGTTTATACTAGTTGAACATCTGTCCTCCTCTCATAAGAGATGAATTATCATTACAGATGGGACTCATTTTCCTTCCCCATTACTAAGACATGTGAGACTGTAAAATAAGCTTACCAGTGGTTGATGGACCAAGAGGTGCTAGTTGTATCCTTTTACCAGCTGAACCAACCTCTTTTTTATGGAAAGAAGGGATGTATCCCACAGGGCCACAGTAAGCAGCACCTACAAAGCCAGGGTTACCTGTTGATAAAACACAAAGTTGTTTTCAGGGGATATTTTGTACAACCACCCATAGCTTTACCAATATCTGAATTATCATTTTAAAACACTATGAGTCAAGCAGAGACATCCTGAGATATAACCACTAGTCAGAATTTTACAGCTGTTTGCTTATATTTCCACTGCATAAAGTAGAAATATGCATATCAGAAAGATGTTTCCTATGTGTAGGATTTTTTATTTACTATGGGGAAAAAAGACATTCAGTCTTACGTCTCCAATACAGTTCTTCTTAGTAGAGAGATTTGTCTCCAAAATAGGAATTTGATTAGAATATTATCCCTAACATAAAGTGAAATTAAACCAACAAAAGAGGGCATGTCTTTGTAGGGTGTTATCAGATACAAAAACAAAAGAGTCCGAACTATAAAAAAAGAAGCTGGAGTGTACTGAAATATTTTGTTCAAGTCTCCATGTCTAATCAGTTCATTTTAGAGTGCTACAGTTTGTTTTTTAAAAAACAAACCTGCCATGGAGCTCATAGTGGCAAGAAGAAGCACTAAGTGAAGATTCCAGGCAAGAGACAACATTCTTAACATAGTTTCTCCATATCAAACTTTCTTCTCACCTAATCCCTCCCAACAGTTCTGGTGTTACGATACCATCCCTGAACTTTTTACTACCAGCATTAGAAAAATAGTTCTGCTTTTAGAGGCAGCAACTGAGAGCCCAGCACAAGCCCTGTTCATTTGGTAGTCTTCTCTTGAATACTGCAGAAATGTCAGGGAAGACTGAGTAATGCATCTAATTTTTGGTTGTCACTAATTTTTGGTTGTCACCTTATGAAACCAGGTTGCAACGCCTTGGTCTTTTCAGCCTTGAAAGACGGCGTTTAAGAGGTGACTTGATCGAAGTGTATAAAATCATGCATGGGATAGAAAAGGTGAATAAAGAAAAAATATTTTCTCTGTCACACAACACTAGGACTAGGGGGCACTCCCTGAAGCTCCAAGGCAGGAAAATTAGGACTAATAAAGGGAAATATTTCTTCACCCAGAGGGTCATTGGGTTATGGAACTCACTTCCAGAAGAGGTTGTGACAGCTGTCAGCCTGAACAACTTCAAGGCAGGATTAGACAGATTCATGGATACCAAGTGTATCGGTAGTTACTGAAAAGGACATTCAAGTGCCACCTCGGAGTTGGTTGATGTAGGCAGGATTTCCCTGGGTACTGGTTGTGGGGGGTCGGGAGCAGGTCAGGGTTTTGCCCTCCCTTCTGCTCGAGATCCCCGTGTACAACTGGTGGGCCACTGTGTGATACAGAATGCTGGACTAGATGGGCTGAGGTCCGATTCAGCATGGCTCTTCTTATGTTCTTATGTCTTTACCTCATGTGTCCTTTTGGGATTGGTAATGAATGCATATGTACAAGAAAAAATGATTTACTGGTGTATTTCCAGAATGATCAGCTAGGTTTTGTGGAAAAGTGGTCAATTTGTGGTCAAAGGCCACAGGTAGCTGTGAGTTGTATACCCCAGTCCTATTGTAAACCACACCCATGTAATTAAACAACAACACACAAGTATAAACGTATGTTTAATTGAAAATACATTTAGTATGATTTACATATTCTCTACTCTCTCTTACTTGTTTCCTCAGGCCCAACCTAAAATCCAAAGTGAAAAAAAATGAAAGGATGATTATTGACAAGAACAATTAATGTGCAGATTTAAATTCTTAAATATATTTATTTTATCAGTATGTTTGGAATAGAGCGTACAGGAGAAAAATAGAATCTGATAGCATATTTTACAAATAAATGCTGGAAAAAATTCAGCAAGAGTTGGCTAACTGAAAACCCAGATTACCCATTTAACCAGCTTTATCTATGAAAGTCCTTTAAAAAAGTCTTTCAAATTTTGAAAGTACACCCACACTATTCACTATAACATGCATTAATTAATTCATCTGAATCTTTATGGTTGTTGTTTATTCATTCAGTCGCTTCTGACTCTTTGTGACCTCATGGATCAGCCCATGCCAGCGCTCCCTGTCGATCTTGGCCACCCCCAGTTCTTTCAAAGTCAAGCCAGACACTTCAAGGATACCATCCATCCACCTTGCCCTTCGTCTGCTCCTCTTCCTTTTTCCTTTCTGTCTTCTCATGATGTGGCCAAAGTACTAAAGTATCTATCTTCCTTCACTCAGCCTTCCTTATGGTCCAGCTCTCGATACATAGGTTGTTATGGCGAATATCATTGCTTTAACTATATGGATCTTCGTTGCCAGTGTGATGTCACTATTTTATCGAGATTGGTTATTGCTCTTCTCCCAAGAAGTAAACCTCTTCTGATTTCCTGGCTGCAGTCTGCGTCTGCAGTAACCTTCATGCCTAGAATACACAGGCTATCACTGCCTTCACATTTGCTCCCTCTATTTGCCAATTATCAATCAGTCTGATTGCCATAATCTTGGGTTTTTTTTTAAATGTTTAACTGCAAACCAGCATTTGCACTTTCTTCTTTCACCTTGGTTATAAGGCTCCTCAGCTCCTTCTCGCTTTTGGCCATCAAAGTGGTATTATCTGCATATTAATGTTTCTTCCAGCAATTTTAACTCCAGCCTTGGATTTGTCAGGGCCCCGCATTTTGCCTGATGTGTTCTGATACAAACTGAATAGGTTGGGTGAGAGTATACAACCCTGCTGTACCCCTTTCCCAGTCCTAAACCAGTTGGTTGTTTTGTGATCTGTTCTTACTGTTGCTACTTGGTCTTTATACATTGGAGAGAGAAAAGAAAAAATGATGATTTTCTCTAAGACATGTGGAAGAGTATGCCATTGAAGGTGGGTCATTGCCATCACTGAATTCTAGACAAAAATACAAAATAGAAAAAGTGTGTCAGTGCAGCAAGAACATATAAAATAAGAATAGTAATTTTAATGAAATATAATTCAAACCTCAAAGGCATGAAAAACATGAATTCCTTACCTGAGTACTGTGATTCCATGGTCATACATGGCTTCCAGGTCTTCACAGAGTCTCATAGTACAACCTGCTTATTTTTTGCAATATTGTCAGAAGTGCGAGGGCAGCTTTTTCATCTAAATTATTAAATATTCCTCACAGAAGAAGAAAAAAATCCCCTAGCTATTTGAAGCAGGCTATGGAACAACTTGGATGTTGAAAGAGGTGGGTGATATGGCAGTGATATGTCTTCAGAAAGAACTACAACAGCAAGTACTTGTAGGGATGGAACATGCACAGACATACAATAACTATGTCATACTTTCACATGGACAGAAGGAGGAAATCTGTTTGGAAACCAGGAGCATGTTTCACTTCATGATTATTTGGTAACATGAAATAAAAGTTTTCATAAAATACTCTGGTATGTCCTAAGTATATTATGATATCTTTCTCGAGAATTCCAGAATCCAAGCATTCAACTATATTAGAAATTTTAAAAAAATGGATACTTCTCAGCCTCATATAAGGTTACATGGGTACAAAGTAAGGCATCTGTCCCAAAGTATGGCACTCCTAACCTTTTGCAACAAATCCCACTATTTCCCAGCAGTGGCTTCATCGAGTCCCATAGCATCTGAAGGGCCAAAGCCTTCCCACCTCTGTTTTATACAGTCATGAATGTTATGACTGTTTATCTAAGGTAAGACTCAATTAACTCATAGAGACTGACTTTAAGAAGATTATACATAGACTGCTAAGCTATGCATACTATTTTCTAAAGAAAAATAGTTAGCAAATCTTTATCCTGTCTTAGTCAAAGGATTTTACTTGTTTTCCATGTATCTTCACCAATCTAAATTTTTGCATACACAGGCAATATATATGGGTTGCTTGACAAGTATTCTTGAACTACTATTCAGTCCAGAAATATTTTCTCTGGGCTTGAGGCACACTCTGCTTCAGGTTGCAGGCATAGGCTGATGTGAGAAGTTTTGCTGAGTTGTCCTTTTAGGGGGGGAAGACTGTTGAAGACCCTATGAAGCCTTCCAGTTCTAGGAATCTATCTTCCATGAAAGGAGATTCCTTGATCATGTATAAAAACACCTTCAGCACAAATAAGATTTTCTGTATACACCAGAGTTGACTGAAATAATAATATATGCAAAATTAAAATGTTAAAGTACTGATGGCTTTTCAAAATAAAAAAACTAAAAATGAAACAAAAATGCATAATTTAAATACTGGAAGAAGGAAAAACTAAGCCTACAAAGGATTAAGTGCTGCCAAACATTACTGTGAATTACCTTTTGGGTCCTCTAATTTTTCATTCACTCTTTCTTTGCATGACAGTTTTTCAATTGGTTTAATTAAGTTTTCTTCTTCAGAGATGGCATTAAACAGATAAGAGGAAAGAAAAGGATAAAAATGATATCTTTAGGAAGACAGAATGAATTGATCAAATGAATGAAAAATGGAAAAAAAACATAAAAAAGAAAACAAGCAAACCAGAAAATAAAGTAATAGGCAAGTGAGCCCATAAAATGCCTATTTGAAGCTCAATGCTAAATTGCTTAAATGCCCTATTCTGCAAAATGACACAAGATTGGTGATGAGGAATTGAGATCCAAGCTATCAAATTATATGTATCTTGGGCCTATTAAGACCACATCAATTGGGAAACAAGGTGGATACTGTAAAGCTGAAGTCGCCATATTAATCTTGCAAAGATGTTATATTGATTACCTGCACTGATTCGACTAAAAGACAAACCTCCAATTGGTTTTGAAAGCAAGGGATTGTTCCAGCTACCATGGGCACCTTCTTTATTGGCTGCTCCTGAGGAAACATTCTTAGGGTTTACACCTTAGAAAAATAATCATTGAAAGATTAGTATATAACTTTTAATTTAAGGCATAACCTATCAAGAGCACTTAGGGCCCATCTACACTATAGAAAATACAGTTTGAAACTATTTTAACTATCATGGCTAAATGATATGGGATTCTGGGAGTTGTAGTCTGGAGAGGCTCTTTGGCAGAGAATAAAAAGACTTTGTAAAACTACAATTCCCGTGATCGCATTGCATTAAACAATTCCCGTGATCCCATTGCATTAAACAGTTAAAATTATGTCAAACTGTATTAATTCCACAGTGTAGATGCACTCTTAAGAGTCACTATATAATATCCAACATTTCATATCAAACACTGTGAGCAAGGAGCATCTAATATTAATAAACAGTACTGCGTATTAAAATGGTTCTATTTTATAAAACAATTTTTGGAGTTGGAAGATTTTGAAAAAAGTGCAAACTCTTGATTGGATTCTAGGTTCCAGCTCTTAAAGATAATATATACTAAATTTTCTGACACTAAGATGATCATCAAAAAAGTTAGGCATGGAACAAATCTAGTGCTTTAAATTAATTAATACAGAACTTGCATGTGAACTATGTTTTAGAGCAGTGGTTCCCAACCTTTACGAGTTGTGACCCCATTTTATAGAGGAAAAGTGACCCACGGCCCCAATACATTAAAAATAGGTGATCTGCGACTCCAAACATTAAAATTAGAGCTATTGGTACTACTATAGTGATGACCATGCTGTCTGGACCTTACAGCACTGCTCAGCTTGTGGTTGATTGCTCTTGGCTGGCTTCTCAGCTGGCCAAAGAAGGGAAATAACACAATGTGCTGGGCGCCAGACTCCTGAAAATGGGATCATTTATTCATGGTGAGGGACAATTTACTACATTTTGCACAATTCACTGGTATTGAAGAAAAAACATTGCCGCTCACAAGAAACGAGGCTAGCCAGCGCGCATGTATCTCTAAGAATTGCATTAAGCAATTAAAAGTATTGAAACTGGTTACTTACCAGGTAGGTATCTTGATTGTCTTAAGTAGTACTGTTTTGCTGATGTGGTTGATACTCCAGAATCATTTCTCTTCAGAACCCTGTTTTCTCCTCCTGAGTGGCCAGAGCTGGGGGACCTAGACTCAGAAACACTGAAATTGAAGATAATCCATAACAACATGCTAATAATGTAGTATGCTGTATGTACATATGACTTATAAACCACTCTGAGTCCCCTTCGGGGTGAGAAGGGTGGCATATAAATGTCGTAAATAAATAAATAAATAAACATCAATTAGCCCTTGAACCAGAACAACTGAGTTTTCTATTACTCCAATGATCACTGAACGAGGAGCTAAGACAGACATCTGCACAGGTGGGATGTCAAGATGTTCAGTGGGAACAATTCACATTCCTCTATTTACATAAAAACTAATTATGTGTCATCATGATTCGAAACGGCGTATGCAGGAAGTAATTCCATACCACACTCCAGGTAATAGTCATGATGAACTGGGCCTCAGACTGTTGCAACTTCATCAGCTCTAACCTCTGGCCATTACAGCTTCTGGTGTTGGGAAACTGTGCCCACAATATCTGGATGGCTCGTAGCTCATCACCCCTGGGTCTAAGCAACAGATGTTTCTACAGTCTAATGTGCATGCACATCACCATAAGAAACGAAAATGGCCAAACAACCAATTGCCTTGAAATCTTCCGCGAATGGCCATTAACCTTTAAAATAATTGACATGCTATCCTTTGCCTTATTTGGCTTGCAACCATTCCTGAAGAAGCTTTACAAAGGGGGATTTTCAACCTCTTCCAGCTTTGTTATGGGAGCATATGCAATTGTGGGAAGACTCTTGGTTAAAGATTCACTCCCAGAGCTTGTCCACCTCTAATATAAATAAGGTGCTTACCGTGTGGTAAAATGGGTCAAGATCAGTGTTCTGTGAAACTATGACTAGATGTCTCACAATCCACAAACACAATTAGATTACCTTCTACATGAAGAAATCTGGGCAGTGAAAGCTAGCCTGGCCTTCACCCACATTTCACATATTGCTATACATAGCTCCTGTGCACCGTTTGTTGTTGTTGTTGTTGTTGTTATATTTATTTATTATATTTATTATTTTTCTCTATTTATTATTGTTATTACATTTATTATTTTACTCTATTAGTGTTGTAAGGATACGTATGCACATTTACACAGAAGAGGGTTAGAATAATGGTTTAATCAGAGTTGGATAGTCTTATCTTAAATTACAGTTTTATGTAAATATTCAAAAACATTTATCCTACTGATGCCTCAATTAATGTGATTTTGTAGTATCTATTTTAATTTTGAAATTTACCAGTAGCTGCTGCATTTCCCACACTTGGCTAATACTCGCGTCAATACGGTTTCCCAGTTTTTTATGGTAAAGTTGGGAGCCTTGGCTTATATTCGGGTCAGCTTATACTCAAGTATATACGGCACCTCTTTGTCCCAAAGGTTTTCATATTTTTCTAGCATGAAATATGGCAATGATGAACAAATAACTATTCTGCTGGCTCTTTGTTAATACAATTACCTGCATTTGCAGTACCAAGCAATAAAATGAGGTTTCTTACGTTTTGTGTGAGTTCATTGCATTTTACCCAAGAGACTTACTTTAAGAAAGAATGTAGGAAAGGACAAAGCAAATCTCATTCAAATGCCCATATGTTTTGGCATATATCTAAGGCGTAGGTGAGCCACTGCAGGTGTCTACTGATGATCTCAACCATATCAGAATTAGATAAAGGCAAGGAACAGATGGGGATATGCTGTAAAAATAACCTCAGCAAATTTGAAACACATGTACACATAATGAGTTGTTACGTACTCTGTACTACGGTGCAGGTACAATCCTAGTGGAATGTCAGTCCACTAATTCATTACAAAGCTAATTTATCACTAAACTTCACATTCCTTCAACAAAGGAAGAGTATACTTTAAAAGATTTACAAATATCTTCCAACATATGAAAGGATTTTCTAATAGATAAAAACTGATCAGTATATCAATAAGTTCATTAGAATATAGCAACCTGAAAAATAGGGAGCTCTGAGGTGAACACTAAAATTTTCAAAAGTAATCAGGCAGGATAAAAAAAACCTTATTATTTTATTATTTACTCTCCTTGCATTAAACAGAATAAAGAATTTAGACTTTATTCTAGGACCTTCCAATGCAGTCAAAGAGAATGCATGGGTATGAAAACACAGATTATTTTAAAAACTCTCAAAACATACATTCAAATTAAAAGAAATATTAAAAAATATTTAAAACACACCTTTTATTTACTATTTAAATTGGCAGAAACAAGCTAGTCTGGCAAGCCAAGGAAAGGCTATAGGTTCATGCATGTGAAATGTAAATGTCAAGAACGAATTAAAAAGTTATAAAGAAGATCATGTCTTACCCAAAAAGAGATTCTTTTGTTTTCTTTTCATGTAATAAAGCAATGCTGGGCTTCTTAGTACATGAAATTCCAAATTCCGAATCATCAAAATCATCCCAACTATCCATGGTCTTTAATATAGTCTGACCCCATCGACGCCGACAGCTTTTCAAGCCCAATGCACCACTTGAAGGTCCTGTGACCACTGGCTTCTGTTTGATTACATTAAAAAGCTACATTTATCTTTGACATTTCACAACTTTCATATTACAAATGTACACTGAAAAATGTAATGGAAAGTATTTGGGGAAAGCAGAAGCCTTGTTAATTGCTGATATCAAGCTTAGTAAGGACTAGAGAATGCGATGTTAGACAGGGAATACAAAAGGAAAAATAAAAAGAAGGGGGGAGAACAGAATTAAAAAAAATGAGAGGGCAGAGATATCCTTAAGATCCAGTTCACACGAAGGAGGATTAGTGAGCATATGCTAGAGATTGTAAGGCAAACGATCTGTGACAAGAGATTTTTTAAAAAGAAACAGCATATCAAAGAAGAATGATTAAGATTTAGGAAAATGATTGTTAAAGAATAGAGGGGGAGATTAAAAAGTAGTAACTTACTTCAAATCTTAACTAAAATTCTTTTCTATCATTAAGTAATATAGTCAGCTTGAAATAATAAAAATGAGAAACTGGACTCAAAACATCATGAATCCAGAGCATTACTGGTATAGTACAACTTTTATTTGTTTGCTACTTTGTGACAACTTACTGATGTTGAGTTTTTATTGATGGCTGGAAGGATTGGCTGTGGCTGTTTTGGTGGTTGCTGATTGTTTGCATTTTGTGGCAGCTGAATTGGCTGGAGAGGATGTTGGCTATTCTTTGACAGACACTGCAGTTGAAACATTTCAGGTTCATCTGATGAAGATTGGGATTCTGGTTTCGATACAGGTTCTAGTTTTGATACAGCATCTATCTTGGGTAGACATGGCTTCAGCTCTGCAGGTTGAGATGACTTGGGATGAGAGGGCTTCTGATCCAGATACTGTGGAGGTGGTCCTAAAACTTGTCCCACTTGGAAGTAAGGATACTTCAGTGCCTGAAGAAAAGGGGAACATTATTAGTTGAAATACAACCTATACTTGGAGCCCCCAGTGGCGCAGTGGGTTAAACCACTTAGCTGTGAACTTGCAGACCAAAAGGTTGGTGGTTCGAATCCTAGGAGCAGGGTGTGCTCCCTCTGTTAGCCCCAGATTCTACCAACCAAGCATGCAAATGTGAGTAGATCAATAGGTACCGCTCCAGAGGAAAGGTAACAGCATTCCATGCAGTCATGCCGGCCACATGATCTTGTAGGCATCTAAGGACAACGGACAATGGAAATGAGCACCACCCTCCAGAGTCAGACATGACTAGACTTAATGTCAAGGGTAAACCTTTATCTTTACCTTACAACCTATACAGCCTCTAGTAATCTAGTGCAAGAGTTCAGAAATATCTCCACATCAAAAGGAACCCAGCAAAATACATTTTGTGTGTCTTTAATTTGTTTTTGGTCTATGGAGAACTGAAGGTTTTCATGACAAGATTTGTTCAGAAGAGGAAAATAAACTAGGAAGTGAATGTGGTGAGGTCAAAGAAGAGTTTGCTTCTCCTTTTACATACCACTTTGGGCTTGCCCCATGTACTTAGTTATATTTTCTATATTGTGCATGTAAATTGACCTAGGAGAATCTTGACAACCACTTCTTTCTAGTTTGGGCTGATTTTAATCTTACAACATATGCATAAATAATATCTGAATAATTTTGTCCTGATATCAAGACGGTAGAAGCAAGGCCTTCAGACTAATATTATCACACTTATATACCTGACTTGCAGTAGGTCGCTTCCTTGGGTCCCAGTTCAGCATATCACTCATAAGTTGTATAGCCTCATTGCTGGCATTTGGAATGAGAGTTTTTAGGTTCAGGGGAACACACTGAGGGAAACGAAAATTCATTGCAGCAGCAAGTTGGTAGCCTTCTGACCAATCACCCTGTTAAAAAAAGAACAGTACAAAAATAATCATTAAGGTAATAATATAAAGTTATTCATTCTATTTTTGAAAATCAGGTTAAAAATGAGGCTTTTCGGCTGCTGATCTTAAGTAAACAATCAATGTTTGTTGTGTTCTGTGGCAGAGAAATCAGTTGTAGACAAGAAACCAGTAATCTTGAGCAAAAGTAACATTTCAGCTTTGTGAGCACATTTTTAAATGACAGATTTTAGTTTTGTTTAAAATCTAAACTTGCACAAGCTTGTGAGTGCCTCTGAAAGTTTGAGAAAATAAGCTCACATCTTAAAATAGAATTCATTATTTTAAAGCATATGTGGTCAACCATAGGCTGCATGCAGATCTTCCTGGAGGGACATTCTCAGAAGGTGGTGCTGGGGGACTTCTGTTTGATTCTTTGGCTACTAGCTTGTGGGGTCCCTCAGGGCCCCATTTTGTCCTCCATTCTGCTTAACATATATATGAAAGTGCTGGGAAGGGTCTTCTGGAGTTTTGGAGTGTAGTGCCATCTATATACAGATGACATCCAGATCTTATTATTCCTTTCCACCTAATTCCAAGGAAGCTGTTCCTGCACCAAACTGGTGCCTGGCAGCTGTAATTAAATGGATAAGGCAAAACAAACTGAAGCTTAATCCAGACAAGACAGAGATGATCCTGGTTAGTCGAAAGACAATTCTGGGCATAGGGAGTCAGCCTGTTTTAGATGAGGCTACATTCCCGCTGAAAAGACAAGTTCACAGTTTGGAGGTATTCCTAGATTCAGCACTGAATCTAAAGGCCCAAGTATCACAAGTGATCAGGAGTGCTTTTGCAGAGTTAAAACTTGTGCACCAACTGTGTGCATTCCTGGAGAAGTTGGATCTGGCCACAGTGGTACATGCCTTGGTTACATCTTGTCGGGATTAAAGTAATGCGCTCTATGAAGGGCTACCTTTGAAAAGTGTTTAGAAACTTCAGTTGGTTCAAAGAGCAGCAAATAGACTTCAGGGAGTGGCCAACTCCTCTGTTGCAACAGCTCTACTGGATGCCAACACATTTCTGGGCAAAATTCAAAGTGACAGTTTTGACCTACACAGCTCTATATGGCTCCAGTCCAGGTTATCTGAAGGACTGTATCCCTTTCTATGAACAGGGTAGACATCTACGATCTGCTGGGGAGGGCCTTCTCTCTGTCCCACCTCCCACCCAAGTGTGTTTGGTGGAAGCATGGGAAAGGCCTTTTCGGTGGCTGCTCCTAGGCTGTGGAACTCCCAAGAGAAACCAGAATGGCACCATCACTGCTTGCCTTCAATAGGCAGGTTAAAATCTTTCTCTGCAAGGAGGCATTTGGAAAAATATGGGGCACGCTGCTGGAGGGAATCGGGTGTATGTGTGTATTTTAAAATGCATTTTAATTGTATTCATTTTATTTTAATTGTATTTTAATCTGACCCACACAGCACTATTTAATTTGCTTTGTTTTAAATGGAGACCAAAGTGTGTGGTTGTTAGCTGCCTTTAGACTCCACAGAAAGGGAGAAAAAAGCAGGGTATAAAGTAAATAAATAATAGCAATAATAATAACATCATCATCTCACCATTAAACAAAATACAATATTCACAAAAGTGATACCTTTTATGGCCAACCAGGCACAAAAATTGGGTTTTTAAAAACAACACAGGAGAAGAAAAGTGACGATGTTGAAAAGCTTCTAGTCTATGCATTGCCATTAGACAATAGAGATGCTGCTGTTTTTGGATGTTGTTGTATTTTGCTGCAAGTCCAATACAGCTACCCTTGAATATGTTTTAAGTGAGATCATCGTTTACCTGATGCTACCACCTTCATGTGGGTTTTTTTTGCAAGATAAACGAAGTGAGGGGGAAAATACGTATATGCCCTGGAGTGCATCTAACTGTAGAATTAATGTAGTTTGACCCCATTCTAATTGCCATGGCTCAATGCTATGGAATCCTGGGAACTGTAGTTTTACAAAGTCTTTAGTCTTTTCACCAAACTACAATTCCCATTATTCCATAGCATTGAGACAGGGCAGTTAAAGTGGTGTCAAACTGTATTAATTCTAGTGTAAATGCACCCCTGACCACACTCATCTGCTTACTCACATAGCCCCCATATTACCAACAGAAATCCCACTCACCCTTATTTGAAAGAATACATTCCTATTTATGGTTAGTTTATTCAAAATAATATGATAAAGTATATCTCAGAAAGGACAAATATCTGTGATAGATGTAATCTTACAGAACATGCCTTAAATACAAATTCATGCATTAGCTCTTTCACAGAATGACGTATTTAAAGTAATCTGTCTTTTCGTATAATAGTGAAGTTAGTCACATAAACCATAGCATTGAAAATGTATTTGTTTCAAAGGAAATAGTTTCACAACAGGAAAAAACCAAATTCTTTTTATGAAGTCTTAACTGGTTTTCAAAGTGAAATAAAATAAAACTAATAAGCAGTGTAAAAACAGAATGTCCCTAGTAGTATCCATGCATTTTACTTCCCGCAACCACAATAGTATATTTTCAAGACAGCCAACCTTCTTTGGTGTTCCTAACACTTGACAAATCTTGAATATTTCATCAACTTCACTTGTTCCTGGAAAAAGTGGCCTTAGTGTGTACAGTTCAGCCATGATGCTGCCGACGGCCCATATGTCAATAGGAGAACTATAAATGGAAGATCTCAACAAAACCTCCGGTGCACGATACCTGTGGTGGTGAAAAGAAATAGCTGAATATATTTGTCCAGATGAGACAATTTATGACCCTACTGAATAATACACTTACCATCTAGTAGAAACATAATCAGTGTATGGAGGTTGAGATCTCAGTTCTCTAGCTAGTCCAAAATCAGCTATTTTAACAAGTTCTGGGCCCATGCAGAGGAGGTTTTCAGGTTTCATATCTCGGTGGAAAAATCCTGTGGAAACATACCAGGAAGGAAACAACCCAAGAAAATGAACAAAGAAATAAAAGATCACTGTATGAATTGCTATCCCAAATAGGGAATGGGCTTGAATGCCTGCCTTTAAAATATACTTTTATTTTTGCTTTAAAATTAAATATAGATTTTAGAAGACCTTAATTTGTGGCACCTTGGATATTTATGAAAGCTGACAAACTGGAAAGACTTTAAATTATGTAATATTAGAGGTCTAAAATCTAGGCTTGCCAACTAATAGAAGAATTTTAATTAAATAATTGCTTTTAAAATGGTTAGCATAAGGGTAACTATTTAAAATAATGACTAGTAAGACAGTTAAAGTTGTATTTAATTGTATGTATGTATGTATTTTTATTGCATTTACTGTTGATGTTTGATTTTTTATTGTAATTTGTTGTTTGTTTGGGCTTGGCCTCATGTGAGCCGCTCCGAGTCCCCATTGGGGAGAGGGAGCGGGTTACAAATAAAGTTTTTTATTATTATTTATTAAAGTTCAAATTAATTAGATAAAGTCAACAACTAATTGTAAGTAAAAAAGATGAAATAGTCAGAATTGAGAAGTAAAAAAAACCCCCTCTTTCAGAACAACAAGCATACAAAAAAGCAGAAGAATTGCCAACTCACATCTGCTATAATTTAATTACAAATGCACAACACTTTTCTTTCAGGGCAAGAAGATTCTTTCAGTTACTACTTTTCCAGTTAGAAATAAAACTGTCTAATCACCTACACTCTACACTCACTTCCCTTTGTAGAAAAAAATCACAGTAGCAGGAAACTTACCATGTTTGTGTATAAAAGCTAAGCCTTGTAATATCTGATACATAATGTTCCTGATGACAGACTCCGGGAACAATTTATTTCTGTGAATAAATAAATTAATCACATCAACACATTTTGATAACATTAAAATTTTGTCTGCCTAGAAAGCAGGTTTTTTTTAGTTAAAACAAATAAGAGATCTTAATAGCTTGATATAAACGATATTTGTTCTTGAGAATTCATATCCCAACCTAAGGGTGCCAAAATGGTTAATAATTAAAACCTAGTGTCAATCACAGCATAGTTCACAACTATGACAAATTTTAATCTATTTATCTATCTATCTATATGTTTATAAGAATATGATAGTTATATTCAAGACTTTTAATTTTTCCTATGACACATAAATAGGAATCACATCTCCAATTAGATTCCTTTCTAAAACCACAAATGGAAAATCAAACCAAACATGAGTAATATAATTGCTTTTCTCTGGGGAAAATAGGTGAACAAAATTAAGATGTGGTAGATAAAAATAAGAACAACAAGTGGAATTAGTACAGATGACAAAATTGCATCAGGGTCTTTCACATTCTCAGTCAAATTCTAACATTTTTACAATGTTTTCTCCTTGATAAAAAATTAAGAATTAAGAAGGACTCAAAAATTTCAAACAAATGTTATGAAACATGATGCAGTAGAACTTATTAAAAGCTAACATACCTATCTTTCATTAGCTGATAGAGATTTTCCTTCATATATTCGAAGACAAAATAAAGGTGGTCATTTTCTCGAATAACTTCTTTCAGTTTTATCACATTCGCATGATTAAGTTTTTTCAGAGACTGCAAGACATCAAAATTAATTATTTTGGTGCTGTATTTGATTCTAAAGCAGAACAGAAGCCAGTAGTCTGGAATTAAATTGACCCCCAGGTTTGCCACATAGAAAATAGGGTTCAGAGCAAATACATTAAGAAGGCCCAACATGGGGTTGCTTGCATCTCCTAAATGTACATCGATCTCTTTACTTTTAGAATTTAAAACACAAGTAAAATCTAACCTGCTACTGAAAAAAAATGAAAAGGCCCATTTAGTGGCACACATGGCCATCATAAAACTGTAAAACCCACTTAGTCAATCATTATGCTTTTTTGTTAATGAAGCAGGAGTCCTGTTTGCCCAGGTTTACACTACCCTATATTAAAGTATTGGAATCAGATTTAGACAAGATTTTTTTTTAAAAAAACGGTTGTACCTTCTGAACTATCAAATTTTTCTGTGCAATGTCTTCCTAAATTCTGCAAAATTACATCTGATCTATTTTAAATGAACAAGAAAAAGATTGCACTTAGCAAACAAGTTTAATTGTTACCCATAAGAATCAGAAAAAAAGTTTGCACTTCTACGAGGATTTAATGAAAAGTAATGCCTCCACTTTCGTGACTCCTCAACAGATGGCAGTACTGGTATGCGGCAGGTACTGGCTTGTTCAGTAGATGCTCCTCTACAGTTCCATTTTGGCAGGAAGCCTAAGCATTGAATGGTTGTGTTGTTATAGTGCAAAGTATGGAACCCTGTGTAGACGGTCAGTTAATGCAACTTAAGCAACGTGCAGTCATTGAATTCTTGACAGCAGAAGGTGTCACCCAAAGGAGATTCATCAGAGAATGCAAGTTGTTTATGGTGATTGTGTTGATGTGAGTACTGTGCATCATTGGGCGAGTAAGTTTAAAGATGTTGAGGTGGGTACATCTGACTTGCGTGACAAACAAAGAGTTGGATGTCCTGTTACAGCAACCATCAGTTTCACAAGCAAAAGGTTGACACACTGACTCAGGACGATCATTGTACCACTCAGAGAGAAATTTCAAGCATACCGGCATTTCACAAGAACGTGTGGG